>SJYA01000948.1:0-122231 GCA_006410615.1 Neotragus moschatus
ATATAGGAAATACTTCCATGTAATAAAATACTCTTCAGTCATAAAAATTTGTTTCAAACATTTAAAAATATCCCTCAGTAAGAGAAGCAGTTTATAGAATAGTAATTAGTGAGATCTGAGTGTTTTTTCTGCATGTGTTTGTGATAAATATAAAAATATCCACATAGATAAATAGTTTTTAAAAAGATGGGTAAGTAAGTAGATAGAGTTGCCCACATGGTTAGAAGAATTTTCCCTTAATTATCCTAATTTGCACTTTCTAATTTTTCTACTTGACTATTCTGTTTGTTGAAACAAGAAAAAAGGAGCAGCTCAAATTAAAACAAAACAAAACACAATTTGGATACCTCCTTTCACACTTAGAACAAACCAGAAACAGTCGTTTAAGACTTCTCAAGTACAGGAATTGTATATTTCCCAGCTCTGAAATCCTGTTATTTAACACAGAGCACAAGGGATCTTCAACAAATGCTGATAGATGAGCAATCTTAATCTATGAACATACAAAACAAACACTAAGTTCAAAGATCCCAATGTCAATGCCCAGTGGAAAATTTTATCCTTTTTTATTATAAAACAGGTTTAAATCATTTTTAAAACCCCATATATGGGCTTTCTTCATGGGTAGAATCAGAGGCATTAATTCTTCAGTTAATCTGTTCTGATGATGGAAACTGAAAAAAAAAAAAATAAATCTCATAGAGATTTAACATCTGCAAACTAAGGATGGCAATATCTTCATCTTAGGAGTATCGTAAAATATAAATTAACATAAGAAAAGATACAGACATGGCTTGGCAGATATTGTACAACTTTTAGTCTTCTTGAGCTCCTTCTCTTATCACTTTATAATTTAACAAAACATTCTTTATTCCCACATGACAAAGGGAGTCCTGATTCCATGGAAATCCTGTCAGGACCTCCAAACACTCTCGCAGGCTGTGCCCAGGCTGTCTTCTGTTAAAGCTCACTCCACATGGTGGCATCAGCTGGCAAAGAAATTCCACTAGGGAAAGCCCCTGGGAGGACCCATTGGGTTAGACATTCTCGACCCAATCAGACCCCAAGTTCAAGGCTCTGGGATGAGGTACACAGTTCCTCCTACTCCCATGCAATAATCTTCATCAGCTGGTGGTCATGAACCAAATCAAGCTTGATTTTGAAGAACAATTTACTTGGGCTGCATAGTTTTTTAAAACTGAATCATGATGGTTCATATCAAGCCTGGATTTTTCTGCTTCTATTTAAAAAGTGCAAGTCTGAAACACCTTCATAGCAACAACTAGCTGGAACCTAGTAGCACGTGACCTCTTTAAATGCCACAGACTCCACCAGGCTTGCCGAGTTCATTTATTTTAACTTCCTAGACCCTGACAGGAATCTGAGTGTGTGATCCATATGGAGAGTCTCAGAAATCAGAGAAGTGCTCACAAAAGCATCTACTCAATATTGAAGGCTGCTTCAAAGAGAAAGGATGCTCCTGTTTCATCCATAATTCAACAGATATTTATTAAACATTTTGGGTTTGGCACTGATGCAAGGCATTCAATGTTCAAAGATAACAAATATTATCACTACCTTCAAGGAACTCACATTCTCATAAGGAAAATCGACACACAAATCTATAAGATATAATGTGATAAGCAGAACCGAGGTGGCATAGGAATAACACAGGGTGGAGAATCAATTTGCATACCAGCAAAACCTTCACAGAGAAGGTGAGAATTACAGTGACTTTTTAATAGGTAATAAATGCTTTTTTAAAACATCAATAACTTCTAGAAAACAAATACTGAGTTATCAAGATAACATGATTATATTGTTTCAGCAATTGACAATATTTATGTGGTAATGATAATGTAAATACTGGTGAAAGTGAAAGTCACTCAGTCATGTCCAACTCTTTGCAACCCCATGGACTATATAGTGCATGGAATTCTCCAGCCCAGAACACTAGACTGGGTAGTCTTTCCCTTCTCCAGGGGACCCGGGGATTGAACCCAGGTCTCCTTCATTGCAGACGGATTCCTTACCAGCTAAACCACAAGGGAAGCCCAAGAATACTGGAGTAGGTAGCCTCTCCCTTCCCCAGAGGATCTTCCTGAGCCAGGAATCAAACCATGGTCTCCTACATTGCAGGTAGATTCCTTACCAACTGGGCTATCAGATGTGTCATAAAATCAAGACCAGTAATTAGCCAACATAGACCATGTAGAGTAACCAGTTGTGATTAATTGTTATCTATGCAGTGCTCATCATTAAGTGTTTTGAGTATTACCCTTACAGTCACTATACTGGAATGAGAAGAGAAACTTAACAAGTCTAAACTTGACAACTCAAGAAATAGTATTACAAACAAATGGTTTGGCAATACAGAGGTAAATACAGAAGAAGCACCTTAAAGTGGTGGATTCTAGCAAGGTGAAGAGCCAGGAAGGCAGGAACAAAGATCTGCTATCCAATATTATGATCTTTTTAGCACTATTTGATTTTTAAAAATCTGTGTATGTGTATTACTTTATTAAAAACAAAATTACTGCTGCTGCTAAGTCACTTCAGTCGTGTCTGACTCTGTGCGACCCCAGAGATGGCAGCCCACCAGGTTCCCCCGTCCCTGGGATTCTCCAGGCAAGAACACTGGAGTGGGTTGCCATTTCCTTCTCTGATGCAGGAAAGTGAAAAGTGAAAGTGAAGTCACTCAGTCGTGCCCGACCCTCAGTGACCCCATGGACTGCAGCATACCAGGCTCCTCCATCCATGGGATTTTCCAGGCAAGAGTACTGGAGTGGGGTGCCATTACCTTCTCTGAAAACAAAATTAATTTTTAAGAAAAAGACAACTAAAATTGTAACTAACCAGGGCATTCTAAATGAAAGAGACAGCTTATAAAAAGGCATGGCATGAATAATACAACTTGTCCAGTTCTTTGGAGGGTGGGTGGGGATTGTGATGGAAGAAAAGATTGGAGGGCCTGTAGGTCACAAGTGGCTAAGAGCCATGTCAATTACTTTGGATNAACAAAATTAATTTTTAAGAAAAAGACAACTAAAATTGTAACTAACCAGGGCATTCTAAATGAAAGAGACAGCTTATAAAAAGGCATGGCATGAATAATACAACTTGTCCAGTTCTTTGGAGGGTGGGTGGGGATTGTGATGGAAGAAAAGATTGGAGGGCCTGTAGGTCACAAGTGGCTAAGAGCCATGTCAATTACTTTGGATCTGCATCCCTGGTGGCTCAGACAGTAAAAAAAAAATCTGCCTGCCATGTGGGAGACCCAGATTCCATCCCTGGGTCAGGAAGATCCCCTGGAAAAGGAAACAGCAACCCATTCCAGTATTCTTGCCTGGAAAATCCCATGGACTGAGGAGCCTAGAGGGCTATAGTCCAAGAAGTCACAAAGAGCTGGACATGGCTGAGCAACTAACACTTTCACTTTCGTGTAGTTAAAATGGGGTCTTTGAAAAGTTTTAAGTGAGAACCATTGTGATCATCTGTTTTTTCACTTTGAAAAGGTTCCTTTAATACCAGTACAGGTGATTCAGACACACCTAAACAAAGGTGGTGGCAACATAACCATATGGAGAAGAAATGAACATGAGAGATATTCACAAAGTGAAGTATAAACAAAAAAAGACTTGGTGACTAACAAGCTAGAGTAGGAGGTGGGGTAAAAGGAGTCTAGCATGACTCCAGAGTTTGTGACTAGAGTTACTGGTTGGACTGTGGTACCAACCACAGGTATAAGGTATACAAGAAAACAAACAGGTTGAGGATTGCTATAGGCTGTTTTGTTGAAACCTAATCTCGAATGTGATATGACTAGGCCGTGAGGGTGGAGCCCTCATGTGTGGGATCAGACCTTATGAAAGACACCTCACAGAGCTCCCCTGCTCCTTCTGCCATGTGAGGACACAGTAGAAAGATGTAGAAAGTAGAAAGTAGAAAGATGGCTGGCCATGAACCAGGAAGCAGGGTCTCTCTGGACACTGAATCTGCTAAAGATCTTCATCTGGGACTTAGCAGCCTCCAGAACTCTGAAAAACAAATGTTTGTTGTTTACAAGCCACCAAGTCTATGTTATTTTATTATAGCAGCCCAAACTGAATAAAATAGGCATGGAGAAAAATTCAGTTTTAGACATTCTGAATCTGACATGACTGTGTCTCATTTACAAATAGTAGATGGATATTAGATCTGGAACCCTGGAGTGAAGTCAGAGCTACAGGTTCTGAATTCTGGAGTCATGAAAAATAAACTGGTATTTAACGGCATTGATATGGATCTGTTAGAAAGACCTATGTGAAAAGAAAAAAAAAGCTGACTAAGCATACAATCCTGTAAAAAAAAAAAAAAACAACCAAACCCCAGTATCACAGAGGAGCAGAAAGAGAAGAGCTCTCAAGAGATCAACAAGGANACTGACTGAACTGAACAGTGCAGGAGACTTTGGTTGGATCCCTGGGTCGGGAAGATTCCCTAGAGGAGGAAATGGTAACCCACTCCAGTATTCTTGCCTTAAAAATCCCATGGACAGAGGAGCCTGGCAGGCTATAGTCCCTAGGGTTGCAAAGAGTCAGACATGACTGAGCAAAAGCAGGGATAAAGGCTGATGGAGAATTAAAAATAAAAACTGAAATACATGCATTAGATTTGAAAACCAAAAAGCACTAACAATATCTTGCTAGATAGAAATGGCATGAAATGTGTGCAAATAACTGTAGATTACTCTTCAAAGATTAGAAAGGGAAGGGTACCGTTAGTCAATATGTACAGAAAAGAGAATTACTTTGCTTTCATCTTTATTATCAAAGATAATTGACAGGAAGATGCCAAAGGTACAGGGGAGAGGCAAAGGATGAATTAATCACAGANTGGCATGAAATGTGTGCAAATAACTGTAGATTACTCTTCAAAGATTAGAAAGGGAAGGGTACCGTTAGTCAATATGTACAGAAAAGAGAATTACTTTGCTTTCATCTTTATTATGAAAGATAATTGACAGGAAGATGCCAAAGGTACAGGGGAGAGGCAAAGGATGAATTAATCACAGAGGCAGGGAGTTTGGAAAGTTTAGCCCAAAACAGGGCCACTGCAATTAATTGCAAGGCAGTCCTTTGCCATCAAAGTTAGCAGGTCTGGCAGGTATAACTTTATTTCAAGTGAATGAAAAGTCCTTGGTGAATAAAAGCTTAAAGATATCTTATATTCAGTATATCTTACCTCACTGATCAAAGAAACACACGTTCTGGTTAAAATGAGTGGGAAATATCTAATGGGTTTCTCCACTTTCACACTACTAGCATTTGGGGGCTGGATAATTCTGTTTCAGGATGCTGAGCACTGTACTATGACTAGCAGTATACCTGGCTTTTGCCCACAAAATGCCAGAGTCACCCCCCTCCCTTCCTCCATCCAACCCTAAATGTCATAATCAAAACTATCTCCAGACCTTGCCAAATGTTTCCTTGGGTGAGAAATTACATTGGTTGAGAACCACTGAAATTCTCTTCAAACCATTTTAATGTTTTTTTTTTTAATCCAAAACATAGCTTTCATTTTTTAAATACATTCCTTTAATCTAATTCAACTACACAGCTTCAAAGGCTCAAATTTTGACTTAAAAAATTTCTTAGGGAAAATGCCATTATCTTATGGAAAGATCACCAGACTCAGTCATTAATTCACCACTTGACCTTGAGTTAATTGACACACTATGCTGACCTTTTTCCTCAAGAAAAAGTATAATCAAAGGCTCTCTGCCTATCCCATGATCTAGTTCACAAAAATCAAGTGAAATAATTTAACAAAAGAATTTTTAAAAGAAGACATTATTAAAATTATCAGAGAACCTATGGATTTTATTTTAGAGAAAATGAAAGAAAGTATGATCTTAGATGTGTAAAACATAAGATTTTCATTCAAGAGTCACAAATTATATTAAATTTCAGAATTAGTAAGAACCTCAGAGGTATTCAAATCTACCAACCAACTCTCATGGCTAAATTGCCTCAGTCATGTGTGACTCTTGCAACCCTATGGACTGTAGCCTGCCAGGCTTCCCTGTCCATGAGAGAGACAGGCAATACTCCAGGCAGGAATACTGGAGTGGGTTTGCCATGTCCTCCTCTCTGGGATCTTCCCAATCCAGGGATTGAACTCGTGTCTCTTATGTCTCCTGCATGGGCAGGTAAGTTCCCACTAGCTCCTGGAAACCCTCCAACCAACTCTTAGCTTCTCTATAAAACATCCCCTGAGAGAGTTCATTAAGCTCACCTTTAAAATCTGGCACAGAGACTTCACTCTCTTCTAAGGTATCCCATTTCAATGAGACCATTTATCCATTCTTTCCATCACAGTCATTCATTCAAAATAAATATTAAGCATCTATTTCTAAACCTCTATAAATGCTTCTTTATGTTGAACTAGTTTTTTCCTTCCCATAATTTTACTCTGCTAATTGGAATCACATAGAATAAGTCTAATCTCTCTTTCTCATGACAGACCCTCACATATTTGAAGCCAGAAATCAAGCCTTCCTGAAAGAATCTCTCTTCGTCAGGCTAAACGTCCTGGTGACTTCAATCGTATTTTACCTGAAGTCACCAAGACCGCTCATAAACCTTATATCCTCCTTAAACACAAGGTTAAAATAAAGCACTATTTTACATGGTTCGGCAAAGACGGAGTGGGGCTCTCAGCCACCACACTACAGGCACCATAAAGCAGCCCCATGGCATATCAGCCCTTTTAGATTATTCCATTAATTTCAGGGGTTTTATGCTGCTTGGGATAAAAAGAAACTCCTAAATTTCTTATATGCTAGAAGGCAGTGTACTGATGGATTTTTTGTTCCTTTGTTTTGTTTTGTTTCGTTTCAATTTTCACCTAAATGTGAATTCGCACTTGTCCCTTTATATTGCAATAAATTTTAGCTGTCATCCAGATATTTCACAATCTTTTTGTTTTCTTATTCTTTCATTCAATCTATTATCCATGTCTCCCTGCTGCACATGACCTGCAGAATTCTCAGATGCATTCAAGCAATAAAAACAAAATAACACACAAAAAAGTTAAATTAGCTGCACTTATTAAGTGACTAGATATTGAGTCTGTATTTCTGGGGTTGGTTTTTAAATGGTGAATCTACTCATAAAGACAAAAAGGAAAAGAAACTTAATTCTACTTTAGTGAGTCAAAACTCCATTTACTTTTCTGCACTTTGAGATTCTCAAATTAAAAATTATGGAATGTATCAAAAGTATTATCCCCGCCAGCCAGCATAGAGAATGAAGTCATTGGGAACAATACAAGCATTCAAAGAGACACAGTTTGACAAGGAGCATGACCCGTCGTCTCAAAGTTACTGCTAATGCTGAGGTAAGTCATACACCAGCTGGGTCAACTATTTAAAACGATCAAATGTGACCAAGCCAAACAGTCACATACGTTGTATTTGCCTCATCTCTGAGCTGAACTTTCCATTTTTAGACCCAAGTGCATTTTATATTTTTAAAATAAATATAACAGTATCACAAAATGTCCATATATCTATATTCTGATAATTTAGGACATCTACTTGTGTCTACTAAATCCAATGATTTCCTGTGATATCATATCAACCTTATTTTAGGATTCAAATCACACTCCACGTCCCATTAGGCAATCCAACTGTAAATCAACAGAGAATATATCAATTTACAAGTACAAGCAGAAATCAGAACAATATTTCACAGTCAAATTCCCAAAAGTTCATTTATATTAGAGGGGTTACTAAGAAAAGGATATGTTTGGAGTCAAATGGAGCTGTATTTGAATCCTGAATGTACCTTTTAATTTACCAGCTTTGTGATACGATTAAGTTACTCAACATTGAACTACAGGGTGTCCATCTACAAATGGGGGCTCATAATACATGATTTACAAGGTAACAATTTAGCTAGCTGCTTAAAGAAACTGGAAAAAGTAAATTATCATTATTAACCTTGATGATACCTGTCACAATATAGGACTCAACAGAATAGCAGCTATGGGACCAAAAGCAAAAAAATTCTTATTACTCTAGTAAAATATAGATTCTCATTCTCATTAATGGATACTGACATTTCTACATGTATGGTGTGATTTGCCTCGTGTGTAAAGTATTCCTATGAAACAAACTACAAAAGATAAATAAATGTACATATACCTATTACACTTCTAAAGTGCAAGATGAAATGTGTTCAGTGAGAAAAACCTGTATGTTGGTCTTTTCACATGCTGTTTTTCTCCAGTGTTTTTAAAAAAATAATTAACATGAACACACTTCAACCAAGTAATAGAAATGCATCATCTTATGCATTTATGTTTCTTTATATTTTCAGTACAGTCTGTCAGCGACTCAGCATGGTGTTTATGTCAGATGGGTGCTACTGACTCAGTTGGTTTGTTAAATAAGTCAATGATACAAATATAACAGATAAATGCAGATCTTAGATGATACTATTTAGCAATCAAGTGTATTATATATCTAATTTTTAATTTCTGAAAAATAAAATTAATAAAGTTTTAAAATTTAAATCAGTGTTAGAACTTAGGCAGCTGGGAAATTTCCCCAATGTATCACTATTGTTAAAAAGAAAAACAGAATCCTAAGTATGCATATTATACACAAAAAGTATTTTCTACATCCAAAAACAGGACATATCTAAAATGGATTTGAAAAGAATATTCAGGGGTAGAAATCCTTTTTAACATTGAGCTTGTGGGCAGCTGAGTAAAAAACTGTGAAATAGATTAAGTCTGACATTGATGTTCTCCTCCATCTTTTGGTGACTCCTTTCCTATCCTTTTTCATTGTTGTCTTTTCCCCTCCTATAAACCAGTATCCTCCTATTGCTTTAACACTTCCGCTAAAAGAACATAATTTCTTCCTAGATTTCCCTTTGTAGATGCATTTGCTTTCAAAGCATACCTGCAAAGAAGGAAATTGTTTAACTCAACAGAAATACTCTAGAATCAAGTGCCTCAACTGGGTCTTGTGGGAGCCTGAGATACAGATTAAAGGATTATCACTTTGTTGGGGACGTACAAGCTCTGGGTCGTGAGAATGAGAAAAAAGGAAGGAAGCCGAGAAGGAGACAATGCAATGTCGTGAGTGTACCCATCACTCTGGATGCAGCTCCAGAGTGAGTCACAAAGGCAGAAACGAACGACACGTTCACTCATCCCTGATCTATGTAAAAAGTCTGCAAAGGAACTGCATTTGAAGTAGCACAACAGGACAAAGATTTCGGGAGGAATTTCTCTTCCCCAGTCACTTCCATCACCCATTTCCCACTGGATGAAATCTACCCCACTGGGTGCTGCCGGCCCCTCTCTCTGACCTGTCGGTGAGTGAGAGGCTGGAATGCCTGCCCTGGGACATGGCCTTGTATCTAAGTCTTGAAAGAGGGGCAACCAGGTATGAATAGAGAGTACATCAAGGGACAAGGCAGATAGTTGAAGGGACCTTAAGAAATGCCTGACTTTGTGTCCCACTATAGTGGAGTATTTGGTGGCATCAGAACACCTCAGAGGCAGCCTCATTCCAGGACAAGGAGAGATTTTTCTAGTATCTCTCAAATCACACCACCGAAAGGACTATGTATTCTTAAAAAAATGAAAGTTCCGGATTTTCAGGGCTAGGAGAGGAGGCCTAGAAAAGGGTAGAGAAAAAAATGAGAGTCTTCATAAATAGTTTATGTCCATTCAAAATAAGGAAAGTAGAATATGAACTCCTTCTTCCTTCAACACAAAATTTTATTCAAAATGGTAGAAACAATATCTCAGTGTTTAAGAAGGACTTAGAATGATGGATCGTGTATATTTAACTCATAAAAGAACACCACTATAATATTTTTAAAGCTCAGAAAAGGAAGCAATGTAACAACCTGTCATATATAAACTAACTCATATATCTGAAAACTGTCAACACAATGCCTTTGCAGTAAATCAACCTTTTTATTTTGGCCATTGATCATTATTAAATTTATGACAACAATGACTAAACTAAGAACCCTATAGTAACCTAGAGTTAGTTTCTTAGAAATCATCAGTTGTCAAAACTTGACTTTTTGAAACCTATTCCTTTATGATAAGGCCAGACAAGACAGTCAGACATTGTAGCATTTTAAGTGAAAAGCTCTGGGTTCACTGAGTTTCCATAATAGTTCAACGAGAGGAAGCAAAAGGAACCACGGAAAAATAAAAATTTGTTATCAAGGAGGATTATCTCAGTGCAAAATGAGGAGGAATAGCGAAGTTGGTCTCTCAATGGAGTGATAACACAGCCTCTGACCCATGAGGAAACAGTCATCAAACTTCAATAATGGTAAAGAAAAGAACATAGGGTTTTAGAGTAGATGCTCACCCAACCTAAAAAAGTCCCAGCATTTAGGCCCTTAAAATAAGTTATGGTAAGTTAACCCAACTTAACATTAACCCATTATTATCTTTATTGATCAAACCATTTGCAGAGACCAGAAATATCAGTCAGTCAATATCAGACAGTATATTTATAAGTGCCAGGGCTCCCCTGGTTGGCTCAGATGGTAAAGAATCTGCCTACAATGCAGGAGTCCTGGGTTTGATCTCTAGGTCAAGAAGATCCCTTGGAGAAGGGAATGGATACCTACTCCAGTAGACTTGCCTGGAGAATTCCATGGACTGAAGAGACTGGTAGATGACAGTCCACATTGTCGCAAAGAGCTGGACACAACTGAGTGACTAACGGTAAATAACTATAAAGAAAATAAATTCTAATAGAATTCCAAAAAGAGGCAAGGTGTTGAGCTGAAGAAATCACTGGGAAAAGTTTCACAAAAGAAGTTGGAAACCAAACTGAAGCAAAGGTAATGACATGGAAAGNGACAGTCCACATTGTCGCAAAGAGCTGGACACAACTGAGTGACTAACGGTAAATAACTATAAAGAAAATAAATTCTAATAGAATTCCAAAAAGAGGCAAGGTGTTGAGCTGAAGAAATCACTGGGAAAAGTTTCACAAAAGAAGTTGGAAACCAAACTGAAGCAAAGGTAATGACATGGAAAGGAGCTGAGTATGCTCTGGGGGACGATGCGTAAAGATGTCCAATCAGAGTGAAGAATTATACACAGAACTATTAAAAAACAAAGGCCTTCTTGATGTGTGTGGTATGACTGTGAAACAACTCAATTGATTTTCTTGTGTGACCTAAGAAAATAAGACTCATTAAGAAATAGTCACACCACATATTTCTAATTGAAACTTTGCAACCTCTGTTCACCACATCCTGAATAAAACATCTGACTGATCTAGAAAACCACTCAAGAAGTATTTAATAGGGGTGGATGCTGTTGGGTAGAAATTGGTAAGAAAGAACAGAGTGTATTTTGTTTGTTATGCTTCTGTCAAGGCCAATGAAAAGTGTATTCATTTCATCTGGCATCTAAGTCACATTTTTGTCCTTCTTGCCCTCTCTTACGGGGTAATTTTCATTTATCTAAAAGTGAGTAGAGAATCTTCTCATGGAAGTTTCCTATCACAGGATGGCAATTTTATAAATGTGTCTCATAAAATAGTAACATTTGAAATTTTAGTTAACAGAATTTATCAATTATAGCTATGTCAGGGTTTTTCCCTTTCACAATAGGATCCCAGGTGATAATTATTATCCCAACAAATGGTAAAATATAGAGTCCAGAGTCTTTAAGGCAAAAACAGCCTACGGCATGGGATTGATACTATATCCCAGGATATACTCTCATCACATCCTATGGGGGTACATGATACTGTATTGCCATTGTTGGTTGTGTTAACCTTGATAATTACAGTTGTGGAAAGACATGGTTACTGAATACAGTTTGGGGCAGGGAGAGTGGGGAAACAAGTGATTTTCTTGTTCAAATTCTTTACCCTTGGCCCCCAAGGTCTCCAAATGTCCTGCCTCTTCCCTTCTCAGGGAAGTCAGCTGTCAGTTTCTTAGTTTGAAACTCTATCTACCAACTCTCCAAAGTATCCCCAAAGTGAAGTAGCATCATAGTAACATCCATCATTCATAGAGACATAAGAACCCTCGGTGGTCATTTGGTCCAACTCCTACCTCGCCTGGGAATCACCTCTATACAGCCTTCCTAAATGCCATCCAAACCACAGATATATCCAGGCTCGTGAAGCTCACCACATCCCAAGGCAGCTGATTCTATTTTTTTCAGAGCCCTACTGGGAGAAATTTTCCTAAATTAAGGTGAGAGTATCTACTATGTACAAGAATCCTCAATTCTGTATTCCCTCTGTACTGGGAATATAGCTGTGAACAAATCAGATAAAAACCCCTGACATCATGAGTCCCATTTACATTCTAATGGAACTGTTGAAAACATGGTTATAATGAGGCAGATTTCTGCTTCATTTTTTTCCTCTGCATGCTTCCAGTGGTGAATATGATAGCAATTTCCTCTGATGAAAGGTACAAACAACACTCCAATAGGCTTAATGAACACAATGATTCTATTTTTCCCTTTTAGACACATCTATGAAATGATTTAAAAGTTATCTATATATTCATAAAGTTAAGAATATTAATAAATTTTGAGCAATTTTTAGCCAATTATCTGCTAAAATCTTTTCCTGCATTATCCTATTTTATCTTAAATACACTCCCATGTCTCTAGATGATAAGTCCTACTATCACTATTGCCATTCTATAGATAAGAAAATACAGCACAGAGAGACTAAGTAACTTTCTAAACTTTATAAGACAACTATTATGGAACAACTGAATATTTATGCAAGGCTCTTGGCTCTTTAAAATCTGAAGAAGTTATTCTGCCAAAAGAAAACTTTTCTAAAACAACCAGGTTATTTTCCATTTGTCTGACATTTAGAAATGAATTTTGACATTGCGTCATCACTCATTCTTCAAAAATGACAGTTTATTCTCTTTATATAAGGTAATTATTTGCATAACTCCCAATAAATGAGACAAGAGACAACCTCATTTTGATGAGATTAAAATATCAAAATTATCTTGTAAATATTTTATTTTTCTCTGCTAGTGAAGAATGACTTTTTATCTGATTCGCCTTAAGATGATGGGTTTGGGGGGGTCAATGTCAGGCAAGTGCTGGAAAGCTTTTCATTGCACAAAACTAGGATCAAAATTGGTGGTTAAAGAAGAATCCATTGAGACTTTTTATTTTTAGAAAGCAGATAAGCATTTTGCAGCACCATTTCTTACATTTGTTCCTTCCTATCAAAACCAGCCAAAATAGAGCTCTTTTTGAGAATTTGTATCTATTGCCTATTTCATAACTAGTGGGAGGAGGAATTTCAGAAATAAAGGCAAGGGAAAGTTTTCCCACCGGTTGGTAGGTGCTGATTGTATTTTAGAAATACCCAGAATCAAAATATCTATAATTTTTAAAATTAATAATTTCATCT
Organism: Neotragus moschatus; assembly: GCA_006410615.1. Lineage (NCBI taxonomy): Eukaryota > Metazoa > Chordata > Mammalia > Artiodactyla > Bovidae > Neotragus > Neotragus moschatus. The sequence goes on from SJYA01000948.1 coordinate 13,442, forward strand.
ATGCTTTCCAGTTATCCATTATAACAGCCTGTGTTAATCTAGAACTAACTATATTGCAGGCACAGCTTAAGTGCTTTAGCAGTAACTCACTCAGTCCACATAACAGTCTCAGTTCTGTTGCTGTCAGCTTTTACAGATGAAGAAACTGATGCCAAGAGGGTTTAAGAGGTTTGTCCAAGGTGAAAGAGTTGTTAAACCACAGCGCCAGGGGAGTCATGCCTAGATGGTCCAGCTCAGAATCTATACTTTTGCCNTCTTGCTAGGTCACTTCAGTCATTTCTGACTCTTTGTGACCCTAAGAACTGTAGCCCACCAGTCTCCTCTGTCCATGGGATTCTCCAGGCAAGAATACAGGAGTAGGTTGCCATTCCCTTCTCCAGGGAATCTTCCCAAGCCAGGGATTGAACCAGTGTCTCTTACATCTCCTGCATTGACAGGCAGGTTCTCTACCACTAGCACCACCTGGGAACCCCCAAGTCAAGTCTGGGTCTCCTCAGATGGCCTCATTCAGCTCTGATGAGAATTCCCTGTTCTTTCTACCAGGCCGTTTGCATTAGAGGAAGAAATAAGCCTTCCTCTCCTACTCTGGACAGGCCTGAGCCATTGGCTCACAATGCCAACATCTAACCATCAAGGAATCCAGACAGTGGATAGTTATGAAATACTTCGATATAATATTAGATAAGTCAGAGACTCCCTCAATACTAACAAGTCAGACTGCATTCAGCCTCCACAGCAAATCTATCTCAACTTCTATGGGAACCATCAAAGGTTTTCATATATTTAATACTGAGCAGAAACCCATAAATAACCAAGTCGTTACTCCCAGCTAATGAAACACACGTGTGTTAGGAATAGTTCTAATCATGTAAGAGAGAAAGTCACCTCACACCTCACAAAATCCAAAGGGCATTTTCTTTAATGAACCAACGGAGAATGCCCTGAGTCCAGTGCATTTCCCTCCCTTCCTTAAACACCTGCTCTAAAAGCCTATATTTTGACTGATGAGATCTGCCCTTGAACCAAACATGTGAGACACAAGCAGCAGTTCTGAACCTAAAACAGAAGGAAACTTACTATTTGCCAAATAAAGTCCCTTTGTGAAGGCATCTCTAGCACCACCGGAGGCAGGTTCCAAGTAAGAAGAGATGAAGAAATGTGTCCTTCTACATCATCTGAGTTGTGAGCATGTTTTGGCAACAAGAAACAGCTGTTTTCTTTACTGAACCTACTTCTCCCTTCATGCCTGGATACTGTCACCAACCGCCACTTGCACTCATTCACTCATTCATCCAACCAACTAGCATGTTTTCAGCTCCTATTATGTGCCATGCACTTTTTATACATCTCAAAGATAAGGCTAAATTAATGAATAAATCCATGATTTTGAAGAGCTGTTGTTTAGTCACAAAGTCATGTCTGATTCCTTTGGGACCCCATGGCTACAGCCCATCAGGTTCCTGTGTCCATGGGCTTTCCCAGGCAAGAATACAGGAGTGAGTTGCCACGTCCTTCTCCAGGGGATATTTTTGACTCAGTAATTGAGCCTGCATCTCTTGCATTGTAGGCAGATTCTTCACCACTGACCCACTGGGGAAGCTCTTTGCAAAGAGAAATGCTATATTAGTAACTCATCCTATTATACAACCAATTGGGGCACTTTGAAATAAGAAGCCTGGATACAAACACTGTCATACTTTCTATCACCGTTTTGGAATCAGTGATTCTGGTCTAGAGGTCAGGTAAATACTATACTGTGTGTGCTCAGTTGCTTCAATCATGTACAACTCTTTGCAACCCTAATGACTATCGCCCACCCAGCTCCTCTGTCCATGGATTCTCCAGGCAAGAATGGAGAATGGAGTGGGTTTCCATGCCTTCCTCGAGGGGATCTTCCGCACCCAGGAACTGAACCAGCATTTCTTTTGGCTCTTGTATTGCAGATGGATTCTTTACCACTGAGCCACTGGGGGAGCCCAAATACTATACTATATATCCTTTAAAAACAAACATAAAGAATGAATAAAAGTACTTCTTGGCTATTTGACTTGGTGTTGCTGATAATCAATGTAGGTTATTGCCTAACTGATACTAGTTAAGATGGAATACCCCATCTCTCTCCAACCATCTAAAAAATCTTTTGTAAAAAAATATATCAAGTACAGATTCATGTGAGCTACCAAGATTCCTTTTATAAGATACAAATATGCCTGAGCAAGTTAGCAATCATTAGCAGCACAAAGTATAGCCATTTTAATCAAATTGCTTTCCTCTTAAATTTTATTTTGGGAGACTCTTGACCAACTAGAATATGGATTCTTTGTGGATCCAAGGGTTGTCTACAAATTTGGAAGTGTATCAGGATTATGGATTAAGCCTAAACTGCTTGCAGCTCAGAGTCTGGCTAATCTATTTGGACTGCCCTAGGAAGACACTAATTGTAACAGTGTGCTATGCCCCTTTGCTCAATCAAGTCTGACTCTCTGGGATCCCATGGACTGTAGCCCAGCCAGGCTCCTCTGTCCATGGATTTTCTAGGCAAGAATACTGGAGTGGGTTGCCATTTCCTATTCCAGGACATCTTCCCAGCCCAGGAGTTGAACCTGTGTCTCTTGAGTCTCCTGCACTAGCAGGCAGATTCCTTACCACTGTGCCAAAGCTGATAATCATGGTTTAGATGGGTGACCCAGGCTTCAGTTTGGTACCTGTTTCACTGACTCACCTCTAACCTAGGCTCCGAGTAGTATTCATGCCTGTGTCCTGACATGAGCTGACTTCTATTAGTATGTGCATTAGTTGCTTAGTTATGTCCAACTCTTTGCAACCCCATGAACTGTAATCCGCCAGGCTCCTCTGTCCATTGGAATTCTTCAGGCAAGAATACTGGAGTGGGTTGCCATTTCCTTTTCCAGGGGATCTTCCTGACCCAGGGGTTGAAACCCTATCTGTCTCCCGCACTGCAGGCAGATTCTTTACCATCTGAGCTACAGGGAGGGTGAGAAAAAACAAGAGGAGGCTTTCCCACTGGGCTCTCCACAGATTTCAAGAGCACACGGAACTGGGGCGAGCAGTATCGGAAGAGATGGAGCAATGCCCAGGGTGTGGACAGACTCAGGTACTCTCTTTCCTGGGCACCTTTGACTTTAGCACAGATATTTGCAGGCCAAGCTTTGGCGGAGCCATTTCCAGTGGGCACAACAAAGCCTGTCTGCAATACTGGGGTCTTTCTTGCAGAATTATTTGGGAGTTTCCACACAACAACTGAGACTGGAGCAATAGCAAAATTTGATTTGTAACACTTGTTACTATGCAAGTGTGGCCTATGAAACCTGGAATTTTTGAAAAGGAAAAAAAAAAAAAAAAAAAAAAACTCCTAAGGCTTTTCTAAGCCAAAAAGCATAACTGAAGAGGCAAATCCTAAAATCCTCACTGTGTGGGCCCTCAGCTACTTCCTTTCTATAATGAGAATTTTACTTGCTGCCACCTACCTGCTTTACAACTTGAGTCAGATATTACATCATGAATACACTCATATTTTCAAGAAGAAAAACAATTTACATATATTAATGGTATAGATGTTTATAAGGAGCAGAACATATTTTTGATCTTAAAACTCATTCACTGATTTTTATAAAGCATTTTTTCCCTTTTTCACTGGTTAGGATTTTAGCTTTAGTTTATTACAGCAATGGATGAGAAGGAGAAATCTATAAGGAATCCAACTTCTTCAAAATTAAAAGAACACTTTAAACAAAGTTTATCAAAGAAAGGAGCATGTATGATTCTTTTTGTAAAGATAAAGTTTATAGGAAACAAAATCCATTACAAGTAACTGGAAATTAAATGTTATTGTAGAAAGATTTTTCTCTTAAATTCCCAGGAGAAATGTTGGTTAAAGATCAGGAGAGTGTTGGAACATCCCTGGTGGTCCAGTGGCTAAGATTTCACACTCCCATTGCAGGAGGCCCAGGTTTGCACCCTAGTCAGGGAACTAGATCCCACATGCCTCAGCTAAGAAGAGTCCACTGGCCACGACTAAAGATCCTACATGTCTAACGAAGATCAAAGATCCCAAGTGCTGCAGCTAAGACCCAGTGCAGCCAAATAAATATTTTTTAAAAGATCAGCAAAGTGTCAAGTTGATAATGACCTTAGTCTCATCTAAAGCAACCCCTTTACTTTACAGAATGAGAAAAACAATGCCCAGAAAATTGCAATTTACAGAATCTCAGAGTCATACGACTCTGACGAAGTGACTTAGCAGCAGAGTCATGGAATGGCAGAGCTGGAACCAGGTCTCATGTCTGTTCACTGCCAGCTCTCAAGGCACTTTTGCTATGAGACACATACACATACACACACACACACACCCCCTAGAACATCACACAAGCCATTGCTCACATTCTTTTCAAGAAGTAAATAAAATAACATGTGACTTAAATTAGGAATGAGACTTAAAAATTAAGTATGTGTGAGAGAAATAGAACCACTTAATGGAAACACTGAGGTCAACAAATTACATCCTTTGGCATTTTGCAAGGAGTGGAGCCTCTTAGGGAATCTAGAGACTGAATTCAATTCGCTAAGCCAAACATTCAACAAGGCAGTTGCACACTTAGCTTACCCTCAGTTACAACAGCACCGGATTAGAGCTCTGTTTGGTTTTGCTTTTTCATTTCTGCCTTTTGACAAGTTTTGAGAAAAAATTAAAAAGCACCATGCGATAGCTAATAGGGAAGAATGCCCATCAACCTGGAATAGTCGTTTCTACTATAGCCATTTCTGCAGGCACATCACCCTAATCTTTGTCCCAAATCAGCTCTTGCCTGGATTATACCCATGAGACAATCATGTACTCTGGCCCCCTCTCCTTTCACACTGCACTCCACTGCCAGGCTTGTCTCCTTAAGTCATTGTTTGCATTATATCACTCTGTAAGACCTATGATGGTATATGTTTAACTGTTTATTGACTCATCAAAATATTTTAATCTGGCTTCTTTTGGCTCTTCATAATCTGTCTGCCTCTCATCAATTCTACTTTCTGGCAAGCAGACTCCAGGAAATTGATCTCATTCCCATCACCAACGCTTTGGTAAATACTTTTCCCCCTTCTCCTGCCCCTCTTTCCACTATTTCAAATCATGTGTGTGTGTGTGTGTGTGTGTGTGTGTCTGTTTGTGTGCATGCATGCTCAGTCATGTCCAACTCTTTGCAACCCCATGGACTGTAACCCATCAGGCTCCTGTTTCCATGGGATTTTCCAGGCAAGAATACTGGAGCAGGTTGCCATTTCCTTCTTCAGGGGATCCTCCCAACCCAAGGACCAAACCTGTGTCTCTCGGGTCTCCTGCACTGGCAGATGGATCCTTCACCAGCTGAGCCATCAGGAAGCCCTCCCTCTCTCTTAACTATTTCAAACCCAGCCAAGCTCCAATCCAACCCACTCAAGTCCTCCATGCAGCGTCCCCACTGTTCCATTCCTCCCTATCGAGTGCTCCTTTCTCTAGTTTCATGACATTTTCTCCTATTGTTTCATATCTGTTAGTCCTGCATTCCTAAATTTAACACATATCTTTTAGGTCAAGAATCATATTTTAAGACTCTCTTGAACCCTCTTCCCGCCCCCATCCTAATAGGCTCTAGCCCCTTGCTCACTGTAGCAGATTCTCAATAAACACTTTGACAGTAGGACAGAGCAGATTAAACAGAGGAAGAGAAAGCTAGTTTCACCCAAGTGATGCTGGTAAAAGCATAGTACTGTCTCGAGCCCTACTTCTCAGGCTCACTGCCCTTCTTCAGGCTCCACATCACTCCATCTCGAAACTGTTTCTGACTTCTCCCTCTGCAGGCTCTGTACAGTTCTTTCCCTCTAACCGTGGTCTAAGTCCGATCTACTTCCAACCAAGGCCATGACACCTTTCAGGCAGCAATCTTACTCCAAGAACACAGCCAAATGGAAGTTTTCATTTAGACCTCACCTCTTTTCCTCCATAAGAGAAAGCCCAGTCCTTTCCAGACTGGAAGATAGTATCCTCTTCACATAGACACTTCAGCTGTCNTGGTCTAAGTCCGATCTACTTCCAACCAAGGCCATGACACCTTTCAGGCAGCAATCTTACTCCAAGAACACAGCCAAATGGAAGTTTTCATTTAGACCTCACCTCTTTTCCTCCATAAGAGAAAGCCCAGTCCTTTCCAGACTGGAAGATAGTATCCTCTTCACATAGACACTTCAGCTGTCACATTGGTGCCCCAAGTCCAGATGTCCCTCCCCCTCGTCCCAGCCAGGACTACAGAATATTGCCAGTTTCCCATCCCTCTGCCCGCACCCCCTACCTCCACTGATCAGGATGCAGAGGGGACACCTTGAAGCAGCAGGATCTTCCCACCTGAGTATCTTCCTGCTACTTTCCCATACTGGAGGGCGAGGGGAGCCTTGCTTCCAGCTCTACAAAGTCTCCAGCATCCCAAGTTGCAGCTCTCTCTCTGCCAGCCCTGACTCCCCTCCAGGGAGTCCCAGGCACCCTGCCACTCCTTCCATTAACCACTCTTCCCTAACAGGTGACCACACCCAGTCGTCCCTAACCTACCTCCTCAGGTTTCACCTTCCAGGGNTATATATATATCCATTTACTCGTCTATTCATTGCATTTTCATTTATTTATTTAATTCACGAACTCTCCTGGATCCCTGGATCTGGACGATCCCCTGGAGAAGGAAATGGCAACCCACTCAGGGATTCTTGCCTGGGAAATCCTATGGACAGAAGAACCTGGCAAGCTCCATGAACTGGAGTTCAAGGAGTTGCAAAAGAGTCCAACACAATTTAGTGGCTCAACAACAAACAACAAAATGGATCTGTTAGAATAAGGAGAAAGCCTCCGGCTTGCCAAGCACTATCTCCATCTCAACACCCCTATTCTTGAAGGAGAGGTGGGATTTGATGACTCAGCAACAAGCATCTTCTGGAACACAAAGGCACCGTCACAGCTTTCAAAGACAAAGGCAGCGTTCAATTTTACCTTACATGATTAATATGTTCGTCTCCAAAATAACTCAAGGGTACATTGGTTTTCATACTGATCTATGCTCCTCCTGTAAGATCAATGTGTAATCACGCCCCTTCAATACAGAAGTTTATTTCTATAGCATCCCAAAGTCCAGTAAACATTCATTTACATAAAATATGCAGTTCAGATATCTTCCCCTTCCTCCCCACTGTTTAAATTAAGTAAATTATTATGTGCTTTTCTTCCGTAAGTGACAGTTCACTTCAAAACCAATTCACGTTGTTTTAGTGCAGCAGGCAACCAATATATCCAGAGGAATAAATATCAGTTGTTCATTTCCAGAATCCCATTCTAGCCTCCACACAACAGCTCATAAATTAGCATCTTTGGCAGGACAGGCATGAGGTTCAGAAAATTCAAGGTTGTGAGAGACGGTTACTGCACCCCAGATCAAAAGGGCAAGAGCACAGGAAGCTCGGGTTTCGCATCATCTCCCTTCTTTCTGTCTCCATCCTTCCCTTTTCCTATCTAATATTCTCTCCTTCCCTCTGGTCAGGACCATAGATTAAGGCACCTTTCAGTCTGAGATGGCACCTTAGCCAACAATTGTCATGGTATCCTCAACTAAACCTTACTGTTTTATTTTCCTTCTCCATAGACACTAATAAAAAATAAAACAAACCTAAGCAAAAAATACCAAATGTTTGTTGACTGTTGTAAAGTGCCAAGACTTGGCATAGATGGTCATCATTCATGCAATTCAGATGGTATGAAATTAACTTTTCAGGCCAGTGAAGTATGAAATAGTGTACTTTAGTATAATAACTAGACCAGATAAATTACTAACCTTTCCTAAGGGCTTTATTTACTGCCAGAAGTAAAATAAGTACTCCAGAGAGTAGGCCTTCCAAATTTCCCAGCACCAAAGGTTCAGTCTCTTCAAGATCAAGGAGCTTTCTCTTTCTTTTCATTCCTCTTGCCTGCCTTCCTTTTGGACTTCCTTCCTGCTTTCTCTCCCTTCTTCCCTTCCTCTTTCCCCTTCTTCTCTTTCCTCTTCCTCCTTCTTTTTCTCTCTCTCAATTCACCTGCCATGGGGGAAGGTAAATCTGGGTTCCAACCACTAACTTTGGAAGAGTAGGAGATAGGAATTGACCTTCATGAGGCCTCATTTGTGTAACTGAGGTGTGTCTCAATGCTTTAGACTATAAGCTGAGCTGTTACTAAGAGAAGTGAGAGGCTAACATGTAGGAAGGCCAGGGGTCTCCAAAAGGAGGAAACAGGCTGCAAGTGTCAAACGTGTCAAACATTTTTTATCTAAGCGGCAGGAGGAAACAAACTAGTGATACATTTTTTTTTCTTTCCCTTCTCTATACCAGTTTAAAAGGAGGTTCCTCTTAAAATACTGTATTGCCTTAATGACACCTGATTCCACCTGAAGGTGACTATTCTCAAACCTTGAGTTAACCAATGCATTCTTCTTATGGAAATATTTGTCTTAAGCTATGATAATGTACTATGCATTCACCCCAGAATCTGTCTTCAGGTTGGTATGGCTCAGAACCGACTTGACAAACCAGTCTGTTATAGTCAGACATTGTTCCCCTAATCTAAGTAAACGAAACTATTTGTCTGGTAATCTACCTTTCTACAAGATTCAAGTCAATTGTTTTATGGCCCAGGATGAATCCTCTGGTGTCAAGATTACCCCAAAATACATCTTTTGGATCAGGGGCCTGGTGCCATTCTGAGTTTTAAAAAATTCCTTTCTTTCATTAACAGACTGCTAGTGACTATATAGTGTAAGTAAGTGTATTAGTTGCTCAGTCGTGCCCGACTCTTTGTGACTGCAGGCNGTGTGTCTCAATGCTTTAGACTATAAGCTGAGCTGTTACTAAGAGAAGTGAGAGGCTAACATGTAGGAAGGCCAGGGGTCTCCAAAAGGAGGAAACAGGCTGCAAGTGTCAAACGTGTCAAACATTTTTTATCTAAGCGGCAGGAGGAAACAAACTAGTGATACATTTTTTTTTCTTTCCCTTCTCTATACCAGTTTAAAAGGAGGTTCCTCTTAAAATACTGTATTGCCTTAATGACACCTGATTCCACCTGAAGGTGACTATTCTCAAACCTTGAGTTAACCAATGCATTCTTCTTATGGAAATATTTGTCTTAAGCTATGATAATGTACTATGCATTCACCCCAGAATCTGTCTTCAGGTTGGTATGGCTCAGAACCGACTTGACAAACCAGTCTGTTATAGTCAGACATTGTTCCCCTAATCTAAGTAAACGAAACTATTTGTCTGGTAATCTACCTTTCTACAAGATTCAAGTCAATTGTTTTATGGCCCAGGATGAATCCTCTGGTGTCAAGATTACCCCAAAATACATCTTTTGGATCAGGGGCCTGGTGCCATTCTGAGTTTTAAAAAATTCCTTTCTTTCATTAACAGACTGCTAGTGACTATATAGTGTAAGTAAGTGTATTAGTTGCTCAGTCGTGCCCGACTCTTTGTGACTGCAGGCCACCAGGCTCCTCTGTCCATGAGATTTTCCAGGCAAGGATACTGGAATGGGTTGCCATTTCCTTCTCCAGGGGATCTTCCCAACCCAGGGATCGAACCCAGGTTTCCTACACTGCAGGCAGATTCTATACCAACTGAGCTACAAGGGAAGCCCATATTAGCGACTATATAACATCCAGCTAAAACTTAGCAGGGGAGTATTCTTTCTGCCCCCTTCTGATGCCTATGTCAGAAGCTTTCTCTAGCTCCTTTATACTTTAATAAAACTTTATTACACAAAAACTCTGAGTTATGAAGCCTCTTCTCTGGCCCCATATTGAATTCTTCTCCTTCGGAGGCCAAGAATCTTGGTGTCTTTTTGTAGTTCAGCAACAACCTTTCAGAAGAATGGGTCAAATCTACAACAGAGTTATAAGGTAGAACTTGTGTCCTCAGAATCCTCAAGCCAGGGATTTCTCGAAAGGTGTCTTTCCTCTGCCAGCTTTAAGCTGGTCTAACCAGCCCTCTGGAATCTTAGCTGGGTGCCTTTGAATTCCTTTAAGCATCAATTTTTCTCTTCCCACACAGAGTGGCCTCCAGTGGGGACACTCCTCTCTCTCCTCTGGACAGTACAAAATAAACTTGTAGTTATTTTGGGCATTTGTGGTTATTGTGGTTATTATGGGACACAACACCTAAATAGACACAGCAGTGGTGGTAGACAGGAAAATTCTGGAACATATCCATTCAAGATCAGGATGTATCCTCCAAATTATAACTTAAAAGTATTCAAGGTATAGGAAGATTTCCTAGTGGTCATTAACATTGTTTAGCTCAATAAGAGTAGGTAAATAAAAAATATATTAATGGTGAATATAATGTTTTTATAGTAATGATAAACATTATGCATTGTAGATTATTAAAAATTAGTAGTATAATCTATGTGCTCGGTCATGTTCAACTCTTTGTAAACCTATGGACTGACTTCCACCAGGCTCCTCTGTCCATGGCTTCCCTGGCAAGAAATACTGGAGTGGGTTACCATTTCCTCTTTCAGGGAATCTTCCTGACCCAGGAATAGAAGTTACATCTGCTGCATTACCAGGTGGATTCTTTACCACTACCACTATCAGTGTGCTAGTACTAAGTCGCCTCAGTCATATCTGACTGTGATTCTGTGGGCCATAGCCTGCCAGGCTCCTCTGTCCATGGGATTCTCCAGGAAAGAATCCTGGAGTGGGTTGCCATTTCTCCAGGGGATCTTCCTGACCCAGGGATCAAATCTGTGTCTCTTAGACTCCTGCAATGGCAGGCAGGTTCTTTACCACTAACTCCACCTAGGAAGCCAAGGTTTTCAAATATTCTTGAAACTATTGAATAAGTCTCTAAGGAAAACCAGTGAAAAATCATGCCTAAAAGCTGTCTTCAGGTCATCTTGTTTTACAATCTAGTTTTTTTTCTGGGGAAAGGAGATTATTACTTTTTTTCTATTATTTTCTATTTTCTATGATTCTTTTTTTTTTCTATTTTCTCATACCTTCTTATTCAATCCTTCAGGCATTCAGTTTTTATACATATGCCTCAATCTGACTTACTTTCTTTTTAAAATGGCAACTTAATGGAAGTTTCAGTTCAGTTCAGTCCCTCAGTTGTGTCCAAATCTTTGCGACCCCATGGACTGCAGCATGCCATCCAACCATCTCACCCTCTATCTTCCCCTTCTCCTCCTGCCTTTAATCTTTCCCAACATCAGGGTTTTTTCAAATGAGTCAGTTCTTCTCATCAGGTGGCCAAAGTATTGGAGTTTCAGCTTCAACACCAGTCCTTCCAGTGAACACCCAGGACTGATCTCCTTTAGGATGGACTGGTTGGACCTCCTTGCAGTCCAAGGGACTCTCAAGAGTCTTCTCCAACACCACAGAAATCTCAAATATAATCATCTCTGTGATATCAGTTCAGCTCTCTGTTACGACCTTTTCCTCTGACCATATTCATAAACACTTGAAAAATATACTTCTGCTTAAAAAAAAAAATCTATGCTTTTGTACAAGCCCTAGTTGTAGACTAAGTAGGCAAACACCTAAGAGGCATAATTTTAATGCTGTAATATGGCCAGGTCCTAAACAACCCTCCCTAATACACCTGGCACAGTGGCTTCATCCCTTCCTACATATATTTTCCCGTTAGGGTCAACACTCCTCTATGTGGGACAAAAGAGTGGAATACTCTGTACAATTGGTTTTGGAGTTTGTTTAGTCTGTTCATATGGGAGTCTGTCACTGAATGCTTGGATCACAGATTACTCATTTGAAGTTTTGTAATCTATATAAAATGTGATGCTAATGACTGACATAGTTTTTATGAGGTCACAATGATATATATCTCTAAGGCAAAAATCTGGCATATTAGAAAGTATTCAGTGTATTGGAGTTATGTTATTTTGCAATCTATGTGTTGGTTACATAGGGGAGAAGGGGAAGAACTGGCTTCCTTCACTAACCCTCTCTTACACAGTCCTAGCAGAGGGAAGGAAAGAGCACTGAGCCTAAAATTACTCACTAGGAAAGTAACAGTGAGCCTAAAATTCCATGAATTGGGGGACTATTTGTGCCTCTGGAACTCCCTTAGTCCCCTCTGACCTTCTTTCATTTGGTAGCTTCAAAATTACCCCAGGATTTGGTGCCATTGTAGCAATCATTGGAACAGAATGTTAGAAGCAGAGTTATTAGGAGAGAATGTGGAAGCACATCTGTGGGAATCTCAAGTCCTAAAGGCAGACATTACGAGGCATAGTGGAAAGTATTAAGGGTAAAAAGGATGGAAGTGGGATAAGGAAATAGAAGTAACATTATTGTGGGAAAGCTTGCAAGTAACTGGCCAGATAGAGAACATTCTCCTGACCCATACAGTGGCAGAACTTTCCCCCTCCACACACATGATTTATTTCCACTCTTGTTCCTATCTCCTAGTTCATCAAACACTGAATACCTTACCTTGCACCATGCACTGTATTAGGAGGTGCTGGTATTACCCAAATGAACACAACTAACCTGAAGACGTTTTTCTTGTAGCACATTTCACCCTATGTGGACACACTTACTCTGGACAAAGTGAATATTCCTAAATCTTCCCTGCTATACGTCCCCCTCACAAGGAGGGGAGGAATTTTTTCAGCTAAGTTTACATGAGTTTATCAACCCACTGCCAGAGTAATAATAACAAAAAACACTTATTGATGCTTATTGTGTGGCAGGTACTATTTTCAGCACTTTATATGCACCAACTTTTTAAATGACAGGTGAGGTTGTCTAGTGGTAAAGAAAGCACCTGCCAATGCAAGAGGCATAATAAACATGGGTTTGATCCCTGGGTCAGGAATATGCCCTAAAGGAGGGCATGGCAACCCATTCCAGTATTCTTGCCTAGATAATCCCATGGACAGAGGAGCTTGGTGGGCTACAATCCATAGGGTACCAAACTAGGTGAAGGAGTGTGTCAAGACTGTATATTATCACCCTGTTTATTTAACTTATATTCAGAGTATATCATGCAAAATGCTAGACTAGGTGAATCACAAACTAGAATCAAGATTGCCAGGAGAAATATCAAAAACCTCAGGTATGTGGATGCTGCTGTTGCTGCTAAGTCACTTCAGTTGTGTCCAACTCTGTGCGACCCCATAGACAGCAGCCCACCAGGCTCCCCTGTTCCTGGGATTCTCCAGGCTAGAACACTGGAGTGGGTTGCCATTTCCTTCTCCACTGCATGAAAGTGAAAAGTGAAAGTGAAGTCACTCAGTCATGTCCGACCCTCAGCAACCCCATGGACTGCAGCCTTCCAGGCTCTTCCATCCATGGGATTTTCCAGGCAAGAGTACCAGAGTGTGGTGCCATTGCCTTCTCCCGTATGCAGATTATACTACTCTAAGAAGGGAATGGCAACCCACCCCAATATTCTTGCCTGGAGAATTCCATGGACAGAGGAGCCTGGCTACAGTCCATGGGTCACAACGAGTCAGACATGACTGAGAGACTAACACACAACTCTAACAGAAGAAAGCAGAGAGGAACTAAAGAACTTCTTTGATGAGGTGGAAAGAGGAAAGTGAAAAAGCTGGCTTAAAATTCAACATTCAAAAAACTGAAATCATGACATCCTGTCCCATCACTTCATGGCAAATAGAAGGGGGAAAAGTAGAAGCAGTATTTTCTTTTCTTGGGCTCCAAAGTGACTGTCGATGGTGACTGCAGCCATGAAATCCAAAGACACATGCTCCTTGGAAGAAAAGTTATGACAAAATTAGACAGGGTATTAAAAAGCAGAAATATCACTTTGTCGACAAATGTCCATATAGTCAAAGCTATGGTTTTTCCAGTAGTCATGTACAGATGTGAGAGTTGAATGATAAAGAAGGAAGGGTGCCGAAGAGTTGACACTTTTAAATTGTGGTCCTGGAAAAGATTCCTGAGAGTCCCTTGGACAGCAAGGAGATCAAACCAATCAATTCTAAAGGAAATCAATATAACTTGGAAGGACTGATGCTGAAGCTCCAATACTTTGGCCACCTGATGGGAAGAGCCAACTCATTGAAAAAGATCCTGATGCTGGGAAAGATTGAAGGCAGGAGGAAAAGAGGGCTACAGAGGATGAGAGAGTTAGATGGCATCATCGATTCAATGGACATGAGTTTGATCAAACTCCAAGAGATAGTGAAGGACAGGGAAGCCTGGAGTGTTGCAGTCCAGGGGGTTGCAAGGAGCTGGACATGACTGAGTGACTGAACAACAACTTTTCAAATGCTCATCAAATATACTGTGAATTATGTACTTTTGTTAGTCTCATTTCACAGTGAGAACATTAAAACACCAAAGTTAAATAAGTTGCCTAAAGTCATGAAGTTGATATAAGGCAGAGCTATGCTGTATAAGCTCAGGTTCTGAATCCTGAATACTCTCTTCACACCCAGTGACCCCGTAGTAGTAAATCATTGCCTCTGATTTTGAGTAGCTCAAATACTTGTGGAGAGTGAAGTCAATCCTCTAGCTACCTGCTGGAAGTCTCATTTGGGAAAAACAGTGTATCTGATGAGTTCACTTGACTTCCTGAAAAATTGCATCTTTTCAAAACATAGAGAAAAAGATGGGGAATTTGCTGAATTGGATATAATTCTAACTCACAAGGTAAGATTGGCTGTAAAGTTAAGAGCAAAATAAAACATAGGAGAAAAATGACTATGCAACCCTAGAATTAGTTATGGCCACTTAAGGGAAGACTAACATCAGCTACCTGACATCAACTGAAAGAAGGCAGACTTCCAAATGTAACCCAGAGGAAAATAGTCATGGGAAGAGGGCTTGGGAAGCTGAAAAGGACGAATGTTTCAACAGAGTTAAAAGCTCTCAAAAAAGCGATTCCTTATGTAATTATTAACAATTTCAATTAAAATTGATCTAAAACCTGGAGGGGAAAGCACAGATTCACGTGCAGACAAGAGTGATTGTCAAGCTATGAAAATAGCCTCTGAAGAGGCTGAGACGTGTGAAAGTGACTTGGGACCACAGAGCTCTCATTATGTTCATAATGAAAATTTCAAAGAGGGGCATGGCCAATTGTTCAATATGGTACAGCATACATTAATCTCTCACACGTGTGTGCATGCATATACACACACATGGGTTTTTTTTTCACTTTTATTGGGATTTAATTTTCTTCTGCCAAGCAGATTTTTTTTAAAAAGAGCATCTGAAGAGACATCAGCATTCACAATTTTCTTTTTCTTTTTTAAGGCTGACTAGTATTTTGTTGTATCTACATAACACATTTTCTTTATCCATCCATTTGTGTCTGGACGTTTAGGTTGCTTCCACATCTCCGCTACCATGAATAGTTAAGCAATGAACATGATAGGAGTGCCAATGTCTCTTCAAGATCCTGATTTCAGTTCTGGGAGATAAATAGCTAAAGCAGGATTGCTAATTCATATGGTAGTTCTATTTTTAACTTTTTGAAGAAACTTTGTATTGCTTTCCATAGTAACTGCCCTATTTTACATTCCCATCAGCAATGAGCAAGAAGTTCTAATCTCTCCTCATCCTCACAAAAACTGTTATCTTTTTTGTTATAACAGCCATTTAGCAGGTGAATCCTGCAACATGCCTCACCAGGGATAAATCTGGAAGACATTATACTAAGTGAAATAAGCCAGTCCCAGGAGGAAAAATATTGCATGATTTCATTTACATCCGGTACCTAAAGTAGTCAGATTCATAGAGTCAAAGTGTGGAGCAGTGGTTTCCAGGAGCTGGGCAGATACAGAGAAGAGGAGTTACTGATTAACGGGCACGAAGTGTCACTTAAGATGAATAAATGCTACAGACCTGCTGTCCACTGAGCCCATAGTCAACAAGAACATCATGGACACTAACAATTGTGTTAAGATGAGGCTGGATTTCAAGTTGCATTCTTACCGCAATAAAACTAAATATAAAAATAAGAAGCCCAAGATGAATGTAGACATTTTGAGAGAGTTTGCAAATTCTTTGATGAATTCAAGTGTTTTGATTCATATGAGTTATATTCCAAGACACTGGGGAGGAAGAGAAGCTATTAGAATTCTAGGTGAAATCAATTCCAAAAGAATGAAGATAAGGAAATATATTTTTAGTGTTCCTCAAAGGGAAGAATGTGTATCTCCTCAATGACAAGTTGCTAAACTTAATCAGACTGGTGAGGGTTCTTGCCTCCATTCCACAAAAAACAGTTCTTTCTGGGTTGTTTAGCTTTAAGCAGAGAGGACAGAGGCAAGAAGGGAGGGTGGGGAGGTGGCTTGCATGATAGATTTTTTCAAATATTTGAAGAGTTGTCACATGGAAAATGAATTCTATTCATACGGCTCAGTCCCAGGGGTTGCAACAAGAGCCTAAGGGTTAGAGGGAGATGAATTTGGATTCAATATAAAGAATATCTGTCTAAAATTCTAAAGAGAGAATAGATTTCCTCAGGAAGTAATAAGTTCCTTGGCACTGGAAATACACGTACTATGAACTGCAGAGGCAATTCAAATAATTTCATCTCATTTCTAACCTGGAGATGCTCAGATGCTAAGGCTAGATGACTTTAAATGAGCCTTTTCAACCATAAAATGCTAATATAACATTGCAAGTTTTCTTCCTTCAATACTCTTTTAAAGTGACCAGATGGACACTAAGAAACCATTTCTGCTCAAATCTGCCATGAAACTAGACACTTAAAAAATAATTTTGAAAACTAATTAACATACAAATGGCTATGAATTCTACATATGCTAGACTATCTTGTAAATTTAAATTGCAACTTAATTTAAAATTTAATGTAAAACTAGTACTTTTAGTTTATGGCCCATAATATTTATGTGATCACCAGCTGCCAAAGAAATAAGAAATAAGTAGTAGAATGTACTTATTACAAATCATGGTTGATTGGTCTCACAGATGATACAGTTTAACAATTTCTGCTTTCTTAGCCTATCAACAAGTACAAGATGATGTCAGTTATCAAATAATTTAAATGGAAGTTGCAGAAGGTTACATTTTGACACAGTTCAGATCACCATCTTTAAGCTATCTAGATTATATTTTTTTAATGTACTCCCAGAGGCACAAAATGGAGATTTAATTTAAGGGTATAACATAAAATTGCATTTAAAGAGAGTAAATATTCCCATGAATAAAGAAGTGTAAAGGAAAGATTCTTTTTAACTACAGTTGATGCCCAAGAAGATGAAATCTAAGACTTGCAATGTAGTCTGGACTGAAAAGCTGTCATGGAGACTTCCAGCTGTGATGACAAATGACATTTGTAAATCATAATAACTTCTAACTGCTGTATCCCTTTCTTTGGGCAAAGTGTCAAAATGGCAAATTCAAAAGAAAAATTCCCTAGAGTGAGTAAATAACCTTAACTTTCTCCCTTCAAGTGTTCCTAATTTAAGATTTTAGATTTTTATGAAGTGTCTTTCATCATGTACCTCCTTCATCCTCAAAAAGCCTTGGAAGCATCCATTCTAAGCTGTCTCTTATAGACTTTGTTTTATAAATAAGATATAAAGAAGTTTTATAAAGCAAGCTTCAGCATTAGAACTAGAATCAAGGTCTTTTACAACTGAATCCAATAGATAATCTAGTACACTGGATCTTTCTGCCTCCCTAATGCTGACAACTTCATTAGTAAAACCTATTTCAAGAATTTCAAACTTGCAAATGTCATTGCCTGTCATCCCACAGGTAGGATCGAAATTATGCTCCTACTTTAGAAATTTACCTAGCAGAAGATAGTGAGGCAAAGAAGCTAAAACATTTACTATACAAACCCTCCCTCAACCCTCTCAAGTTTTATATTTTCACCATCTCTCTTGGTTTAAGGATATATTTTCATGGCAGTTATTTTCAACTATGTCCTTTATTATCGTCTGAAAGACTTTCCTCCATGAATCAAAATGATAGCTCTGAAAAAAAACAGTGTTTCTTGGAGCTTTATAAAGAAAATGTTATCAAAAACACTTCTGCCTGGAGAAGAGACTCAAGCTCCCTGCACCATCTTAATGGCCACTTATGCAGTGGCCAGCTCAGAAAGAAGGAAATAAAATAACTAAAGATGGAAAATATTATCTTCTCTGCCCTGCCACTTCATCGCCTGATTTTCTGCTTCATTTCCAATACTATTGCATTAACTCAGACCCTTATCATCTTATGCCTGGAATAAGCTTCTAATTTTCCCAACTCCAATATTATTTCTCTGCTTCAGTTCCCTCATGTGTAAAGTGGAGAATAATAATGATTCCTCTTTCAATTGGATTGTTGTGGGAAATAAATGAGTACTGCTGCTGCTGCTAAGTCGCTTCAGTCGTGTCCGACTCTGTGCGACCCCATAGACGGCAGCCCACCAGGCTCCCCCGTCCCTGGGGTTCTCCAGGCAAGAGCACTGGAGTGGGTTACCATTTCCTTCTCCAATGCATGAAAGGGAAAGTGAAAGGGAAGTCGCTCAGTCGTGTCCAACTCTTCGTGACCCCATGGACTGCAGCCCCCCAGGCTCCTCCATCCATGGGATTTTCCAGGCAAGAGTACTGGAATGGGGTGCCATTGCCTTCTCCGAATAAATGAGTACATAGAAAGTGTTTGGACTACTATCTGGCACACAGTTAAGCACTCAGTAAATGTTAAGTAAAAACTTACCCTCTATACTGCAAGACTGGTAATTCCACAATGAAAATCTGAATATATCCAGAATCTATGTTTCTTATTTCTTCTGTTGCTACAACTCTGGTTCAAACCACCATCATTTCTTGCTTAGATTATTGTAAGAGCCTCCTCACTGGCTTTTCTGCTTCTACTCTGGATAGGCTGTGCTGAGCTCAGTAGCTGAATGACTATTTTTAAAGTGACGTGTCAGATCGGTTACTCCTCTGTTTCTCTCTCGTTCTCTCTCTCTCCCTAATGGCTGTTCATCTCTCTACAATATAAACCAAAGTCCTTAAAAGGTCTGCAGAGTCCCGCTCAGCCCGAAGTCCCCTTTCTTGACCTCACTTTCTTAACCTTACTTTCTTGACCTCACTTGACCTTTCTTGACCTCACTTGACCTTTCTTGACTTTACTTTCTTGACCTCATCATCCTCCTACTTGATTTAACTCCAGCCCTCAGGCCTCTTCCAGATTCGGCATACAGACCTTATCTGCTCCCACCTTCTGGTCTTCAGACCAGAGCTTCCTTCTGCCTGAGGCATCTTCCTTCTCCCCACACAATGCATTATTCACTCCTTGGCTCCTTCAGATCTCTGATCACCCTCTTTCAAACTGTCTCTCTTCCTCCTCCTCCCAAGGCCACCCTTAATCTGCACTATATTTTTACTTGGCACATTTGGCCTATCAACATACTATGTTAAGTAACAATGATAATATATATTGTTTCCCATCAATGGAAAGTAAATTCCAGTTGTTGTTGTTGTTGTTTTAAGATTCCAGCCATTTTTTTTTTTCAAATCAATTAATTGTTGGTTGCACTCAGTCTTTGTTGCTTTGAGGTCTTTCTCAAGTTGCAGTAAGTGGGGGCTACTCTTTGCTGCAGTGCAAGGGGTTCTAATTGCGGTGACTTCTGTTGTGGAGCACGGGCTCTAGGGCATGTAGGCTCAGTAGCTGCTGCACACAGGCTCAGAAGTTGTGGTGCACTGGCTTAGTTACTCTGCAGCATTTGGAATCTTTCTGTACCAGGGATCGAACCCATGTCCCCTGCATTGGCAACCAGATTCCTATCCACTGCACCACCAAGAAAGTCCAGGTCAAAGATCTATATCTCTTGTACATTGTTCAGTTCAGTTCAGTCACTCAGTTGTGTCTGACTCTTTGTGACCCTATGAACTGCAGTACACCAGGCCTCCCTGTCTATCACCAACTCCTGAGTCTAACCAAACCCATGTCCATCGAGTCTGTGATGCCATCCAGCCATCTCATCCTCTGTCGTTCCCTTCTCCTCCTGCCCCCAATTCCTCCCTGCATCAGAGTCTTTTCCAATGAGTCAACTCTTCGCATAAGGTGGCCAAAGTACTGAAGTTTCAGCTTTACCATCATTCCCTCCAGAGAAATCCCAGGGCTGATCTCCTTCAGAATGGACTGGTTGGATCTCCTTGCAGTCCAAGGGACTCTCAGGAGTCTTCTCCAACACCACAGTTCAAAAGCATCAATTCTTCGGCGCTCAGCCTTCTTCACAGGCCAACTCTCACATCCATACATGACCACAGGAAAAACCATAGCCTTGACTAGTCCAACTCTTTGTGACTCCATGGACTGTATAGTTCATGGAATTCTCCAGGCCAGAAAACTGGAGTGGTTAGCCATTTCCTTCTCCAGGGAATCTCCCCAACCCAGGGATCCAACCCAGGTCTCCTGCACTGCAGGCAGATTCTTCACCAGCTGAGCCACCAGGGAAACACAGACTGAACACATGGATAAATGTGTTGCCACCCTGCTGGATACCCTTCAATACTTCCCCATGGCTGGGGGTCAGTCCAGACTCCTCCGCCAGCATATAAATAGCTGGCCATCTGATTGTCTGGCCTCTTCTTATTCTTTCAACCCTGCTCTCTGAAGGGTGCCTCCCCATTCTACAGTCCCAATGAAGTATTTGAATAAATGCAGCTTCCTGGCCAAAAGCTTCTCAACTTAAAAAAAAAAAAAAAAAAAAGCACAACGTGAGAGTTGCGAGTTGTTTTACTGGGGGCAATATGAGGATTGCAGCCCAGGAGACAGCACTTCAGATAGCTCCGAGAGACTGCTCCAGAGAGGTAGTGGGGAAGGGAAGTATATATGTGATTTTAATGAAGAGGGAGCACATGCAATCAAGCACATATTTTTTCTGTAGAAAATTTCTGCTGTTCCCATGAAGCTTCTGCTAGTCACAGGAAACAAGCATCGTCAGGAAGGATGTTAGTGTTTTTCCAGATGTGAGGAGATACAGGAATCGGGCTCTCAAATCAGCTCCCGAGAACATCTAACTGTCTAAAGACCTGTCCTGCCAGCTTCCCAGAGCACATAGCGCCTCTGTGCTGCTCTCCACATTGAACTCCTTCAGAGGGTGTTGGAGGTCAGCAGCTTCAGCAGCACGTTAATCCTTGTAGAGGTAGATGGCAAGCATCCACGGCAAGCGCCAATTTGTGGTTGACAAGCTGAACATCTTTTGCTGATCTGAATGTCTGTGCTTTCTTATGTACCTGGCAAATACTTTTCGCTTTTCAGGATGTCAACCTTGACTGTAAGGCTCTTTTTTTACCTTCCTGTCCCTGGTAGAATATATCTGCCTCTCTTTTGTGCCCCTAGTATAACCTGAAGAGAGTTCTAGCTCAGCAGGAAAGTCACCATAATGGCTTTCTTTTTCTTTCCATACCTGTCTTCTTTGACCACATCATAGGCCTCCTGAGGGCAGAGACCCTATTCAGATACCCAGCATCTTACACAGAACCAACTAGGTCATGTGGGTCACAGAAACTCAATACATATTGTTGCATGTTCAGAGGAATGAGTGAAAGATATCAAGCAGATTCAGCTAGTTCCGATTCTATTACCAGTGGCTACGTTAGACAGTAAATCTCCTCCAGGTCATAGATTCTGCCCGGGTCATTCAAAGGAACGCAAGACACATGCTAATGCCATCAAGGAAGATAACAGAGGTGAAACAGGGACTACTGAACATGGAGAAAGGGCAGAGGTCTGACCACAAGCACACAGAGATCTGCGGTTCTGTCTTCACATGTGTTGGTGGAGGCATGTCTGTCAAGGGAGGGTCCTACCTGGACTACCTGGATCTTTGACTCCTTCCTAAATGACGTTAACTCTAAGGGAGACTCTACTGAGGTGCGGAGACCAGGGGAAAGGCAACCACATACAGGATGATGACTCCAAGGAGATTCCAGTAATGGAAGGTAATTAAAGTGTTGAGGCAGAAACAAGCAGAGAAACTGAACAGAAGAAGATGAAGGAGAAAGAGAGAAGGAAGGAAGGAAGGAGGGAAGAAAGAGAAAAAGAAAGTGCTACTTTTTTCTCCAACAAAATTGCCCTTGCAATGCCCTGTTTGTCATTAGCCCAAATTTCAGCCCACATCCCTTCTATGGGGGTAGTCCCTGAGGACCAGTCTCATAAAGCTTTTATTTATCACTGGCCTTGAAGCATGGCTTTCAAGTCTCCTCTCCTTTTCCCACTGATCAGAAACCTGCTTCTCGGTCCAGGCACTTTTCCTTGTTTTGTTTTCAGTTCTTTGGGGCAGGGTCACATAGCATGCTGACTAAAGTTAATTACTTCATTAATTTGTCCACTTTCCTGATGCGCAGTATTATTTTTATCACCTTCTGTTCAAAAAAATGAGTTGAATTCATTACTAGGATTTTGTGCATGAAGGTCAGTTGAACTTCAAAGTGTAGGCCAAGACACGAGGAATAGAAAAAGCCTGCCAAACTAATGCTGAAAGTTGTCCCCAAATGTACAGCTGTGCTCTCAGTCCTCTGGAAATATCATGACACAGCCTGGGCTGAGCTCCGTTTCCTCCACAAACTTTCCAGCAGGATACATATCTATGGCTTCCCCAGTGGCTGCTAAAGAATCAGCTGGCAAAAACTCCTCTTGCAATGTGGGAAAACCATGTTTGATCCCTGGGTTGGGAAGATCCCCTGGAGAAGGGAACAGGCTACCCACTCCAGTATTCTGCCTTGGAGAATTTCACGGACTGTACAGTCCATAGAGCGGCAAAGAATCGCACACGACTGAGTGACCTTCACTTCACTTCACACATCTATGGCATAAAGAGGCCAGAGAGTCTCTGTCATCTCTTCCCAAAATACCTCCTTCACACTTACATCCATTCAATTCATTCATTTAATAATCAGGGGACAAGCCCCGCTCTGCGTTAGGCACATCAAAAGCCTTAAGGCATATCAGATCCCATAAGACTAGTCTATGCTTCTGGTATGTGCAGTGCAATTAAAGAACAGAAAACCAAATCAAAAGTTGTTGTAAAGTATGATAAATCAAGTAACAGTGACAATAACAAGAGTAGTAATAGTTGCTGAAATTTATTGAATTTTTACTGTGTGTTGGCTGTACATTACTTTTCATGTATTAATTCATGTAGTTAATTCATTCACTTATTAAGTCAAACAATCCCATAAAAGCAGATGCTATTATTAGTCTCTAGTTTGTAGGTGAGAAAAATGCAAGATGGAGAAGTTAAGTAATTTGTCCAACTGGTTGATAAAGGGCCAAGCCCTGATTTTACCCCAGAACACATGCCCTGAAGCATTTATAATTTTAAGCATCCTTCCCCACCAAAAAAAAAAAAAAATTAAAAAGGCTTTTAAAAGTGTATTGAAGGACTTGCCAGGTGGCTCAGTGAATAAGAATCTACCTTCCAGTGCAGGGGAGAAAGTTTTGACTCCTCGTCCGAGAAGGTTCCCCATGCTGTGGAGAAACTTGGCCCGTGCCCCCAGCTGAAGTCTGCACACTCTAGGGCCTGAGAGCCACAATTAATGAGCCCCTGTGTCACAACTACTGAAGCCAGCATACCTAAAGCCTGTGCTCAGCATCAAGGGAAGTCACGGCAATGAGAAGCCCGTGCACCACAACTAGAGAATAGCCCCCACTCTCTGGGACTTCCCTCGTGGTCCAGTCGTTAAGACTTCACTTCCCTGGGGGCTCAGACAGTAAAGTGTCTGCCTGCAGTGGGGGGTACCCAGGTTCAATTCCTGGGTGGGAAAGATCCTCTGGAGAAGGAAATGGCAACCCATTCCAGCACTCCTGCCTGGGAAATCCCATGGACAGAGGAGCCTGGTAGGCTACAGTCTGTGGGATTGCAAAGAGTCGGACACAACTGAGCGACTTCAGTTTAGTTCAGTTCTACGGCTAAAGCCCACACACAGCAACAAAGACCCAGCGCAGCCAAAAATAAACAAATAAACAAAAATTTTTTTAAAAGGCTACCTTTAAAAAAAGTGCATTGAAAAATGTTTCATTATATTGTATTCTTAGACAATGATTTACACGTAAATGACCAGGTAAGTAAGTAAGTAAGTTAAAGTCACTCAGTCATGTTTGACTCTTTGTGATTCCATGGACTATACAGTCCATAGAATTCTCTAGGCCAGAATACTGGAGTGGGTATTCTTTCCCTTCTCCAGGGCATCTTCCCAACCCAGGGATCGAACCCAGGTCTTCCAAATTTCGGGCAGATTCTTTACCAGCTGAGTTACAAAGGAAGCCCAAGAATACTGGAGAGGTTAGCCTGTCCCTTCTCCAGTGGATCTTCCGGACCCAGATCTTCCTGACTCAGAAATTGAACCAGGGTCTCCTGCATTGCAGGTGGATAAAGAATCCAATTCTTTACCTCTACTCAATCTTGGGTAAAGAACCAACTGAGCTATCAGGGAAATCCAAATGACCAGGTGGATACCCAGAAATTTAAATACCATTTTGGTAAATGGTTTAAAACTACACATATATCTAAATTTGCAACATTAGGCAGTGTAATTTTAACTCCACTTAGAATATGGTGAAGGAAGAGATAAAGTAAATATATAAGTAATAACACATCTAATTAAAATATCTTTTCTCCACTAATGCCCTGAAGCATTCAGATCAAACCAACTGACCCAAGACCCCATGCCTTAACTCTACCCTAGCCACGCATACCTATCTGTAATCTCTGTACCTGACTCGTCTGTTAGAAACACTGTCACTTTCCTGACAGTGATAACTAGTCCCACCGAGATACTCCCGCATCCTAGCATCTGCATACTTGATGTGCTAAAACAAAGACATACCTACAACTGAGGAAATATAGGAGAAAAAGGTGATCAGAATAAAACTGTCAGTGTCTGGCTTCTCCAGAGATACCGAACCAATCGTATTTACTAACAGCAGTGGGCTCACCTGATTACATAATTGTTCAAATTAGGTAAGATGATGTCAGTCCACATGTTGAACCAACCCTCCACACTGGCAGCTGGCTCATTCAGTGACACACAAAGCAAGCAAGCTTCGGTTTTACAGAGATTTTCTGAGTTGGCCCTGGAATTTTGCGGGGTCACTTCATCACTTCCCATCAGTCAAAACACAAGTTAAGACAATGGATAAAGAGAAAAGATCTTCTCAGCCTGTAAGCCAGTGATTCTCAAACTTCATTGTGTATATGAACCTCTTGTGAAGTTTTTCTTTTTTTTTTCTTTTTAAATGTGTATCCTCAGGCTCTAACCTCAGAGCTTCTCCTTCAGTATATTTCAGGTGAGATCCAGGAATCAAGGATATGACAAGCAACCATATGATTCTAATACGAGTGTTTGATTTTCAGATCATCTTAGGCGAAAAGGTTTTAATTCACTCTCATCTTCTCCTTTCCTAGGCAGGAACTGCAAATTATGATTCGATTATGCCTTGTAGCACAATCATCCTATTACATCTTCTGCAGACTCAGGAATGGTCTCCCCTTGTGTTCCAAATGGCCCTTCACCAGAATCACCGCCTCTAGGGGGACAATGTAATGAAGCTTTCTCAACCCTCTGCTTTGTAGTTCATTTCTTGATTCTGTTATTCTCCTGAACTCTTTATCTTACCTTACTTTATCTCCCTCCTGCCTCTTTCTTCTTATGAAGTAAACAGGACTGCATCTATTAAGGAGAGAGCACAGAGATTTCCTTTTATCTTTAACTGCCTTTCAGTTCTATTGATACATTTCTGAACACTTGAGCCATCTCCCAGAACTGCCTGTTAGCAGTTACCAAAGGACATTCAGACGTCATGAGGCCAAAGCTAGCTTGACCAATTGATCTAGAGGATTTCACCTCATCAGGAAGTTTAGCCTGAAGTAGACAGAAGAGAGAGCCAAATGCGATCAGAGTTTCACAAAGCAGTGAAAAATCCTCATAATGAATCTGACTAAGCTTTGGCTAAAAAAATAAGTAAAATGCTGATTTGTCCATTAAAGTTAATTGGCTCACATTTGCCCTTTAAGTTAAAGAAAGTCTGACTCTGAACATCTGCAGTTTCCAAAGTGAACTTCCCACAACTATTGAGGAACAGATGGTTCTCTTTTATTACCCTCAGAACCCTGTGCCCACCATCATTTATTTGTCTCTCATTGAAATTTTAAGATCAATACCCATCAATTGTCATTTATGGGGTAACAAAGATTCAGACATGACTTAGCAACTGACAAGAACAAGAACAAGAATCCCTTGGGCAGCAAGGAGATTAAACCAGTCAATCCTAAAGGAAACCAACCCTGGGTAGTCATTGGAAGGACGGATGCTGAAGCTAAAGCTCCAATACTTTGGCCATCTGATGTGAAGAGCCGAGTTGTTGGAAAAGACCCTGATGCTGGGAAAGACTGAGGGCAGAAGGAGAAGAGGGTGACAGAGAAAGAGATAGTTGGATGGCACCACCAACTCAATGGCCATGAGTCTGAACAAACTCCAGGAGATGGTGAAGGACAGGGAAGCCCAGTGTGCTCCATTCCATAGGGTCGCAAAGAGTTGGACATGACTGAGCAACCGAACACCAACCACAAGAACAACTGTTTATCTTATTTCCACTTATTCCTTCAAGATATCTCTCTTCATTTTCCTTTCTTTATTCCTACCATTTTTTGCACTCTCATCCATCCCAACACAAGCACACACATACAAACACACGCACATACACAGTGGCCCCAACGCAATCCTCTTGGGCCTCAGCCCTCTGAAATGAAGCCTTGTGCCTCTGCAGCAGGCAGCAGTGCTCATGTGTATTTAACAATTAATTTTAATTTTTTAAAAAATAAAATCTAACATAAGTTTAATTTGTGACTTTTGTAAGTAGGAGTTATAGGATTTATAGTTTGACCAGAATAATTGTATCATTGGGCTTCTATCGTAGCTCAGCTGGTAAAAAATCTTCCTGCAATGCAGGAGACCCCAGTTTGATTCCTGGATCAGGAAGATGCCCTGGAGAAGGTATCGGCTACCCACTTCAGCATTCTTGAGCTTCCCTAGTAGCTCAGCTGGTAAAGAATTCTCCTGCAAGGCGGGAGACCTGGGTTTGATCCTTGGATTGGCAAGACCCCCTGAAAAATGGAATGGCTACTCACTCCAGTGCTCTTGCCTGGAGAATCCCATGAACAGAGGAGCCTAGCAGGCTACAGTCCATGGGGTCACAAAGAGTTGGACACAACTGAGCAACTTTCTTTCTGTTTCACTTTTGTAGGAGGGATTCAGAAAGCATTTTCTTTGCCTTTGGCCTTTTTTGTAGCTGCTAGAACCTGCCCTGATTCCATGAATAAAGCTGGAATTGAGTCAGGCTATAATGCCATCACCTGCTGCCCAGCAGTCTTATCACTGCTGTGGCAGTTTGTGTGCCATGGACTTAGGAAGAGAGAACTCACAGAGCTTTTCCTGCCAATGCCCCTGTGAATGCGTGCTATACATAAACCCATCCACAATCTCTGATGCTTCTAACCTGCACTGTGATAGCATTTGGAAATGGGGCTTTGGAGGTATTTAAGGTTAGATGAGATCATGAGAATAACCACTCATGATGGAATTAATGCCCTTTTAAGAAGAGACACAAAACCTCTCCATCTCCTTTTCTCCACCTCTTTCTCTCTTTTCCTCTCTCTCTCCCATATGAGGACAAAGGAAGAGCTCTTGCTGTTGTTGTTGTTTAGCCACTAAGTCATATCCAACACTTTTGTGTCCCCATAGACTATAGCCTGCCAGGCTCCTCGGCCCATGGGATTTCTCAGGCAAGAAAACTGTAGTGGGTTGCCATTTCCTTCTCTAGCGAATCTACCGAATCAGCCAGATCTTCACCTTGAACTTTCTCTAGGACTGTGAGAAAATGAATTGCTGTGTAAGCCTTGCAGTCTGTGATATTTTGTTAAGGCAGCTCAAACTGACCAGTACATTATAAAATCATTATTTACTAAACAGAAAAGGAATGTGTAGCAGTAAGTTATATCACAAGATTCATAGTCCTGGACATATACGTAAATCGTTCCTCAATAAAAAAGATAGCTTTCAGCACCGAAGTTGTGATAGCATTTTTGTTATATTTCACATGTCAGTCAGTCAGTCAGTCAGTTCAGTCGCTCAGTCATGTCCGACTCTTTGCGATCCCATGAATCGCAGCATGCCAGGCCTCCCTGTCCATCACTAACTCCTGGAGTTCACCCAAACTCATGTCCATCGAGTCGGTGATGCCATCCAGCCATCTCATCCTCTGTCGTCCCCTTCTCCTCCCACCCCCAACCCCTCCCAACATCAGGGTCTTTCCCAATGAGTCAACTCTTCCCATGAGGTGGCCAAAGTATTGGAGTTTCAGATTCAGCATCATTCCTTCCAATGAATACCCAGGACTGGTCTCCTTTAGGATGGACTGGTTGGATCTCCTTGCAGTCCAAGGGACTCTCAAGAGTCTTCTCCAACACCACAGTTCAAAAGCATCAATTCTTTGGCGCTCAGCTTTCTTCACAGTCCAACTCTCACATCCATACATGACCACTGGAAAAACCATAGCCTTGACTAGATGGACCTTTGTTGGCAAGCCAACCTCATTTGGAGTAAAATGAGGCATGATTTGGAGTAAACATGCATGGCATGATTTCTGAAATCTCAGCCTTTCCTCCAGCTTTGACATAGTGCCTGAAATTCTCTCCCCTTTAGGCTCACTCTTAAGGAACATCAGGAAAATAGGCATTTTTAACTGGGCCATTTTCAAGGAATAACAATAATAATAATAATAAAAGCTTGTAGTGTATTCAGAGGCATGACCAGATGTTTCCATTTTCACATCTGATTCTCACAGCAGAAATGTGAAATACTATTACTTTTGCTGGAGAAACAAGTGTCATGGAGAATGGATAAGGGGCTTGCCCTTATGTTGTGTACACAAGGTGGCAAATCCAAAATAGTAGAAATACATCACCATCCCTCAGTGTCCTTGGAATCAGGGAAGAAATTAGGAAGTTACTTACTAAGCTGGGATCAGAGCAAGGGGGCTGAAGAGCCCATGGTATTTGGTCCAAACCATGAGACCTGATGTCATGAATCCTTCCCCTGTCCACTGCAGCAGACAGCTCACTCAGGGAAAGTGTTTCTCTACCTGAATGATGCAGAATTACCACATGTTCATTCCTGGCCCTGATCTCCAGGCTGGCCCTGGTCAAACACCTTCTTTTTGCTCTAATAACACCTGTTTCTGTGATCAGAGCTCTACATAATAGATATGCATATTAAAAAAAAAAAGACCAATAGTTAATTTACAAAGGCAACAATAGGTTTTGAGGTAGGATGTATAGGTGATCTTTCTACAAGGCCATTATAATAATTTTATAAATTTAAAATACAATAAAAAACTATCCCAAACACTTTTTTTCTGGGAATTCCTATCTTAAACTAATAGATTTAACTAATGCTTTTATTTTTGTTGTAACAAGTATGCTGTGCTGCTGCTGCTTAGTTGCTTCAGTCGTGTCCAACTCTGACCCTATGGCTTGTAGCCCGCCAGGCCCCTCTGTTCATGGAACTCTCCAGGCAAGAATACTGGAGGGGGTTGCCATGCCTTCCTCCAGGGGATCTTCCCAACCCAGGGATCAAACACAGGTCTCCTGCATTGCAGGCAGATTCTTTACCACTTAGCCACCAGGGAAGCCCCCTGTACCAAGTATACTCTCTTTTTATAGCTCACCAAAAAGAAAGAGTATGCGGGCTTTGTAGCTATGGAGTCATCCTTTTGATGCTCTCCAGCTATGTTGCTTTAACATATCTCTGAGCCTGAGTTTTCTCATCTATAGAACTTCAATAATAATCCGTACCTCGGGAGACTGTGATTAAGGTCAAGAGGCCATCTATGTGAAGCAGTTACTACAGTGCCTGACACAGAGTCAGCACGTGACACGTGCTAATTCTCATTTCACCACGAGCATTTTCACAGCCAGAGGCACACAGTCCATCTCAAACCCTGTGGTGCCCAGCAGAGGCCCCAGCACAAAGTAGGTGTTCAAAACATGTTTGTAGAACGAATAAATCAGCCAGTGAACAAACACAGGATACATAGTAATTGCAAGTTACTGGTAAGTTATTTGCTGAAGTACCAGGATCAATGTCCTCTAGCTAAAGACACACTTGTAAGTTGAAAAATTAAATTTATTATTTTCACAGCCAGGAAGAAATTACACCATGGGTAACTATGGGGCATCTCAGTGAGACTGTTAAAAAAGACTTACTGGATTCAGGCTTCACGTTAAGAGACTTTGGGGGAGGGTTTAAGGGAAACAAGGCTTGATCTTGATTGAGTGCAGTCAGGAAGCAGATTTAAATCTATGATTGGGTCTTTTCATAAATCTTATCTAGAGAGAGGACAAACAAGAGTGAGCTCAATGCTGTACTTGGTAAAGAGTCAGCAGCCACTTATTTTAGGCAGGACAGCAGGAAGTTAGGTGTTGTGGCTTGGATAATGTTCATGATTTTGAGAGTGTTCAGACATGATAATGGAGTGATCTGGTTGTCTTCTCACCCTCTGCCTCCCTCTTCTCCTTTTGCTTTCAACCAATGACATGGTTGGATAGCACCACCGACTCAAGGCACACGAACTTGAGCAAACTCCGGGAGATAGAGAGGGGCAGGGAGGCCTGGTGTGCTGCAGTTCATGGAGTTGCAAAGAGTCAGACACGACTTAAAAACAACTGCTTGTCTCAGTCCATCATATCACAGAGTGACCGTGTCTGATGCTGGTGTGCTATGAAATTATCCAGCAGGAGAACACCAAAGCCTAGTTGTGAGTTCCAGACCTTCCCTCCATACTGGGGCAGTGTTTCTTTTTTCCCACTCTGAAGCAGCTTCTTGGTAACAGGATATCATTCTTGAAAATATATCTCTTAGGATGAGGATCTATTTCTCTATAGGACATTTCTCTCGTTTTCATTGATTATAAACCAAATTTATATTTAATCTGGTGAGTTTTGGTTTAATTTTCACCAAAAAACTACACTTGATAATTCCTGTGGCTCCTGCATTACCGGCAGATTAGTAATAGACATATATACCACTTTTTAAATCTCTCAACATTATAAATTATATTACCCTCATTTTACAGATGATGGAAACAGAGGCTCAAAGATGTAAGTAACTCTCTAATACTAGGTGATAAAGCTGGAATCAGAACTCACAACTGCCCCACTGCCAGCACCGCAACACTACTTCTCTCTCCTCCTTCCTGGAGTGACTGTTCTCAAGTCATTGACAGTATTAACAAGAGAGCAAGACGAACTGGAAAAAAGCAATGTAAAATGAGAAGTAAAAAACACAATTTTGAGAAATGCCACTTATTATAAAACTATATTAAAATGAAGATAATGTTGTCAAGACAACTGCAAAAATAAAGTACGGAACAAGATGGAACCAAATGGGAGAAGCATTTAAGTTTGTTTTGGGTTGTTTCAGCTGTTTTTTGTTTGTTTGCTTGTTTTAGGTGATGGTGCTGAGGCAGCATGGAACCGTGGAGAGAGACATGAAATCCAGTAGATGTGCCAATTAGTAACCAGAAAGGAATGTCAGCCGACTCTGAGACAGATTTAGATATGCAAGAGGTTTATTGGAAAGATGTCTTAGTCCACTAGGGCTGCAATAGCAGAAACACTATAAACTGGTTGGCTTATTAAAAACAGAAATGTCTTTCTCACAGTTGTGGGGGCTGAGGAGAAGTCAATGGCATTCTCCCCCTCCCCTCCCTTTCTGATTACCCACTGCAAAAGACAAAGAGGAAAGAAGACGCTGGTTGGGCAGGAAGAGCCTTTCAACCACAAGGTTGACTTGTCACCTGTACAAGGAAAAGGAGAAGGAAGCAGATTGGACAGGGAAAGCCTCCAGCTGCAATGTGGCTCTAACAGGCCTCTGCCAACTCAGTGAGTCATTCCAAACCCATTGGGTACAAATGACAAGGCCCTAGGGATCCCAGCCTGCCCACTTGCTGACTGGGAGTTGCCCAGAAAGAGCCTGGCTTTAGCTTGCAAGCTTTGGTAGGTGCTGAGGGGGGCTTCAGCTAGAGGTTGTCATCTAATTGAATTCCCTGCAGCTGGAAGGCAAATTCTTTCCCAAAGAGAGGTCAGAGTGGTCCATCTCCATGGCTATCACAGGATGTACATTTGATTAAAGAAGTAGGGGGTCTTCCTCAAGATCTGCCAAAGCCAAGGTGAAATATCTCCAAGTACATTATTTTCTTTAGTCTTGGGTTCATGCTCATCAAGCAGCATTCAGCCACTTGGATTAGTAGGTATTCCAATCCCGGGAAAGAAGTAATGGAGAAAGCCAACTCAATGTATGAAAACTACTAGGAAGAGAAGTTACCCAGTAAAATGAATGCACAGACTATCAAAACATCATGGCTACTGGCCCACTTCTTGATTTTACAGATAAGGAAACCAGCCCACAGCAAGGTTAACTCATCTGCCTATAATCCTAGAATGATGGAATGAAGTAGAACTCAGGTCCTCTCGACCCACTCACTTTTGTTAAGAAGCATCAGTACACATTAGACCCATCACTTCTGCATACCAGGTAGAAATTCTGTGTCTAAACATGAAAAGCTAAGTACCTGCTTTGGATACTGTTAATCATATCAACACTTAACAACCCATGGGATTTCTTCAGAAACACTGTTAAATATCCTCACGCATCACACATTGTCTTGTAGCAGGCATTTTTAATCTCTTTGGATTTTCAATCCATTAATGCTGCTGGCAGCTGAAATAATCACATTCACCAAGATAAAATGCTTTCAAGGTTCTTCTTGATAAAGTTTCCTAACTTTCATGGGCTTTTTATTTTTGAAACTTAAGTAGAAAATTCTGTACTCCTAAGTGAACTATTAGTGTCTTGTATGTATTAGTACCTGACTCTATTTTGAGATCATAGCCAAAGATCACGTGCATTTTACAGCAAAAATCCACAAGGATATGGCATATATAGTATATACAGAAGAGATAGGAAAATATTTAACTTTTAAATCAGTCCTCATGCTTAATATTTTATAGAAACTTCTAACTTCTCAAACTTGCTTTTATGTGAATAGTAATCCATATTTAACATTATCAAATTGTTTTTAAATTTATTGGAAACTCCTGATTAGTTTTGATGAAGTGTCCCCTTAGCAATTTTTAAATAGTTCACTGTGTTTATCAGGCTCAACCATGAGACAAAAGAGAGATAATCATCACTTAAATCAAATGATATTTTCTATTTCTTCCTGACTCAGTTTTGGAAGGTTATACCTTTCTAACAATTTGTCCTTTTCTTCTAGACTGTCCATTTTATTGGCATATAGTTATTTGTAGTAGTCTCTTATGATCCTTTCCCCCTTCATGGATCACAATCTTGTCATTGAGAAGGGGCCTGCATAACTCAATGACGCTATGAGCCATGCCATGCAGGACCACCCAAGATGGACAGGTCATAGTGGAGAGTTCTGACAAAACATAGCAGAAAGTGAAGAGAAACTAAAGAGCCTCTTGATGAAGGTGAAAGAGGAGTGAAAAAGCTGGCTTAAAACTCAAGAAACTAAGATCATGGCATCCGGTCCCATCACTTCATGGCAAATTGAAGGCTAAAAAGTGGAAACAGTGACAGATTTTATTTTCTTGGGCTCAAAAATCACTGCAGATGGTGACTGAAGCCATGAAATTAAAAGACACTGGCTTCTTGGAAGAAAAGTTACAACAAACCTAGACAGTATATTAAAAATCAGGGACATTACTTTGCCTATAAGGGTCCATATAATCAAAGCTATGGTTTCTCCAGTAGTCACACATGGATGTAAGAGCTGGACTATAAAAAAAATCTAAGGGCAGAAGAATTGATGCCTTCAAACTATGCTGCTGGAGAAGGTTCTTGAGAGTCCCTTGGACAGCAAGGAGATCAAACCAGTCAATTCTAAAGGAAATTAACCTCGACTATTCATTGGAAGGAGTGATGCTGAAGCTGAAGCTCCAATACTTTGGCCACCTGATGCTAAGAGCCTACTCATTGGAAAAGATCCTGTTGCTGGGAAAGATTGCAGGCAGGAGGAGAAGGGGATGACAAAGGATAAGATGGTTGGATGGCATCCACCAACACAACGGATGTGAGTTTGAGCAAACTCTGGGAGATGATAAAGGACGGCAAAGCCTGGTGTGCTGCAGTCCATGGGGTGACAAAGAGTCGGACGTGACTGAATGACTGAACAGCAAAAACAAATTGTTTCATTCCATCACAGCAAACCCAGGACCTGCACCTTGCCCAAAGCATATATTCAATAAATATAGATTGAATGAATGAATGAGGTTTCTGATTAGCTGACTATCTGTAACTAAGAACCAATTTATTGTCAACCAGAGAAAGAATTTGCTTCATTTGAAGACTTTATAAATTGACTTATATTGTTTCTACATATCCACATTGCTAAATCAGACTGTTTGATTTTTCAAGACAGGGATTTTAAATGATGAAACCACATAAGGAAACACTAGATACCATAGCTTTGGTCAAAATTAATTTTTCTTCTTCTTCTATTTCATTTTTTCATACATAATATTCAACCAAAAAGGAAAACTCTGTACACAGAGTATTTGATAATTCATATTAAGCAAGCCAATTAAATTATAATTAAAATCTAGACACTAAAGTTAAGATTGTTGCAAGGACATAACAACAGAGCAGAAAAAGAAAACACTTTAGACTTCCGATAATTAACTGGATACCAAGGAAACTGTTATGACTCTAGGAAATGTAGATGCAATAGAATGTATGGGTTATGTTCTGCCTTGTGAGACATTAATGCAAATATTATAAAAGTTCTATTACATTTTTATAACATACAGATATATACCTTTGTGCACACACCTGCAAAAGCTCTCCCATTAAAGTTCACATGGTTGTTGCATGTATATACCAGGGGACAAGACTTTTAGAGATCTTAATTAGTACAACTTGTATTCAAAAGCCTGTGAATGCCAGGTTACAAGGGCTTGGTGAAAGGAACTGCAGAGTTCCCCTGAGAATCCCTAAATTCCCACACCCTGTGAGTTATGGAGGTCACCATGGCAACATCTGTGTACATCACTGCTTCCTTGTGGATGGGCCACAGCTGCTAAGGCCTACTGGGGATCCATCACACCCTGTCTGGCTGCATATTAAGTCACAGTCTCATTCCAAGATTTCTGAGCCTCTCTGAGCCCTTGAGCTCATCCCAGGAGAAATAATTAAAGTCACACTGACTTGAGTAGCATATGGGATAACAGTATGTCATTAGCTATTTTACAGTTCTAGGGTGACAGTCGTTTCAAAAGACAGCTGACTGCACCTGAAAGGTGTGGC
Organism: Neotragus moschatus; assembly: GCA_006410615.1. Classification (NCBI taxonomy): domain Eukaryota; kingdom Metazoa; phylum Chordata; class Mammalia; order Artiodactyla; family Bovidae; genus Neotragus; species Neotragus moschatus. The sequence continues at coordinate 48,843 of SJYA01000948.1, forward strand.
CCCTCTGAGTGGCTCAGAGAAAAATGCACTCAGCAGTGGTGTCCCAGGCTGAGTTATCTCAGTCAGCAAGGCTGGACAAAGCTCTGTGGTGCTGGATCCCCAGCCACACTGTCTCTTAAGGGCTATAGCTCTTTCTGATTGCTCTGGCTTCAGTTAAGAATAGACTATTCCTCAGGTGCCTGGGTAAATATCTCTGGGATTGTCAAGTTCTGAAAATGTCTAAACACAGCTGGGAGATCTGCAGTATAAAGATACTCAAGTGGGGGAAAAGAACCTCAGATATGCTTTTCACCAGAGCTGCCAGATCTAATCCACCAATGACCTGCTGTCACTAAAGAGATAGATAGTATGTAAATTTTTATTTCTCAGGTATGGCCCTCTAAGCATCAGGCCTAGTGTAGGCAAAGGCTTACTTGTTAAGACCCCTGGCTGAATGTGTTGAAAAACCAGCCACTCCTTCCAATCTTCATGTTTAGTCTGTGTGCTACACATTTAAGACTCATCCAAGGGGCTATGGTTCACATTATGTACACACATTTGAGAGCACATGGGTCAATGTAGAGATCCAGCCTACCAAGACCCCCATCCACGTAAACCCACACCAGAACCCATGGTCATGCATACACTTGGGAAAGCATGGGTTACCCAGTCCAAGATTGCACTACTCACTGCACAACACTGAGAGATGAGTTGTTGGGACAAGGAATAGTGACTTCATTCAGAAAGCCAGCAGACCAAGAGGATGGTGGACTAGTGTCCCAAAGAACCGTCTTGTCCAGATTTGTATGCTGGTTTCTTTTACAGAACAAGGGGGAGGGGGAGGAGTGAGGAGGTAAAGTAAAAAAAGATGTAAGTTGTTGCAAGTGTTTCCTGGTGCTAAGCAGACCCCAGAGGGGATGTGTTAATTTCTTATTTCCTGCAGCTGTTCACAAATGAGACTGGTCAGATGCTTTCTGTGAGCTAAACAAAGGTATTTTAGCTTAACACTCAGACATGGAATGGAAGGCAGGGCTCCCAGAAATGAGCCATTATGTATACTTTAAGCTATAGACAACATACCTTCGTGATTAACCTGTAGCAAAAGCAACAGAATACAAAGGTTAAAATAAAACAGATCAAACATGGAATTATATTTGCTCTCCTCTATTACATTTGCGTGTACACACCCATCATCTCACATGTATGTGCACAGCTGTGCCCTACCATGAGGATATTCCCTAAAGTCACATTTGGATATTCCCTGAAGTCACATTTCTTGTCCCTCTTGCCCACTGCTCTCAGAGACTTTGTCCCCTACCACACACCACCCCAACCTGACCTAGCCATCTCACCTGTGGTGAAGAAGAAGCAGGCAAGCTGCTAGTGCCTACCAGTGTCCACGGACACATGAGCATTCCAGAGAGCAGGAATATGTGCATGCAGCCAGGACTGTAGGCTTCTGGGATTCCAGAGGGCACATATCAGTTCAGTTCAGTCGCTCAGTCGTGTCTGACTCTTTGCGACCCCAGTAATCGCAGCACGCCAGGCCTCCCTGTCCATCACAAACTCCCGGAGTTCACTCAGACTCGTGTCCATCAAGTCAGTGATGCCATCCAGCCATCTCATCCTCTGTCGTCCCCTTCTCCTCCTGCCCCCAATCTCTCCCAGCATCAGAGTCTTTTCCAATGAGTCAACTCTTCGCATGAGGTGGCCAAAGTACTGGAGTTTCAGCTTTAGCATCATTCCTTCCAAAGAAATCCCAGGGCTGATCTCCTTCAGAACAAGGTCAAAAACAAATGAAAGAACAGAGACCAGATATTCTAAAGTGCAGCATCAGAAAGGAAGCGTAACAATGCAGTTCTGAGGATTTGTTATAATAAATAATTACAAAGAATCCTTATGAAGAAAAAAAGGGAAAGCTTCGTAATAAACCCACATGACTCACAGCAGGTGAGTGAGTCTTGATTTAAATAAAGGAGAGGTGTGATGGGTGGCCAGGATGGGGGAGAATATGGAACAATAACAAGAGCTTGTATCAACAGCATCAGGAATGCAGATCAAGGCTGGTAAAGACCAGGAAAGGAAACAAGGAAATGACACTCCATAGAGAAGTGTAAAGGTAAGTTAATTGCCTAAGGCTGCATAGACCCAGGTAGTAAGCGGCAGAGCCAAGATTTGAAACCAAGTCCACCACGCACTGTCGCGATACTGCTGTTCACATGCAAGAAGTCAGCAAGTTCTCCTCATGGTTAAGCTCTGCTTTTTCTCAGGCTCTCATCCAGGTAATTTCTCCCAACCCATCTCTGCTCCTCATTTTGCCCAACTGAAATGCACTCCCTAGGATTCACCTAGATTAAAGCCATCTTCTTAAAATCTGACCATGTCGTTCTTCTTCCAAAACCCTTCCAGGAGCTTCTTTTCACTCTAGAAATGGCATCCATGGAGTCTCAGAGAGTGGGACATGACTGAGCAGCTGAACTGACTGAATTGACTGGGTCTCCTTGATTTGACCCCCACAGCTTCTGGAGCCACATCTCACGATCCATCTCCATGACAGAAGGGAAACACAAGTACCAAACATGTAAAGAGCCTTCAAATTCTATCATGTTTTCTGCTCTTTGTTCACACTGTTCCCTCTGCCCACCACCTAGGACACTGTCCTTCAGAACGGAGCACAGGCTCCACCTCAGACCTCCCAGCAAGCCCTGCTCAGAGTGGCTGGGGTGCCCTGTCCTCTCACCAGACTTAAACGCTGTGTGGAACCTTCCTCAGCTATTTGTGAGCCTGTCTCCCTAGAGTTTGAGCTTCTCATAAGAGGGAACATGGCTGACCCATTTTTTTCTCCCCAGTATCTATATATTGCCTGCTCTAGATATGTCTGCTGAACTCTAAATTGCATCAAGTATAAATTCTTCAGATGGACTATAGATAGGGCTTTCCATTATTTGGTCATCGAATCTATGCAAAGTTATCCTCTCCCCACACCTTCCTAGGGGATGCAGTCTTCACAGCAAGACTAACTAGTCTCCTCGCTGTCCCAAACACACACCTTTTCAAATATATGGTGCCCTCTCCCTGAAACACCCTCTATTATTGGTTATGGAGATATTGGCTCTCCTTGGTAATTCAGTTCAAGGATAAACATTTGCATGAAGTCATTCCTCATGGCCCTGGTCCTTTTTGTTCCTGCCTATGCAGCAAAGCCACTAAGTACTCCCAGGTAGAAACTCATGGTGCAGGCAGGGCTTCATGACGACTCACTTCACTCTAGGATATTTAGACAGTGGGCCAGCTTGTTTGTCAGAACCCACCAGCAACACTATTTATAGGTCTTTTTCTTGGACAGTGGAGGTTCTTCCTGACACTAATCCTTCACACTTCATGTTGGGGATATATCTCTGACTGCAGCTTTTCGGGAGCAAGTTTGAATAAAGAATATTATGGGATTCACCCTTTACTATGTAGATATTCATTTAATTTCTAGTTTTCACTTCTGCTTTCTGTTGTGTCCAGTGTCTTTAGTCTCTTTCATGTATAGTTTCTCTAAGGAGTAAACCCATGCTTTCTTCTGGGAGTGAAGAAAGGATGCAGGCATCCATCTGCTCCATATAGTCTTTCAGGCAGCGTCTAATCTTTTCAACCTTCCTTTCCATAACCTTCTGAAGCAACTGGTCCCTTCAACTTGTGAGCCCCTCTGGGGTTCTATAGAGTGAGCAGACTTCCTAGTATTTATCCTCCTCAACAAGATGATACATTTCAAGATCTGTATTAGGTTGCAATATCTTTAAAAGTTCACTTTAAAAATTTATTTTCCAGCTTTCATCAAAGTATAAGTTGAAAGCAGGAACTCTGTTGTGTTCACTTTAAAGAACAAAGCCTGGCAACACTGTAGATCCACTACACACACACACACATACACACACACGTATATATAGACTGCTGAAATGGTTTCTCTCCTTTTCTCTCTCTTTATGAATTTAAAATTGTTTTACTTATATACTGCAATTTTAGTTGAATTTTAGGAGAAATATGAGATAACTGCACATATTCAACCCACTGGGTTTAAAGAGAAGTCCTATATATATCTACGTATATTTGTGTACACACACACACACACACACACACACGTGTGTGCATGCATGCTAAGTCACTTCAGTCGTGTCCAACTCTTTGTGATCTTTTGGGCTGTAACTCTCCAGGCTCCTCTGTCCATGGGATTCCTCAGGCAAGAATACTGGAGTGGGGTGCCATGCCCTTCTCCAGGGAATTTTCCCGACCCAGAGATTGAACCCATGGGTTCAATCATGCTTTCTTCACTCCCAGAAGAAAGCGTGGGTTTCCTCCTGTCTCCTGCACAGGTAGGTGGGTTCTTCACCACTAGTGCCACCTGGGGTGCTGGTGGTATTAGTGGTAAAGATAATTTATATATGTATATATATTTACCTATTACAGTCTATTGTGGTCCTGTTGAAATTTAAGACAAATTATATTTTCCCTGTGCTCAGATCCCTCCAGTGACTTCCCCATTCACTGTAAGTAAAATCTAAAATCCTTCTGTGCTTACACAGTCCTACAGCCTGGCTCCCTAGGACCTCCCTACAACCTCTTTACTCTCCTCTCCCACTTCCCACCCCTCTTCTCACTCTGTTCCAGCCACCCAGCCTCCTTGCTCTTCCCAAATCACACAAAGCACATTCACATCACAAGGCAAATATTTTCTCTGTTCCCCTCTGCCTGGAATGCCCTTTCCCCAGAAGTTGCAATACTAACTTCCTTCACCCCTCAGGCTTTTCACAAACTGTGTCCTCAACAAGTCCTGCACTGACAACTCTATTTAAAATAACCATTACCTCAATACCCTCCTCTCTTGTTCCATCACCACCTTATTGTTCTCCGTAGAATTATGACAATCTGACATTCTATGCATTCCGTCTATTATTCCATTTAGTTTCCACCTTTGTTTCAAAACATAAGTCAATGAAGACAGAGACTTCATTTTTCTCACTGATAAGAACAGCATTAAGCACGAAGTAGGGGCACAACAAATCCCTGTTGCCTGGATGAAAGAACACATGAGGGAAAGAACAACCCGCTACCCGAGAATTCAAGTCAGGAAAAATCTGTCACGTAGCAAAGGGTGATCCTGACCAAGGCCTCCTGGTAGCTGGAGATCCAGTGAGATGTGTGGGAAACTTGTCAGGATGGAGGGGCGAGTCCGACCTGGTGATCCAGCGTCAACAAAAGACCCTAAGGCTTTGTGACAGGGGCTGCCTCTAGCACGGCATGTGGCTGGTTCAGGATGCCTCTCCAAATCTAGCCTTCCTGGCATGGTACTGTTAACCTAAAGAACACACTCACCAACTATGTAAGTGTGGGCAGAGCCCTCTAGACCAACGTGGGCAAGACCACAGGCTGACCATACTCTGAGTCAGCAACAGCTTGGCCACAGGATGGAAGCCTAGGCGTGCACCCACTCAAAGCCTATGGTCAACAAGGTAGGCACCACAGGGTTTGAGTGAAAACAAGGCTTGGCAATGTCCTCTTTCTGCTTGACATATTTTTACCGAACCAAACTTGGGTCCACTTGCCTACATTCAGTAAAGCCAATCTACTGATATGAGGTTGTGGTGAAGGAAAGTGCAGCATTTATTGCAGGGCATCAAGCAAGGAGTCCAGGGCAGCTAGCGCTTAAAAGACCCTGAATTCCCCATGGCTTTCAGGGAAAGGTTTTTAAAGACAGGGTGAGGGAGGGGAGTTGTGAGGTGTGTGATCAGCTTGTAGACAGTCTTCTGACTGGTTGTTGATGATCAGGAGTCACCATCATCAGTCTTCTGGTCCCAGGGATGTGGTGTCTGTGTGCTAGTGGGCCTCACATAGTTAACTTTTTTCACCTGGTGGAGGTTTCAGTATCTGCAAAACAGCTCAAAACATGTGGCTCAGAATACCATCTATAGCCCTCGAGGAGGAACTAAAGGTCCTTGGCTTTGTTTAATGGTTAAACTATTACTATTTTCTCTTGCTCGACTGTTTTCCTTTCTTTATGCGTTTTCTCACTTCTTTGATTAAATTTACTCTTTGGAACTCAGGAAAGTCTTAGGAGGTTACAGTTTTCTTTACGGACAAGAGACAGGGGAGGACATGTTGGAGGGGAGTGGTCTCTTCCAGAAAGGCCCCATAGCATCCTGCTTGGTTTCATTATTATGACTGGAATGGCCTTTTTTCACTTAAATAAGCCCTTTTTCACTTACAATTCTGGAACAATTGTAAGAAGGAGTGGAAATAGAGAACAGAGCCATGGGGACAGAGTATAAAAGGAGCAAAAGTGAGCTTCTCAATGCCTGGGTGCCACAGTGATTAATTTGGGAAATAAGAGGTAATTTACTTATTCTTTCTATGAAGCTGGTGAAATGACCATGCTGGCTAACGTACCTAGCATTTAATAGGACAGTGACAAGTGTTACCTGTCCTTTAGACTGAGTCTGATTATTCCTTATAAAGCAGCCAGCAGCATCTAGCACAAGAAAGCGCTCAAAAAATGGGTACCAATGCCATTACCGGAAAAGCGGAGAGCACCCCCCAAAATTTACTTCCATTTGAATGTCCATACTGCTAAAAAGTAGGTCAGTATAATTTTTTCAGTCACTCCTCCTTGGCAAGTTTAAAAGTTGGACATCTTCCCTCCAGGCACCGAAGCTGTGTCACGAGCATTCTACAGGGGAAAGGTTACATCAACTTCAAGGAAATTAACATTCGTCACTTACTGGCCTTGCCTTGCAAAATAATGTAGGCTTTTATTCCAGTGACTTTTCAACTGCATTTCTCCCATTTTGACTTCAATTCTCTCCCCTATAAAAAGGAAGTAATGCCTACCTCAAAAACATTTTATGAGGATCAAATGAGATCATGTTTGTCGGCAACATAGAAGCGCTAGGCTTTGTCATCACTGTCGTTGTCGCCCGTGCCCTTCTGAGCACACACTCACTTTATGCTTTGAAAGGTACCCTTTACACAGTCCCTGAAGCAATGTGCTTGGAAGCTTCTGCGGGCATAGCTTAGGCCAGACGTCTACGCTCCCCTCTGACACCCTGGGCCCTCTGCCACAGGCAGAATAGGAACAGTTTATGTGAATGCTCCATGTGATGGCATTAGAACACTTTACTTATTCTACTTATTCTTGGAATTAAGGGTTTCCCAGGTGGCACAGTGGCAAAGAACCCTCTGCCAATGCAGGAGATGCAGGAGACGCAGGTTCGATCCCTGGGTCAGGAAGATCGCCTGGAGAAAGAAATAGCAATCAACCGCAGTATTCTTGCCTGGAAAATTTCATGGACAGAGGAGCCTGGTGGGCTACAGTCCATAGGGTCACAAAGAGCCAGATCCGTCTGAGTGACTGAGCACACATTACTAAATCTGATGCCATTCTACGAAGCTGACAGTGCTGATAATGCACCCACCATATTTCCATGGTATGTTACTCAGAGGTATAGTAACCAAAATTTGCTAGGTATGCAATTCCATTGGGTGAATGTGAAGGCCATGATAGATAATTCAGAAATCAAATAATCTTGGGCCCTCGGGGGTGGGATTTTTATGATAGATTTGAATGGATTCTTTTGTTATTCTAGTGTATTTGCTTTTCATTTATTTATTTATTTTGCAAATTCTTAAAGGGTTTCCCACTCTGGCCTTCAAGGTAGAGCTGCCAGATATTACAAACAAAAAATTACCGGACAAACCCAGTTAAATTTGAATTGCAGACAAATAATAAGTAATCTGTAGCTTTTTTGAAATGTTACCACTTATTTTTGTTTTAATCCAAAGCAAACAATTTTTTAAAGTCATTTCGGGGAAAAAGGAATGACATATTTTAAAGCAGCAAGAAACTTACATTTCCATCTTAGAATTTTTTCTTAATATAGCCTGCGACTAGAAGAAACTGAATGTTTTTAAACATGGGCGTCAGATAATCAGAACTTCACTTTAGGATGAGAGTTCTAGCACATAATATATACAACAGATGGAGATCAGTAAAATCAGTCAAGATCTTGTTGTTCAGGGAGGGAGTGAGGTCTGAAACTTAGAGGCGGAAATACATAGAAAAGAAGGAAACTGTGTGGGAGATACCGGGGCAGTGAGGAATTAACTAAACGAGGAGGAAAAGAGAAAATTAAATGTCAAATGTAATTCTTGAGGTCTAAGTGTAATAGAATAGGTCTCACTCAAGGAAAATAGGGAAATCAACAGCATAGGCTGATTTTGAGGACAAAGATTGTAAAATAGCTTTAGGGCTTGCATAATTGTAAATGTTCTATTAATTAGGCATGTCTAGAGCTGAGGAGGGACTTCCCAGGTGGCTCAGTGGTAAGGAATCCACCTGCCAATGCAGGAGCCTCAGGAGACATGGGTTCAATCCCTGGGTCAGAAGATCCCCTGAAGGAGGAAATGGCAACCCACTCCAGTATTCTTGCCTGGAGAATCCCATAGACAGCGCAGCCTGATCAGCTATAAGTCCATGGGGTTGCAAAGGGTCAGATGTGACTGAGCACACACTCATGCACACAGAGATAAAATATTTAAGTCTATATAAAATGCACTAAAGTAACCTTCCAACAAAAGGAGAAAACAAACACATGCTCACACACACATGCACACACACACAGCCTTAAACATAACAAAAAATATATATAATCTTCCTGGTGTGACAAGTTCTGATTGTAATTTTATCCATTCGATGAATCTTCCTTCCAAGAAAAGAAAAGCAGTCACTACTATTATTATGTACTTTGCTTAATCTAACCACTAACAAGCACTGACAGGTCCTGCATTGGTCCACCCACTGGGCAGAGATGGAGCTGGACAAGGCTCCTGCCTTCACGGAGAAGGGCAAGTACACAGGAGATGCGTAATGCAGTTTATCATTTCAAGGAGAGCTGAGTGCTAAGAACGAAAGCAAAGCAAGATAAGTGTTAGCGTGTGACTGGATTCTTGGGTCTCTATCTCCGAGGAAAATAAGAAAACTCCCTCTGATGAGGTAACCGTTGAACAAGGACCTGGACAAAGTGAAGAACTGAAATCTGATGGAAAAGCAGCCGGGACAGAAGTAACAGCAGCAGCAAAGTCCCTGAGCCCAGCAGGTAGAGAGTATTGCATGTTACCCGTCTCCTTCCCACCCAGACCCACCATGGCCCCTGTGCAGTTCCTCCCCTGACCAGCCTCAGGCTGGGTGTGAGTGGTGCTTTGGGTCCAGTGGTATGGGGCGGGGGATGTCAGAGTCACACCTGCCCTAAAGTTTTGAGTGTTTTCATGTGGTTTGGCTCGGTCACCAGTCTTCCTGCCATCTGTCATCTTAAGCACATGCTTCAGTGGCCACAGCCTGCAGGATGAGACCGGTGGGGCACACCTCCACCTAACCCCAAGCTGAAGCAGAGGTGTCCCCATAGTGCCCACATAGCCATGAGCAAGAGAAAAGTTTTCATTTTAGGCCACTAAGATTGGGGGTGGACACTAAACAGCAGAATTGCAGCAGAAATAGGACTGATGCAACAGAAAGGACCCTGAATATTGGTGGGATAAGGAAAAGCAAGGATAGCTGGAGTAGAATACAGGGCAGGGAGGATACTTGGACACAGGTGAGAAAGGAAAGTGTTTTAAAAGGTGTCAAATTACAGAAGGCCGTGGGGCCCTTCCAACCCCCAGGACCGCTTATTCATACTAACATTCCTTATTCTCAAAAAAGAAAATTTTTTAACTTAGAAAACAGGCCACTCAAAAGGGTTCAAGTTTGAAATGTCCTCTAAGTGAGAGTCTCTTGGACTGCAAGGAGATCCAATCAGTCCATTCTGAAGGAGATCNTAAATTTACTCTTTGGAACTCAGGAAAGTCTTAGGAGGTTACAGTTTTCTTTACGGACAAGAGACAGGGGAGGACATGTTGGAGGGGAGTGGTCTCTTCCAGAAAGGCCCCATAGCATCCTGCTTGGTTTCATTATTATGACTGGAATGGCCTTTTTTCACTTAAATAAGCCCTTTTTCACTTACAATTCTGGAACAATTGTAAGAAGGAGTGGAAATAGAGAACAGAGCCATGGGGACAGAGTATAAAAGGAGCAAAAGTGAGCTTCTCAATGCCTGGGTGCCACAGTGATTAATTTGGGAAATAAGAGGTAATTTACTTATTCTTTCTATGAAGCTGGTGAAATGACCATGCTGGCTAACGTACCTAGCATTTAATAGGACAGTGACAAGTGTTACCTGTCCTTTAGACTGAGTCTGATTATTCCTTATAAAGCAGCCAGCAGCATCTAGCACAAGAAAGCGCTCAAAAAATGGGTACCAATGCCATTACCGGAAAAGCGGAGAGCACCCCCCAAAATTTACTTCCATTTGAATGTCCATACTGCTAAAAAGTAGGTCAGTATAATTTTTTCAGTCACTCCTCCTTGGCAAGTTTAAAAGTTGGACATCTTCCCTCCAGGCACCGAAGCTGTGTCACGAGCATTCTACAGGGGAAAGGTTACATCAACTTCAAGGAAATTAACATTCGTCACTTACTGGCCTTGCCTTGCAAAATAATGTAGGCTTTTATTCCAGTGACTTTTCAACTGCATTTCTCCCATTTTGACTTCAATTCTCTCCCCTATAAAAAGGAAGTAATGCCTACCTCAAAAACATTTTATGAGGATCAAATGAGATCATGTTTGTCGGCAACATAGAAGCGCTAGGCTTTGTCATCACTGTCGTTGTCGCCCGTGCCCTTCTGAGCACACACTCACTTTATGCTTTGAAAGGTACCCTTTACACAGTCCCTGAAGCAATGTGCTTGGAAGCTTCTGCGGGCATAGCTTAGGCCAGACGTCTACGCTCCCCTCTGACACCCTGGGCCCTCTGCCACAGGCAGAATAGGAACAGTTTATGTGAATGCTCCATGTGATGGCATTAGAACACTTTACTTATTCTACTTATTCTTGGAATTAAGGGTTTCCCAGGTGGCACAGTGGCAAAGAACCCTCTGCCAATGCAGGAGATGCAGGAGACGCAGGTTCGATCCCTGGGTCAGGAAGATCGCCTGGAGAAAGAAATAGCAATCAACCGCAGTATTCTTGCCTGGAAAATTTCATGGACAGAGGAGCCTGGTGGGCTACAGTCCATAGGGTCACAAAGAGCCAGATCCGTCTGAGTGACTGAGCACACATTACTAAATCTGATGCCATTCTACGAAGCTGACAGTGCTGATAATGCACCCACCATATTTCCATGGTATGTTACTCAGAGGTATAGTAACCAAAATTTGCTAGGTATGCAATTCCATTGGGTGAATGTGAAGGCCATGATAGATAATTCAGAAATCAAATAATCTTGGGCCCTCGGGGGTGGGATTTTTATGATAGATTTGAATGGATTCTTTTGTTATTCTAGTGTATTTGCTTTTCATTTATTTATTTATTTTGCAAATTCTTAAAGGGTTTCCCACTCTGGCCTTCAAGGTAGAGCTGCCAGATATTACAAACAAAAAATTACCGGACAAACCCAGTTAAATTTGAATTGCAGACAAATAATAAGTAATCTGTAGCTTTTTTGAAATGTTACCACTTATTTTTGTTTTAATCCAAAGCAAACAATTTTTTAAAGTCATTTCGGGGAAAAAGGAATGACATATTTTAAAGCAGCAAGAAACTTACATTTCCATCTTAGAATTTTTTCTTAATATAGCCTGCGACTAGAAGAAACTGAATGTTTTTAAACATGGGCGTCAGATAATCAGAACTTCACTTTAGGATGAGAGTTCTAGCACATAATATATACAACAGATGGAGATCAGTAAAATCAGTCAAGATCTTGTTGTTCAGGGAGGGAGTGAGGTCTGAAACTTAGAGGCGGAAATACATAGAAAAGAAGGAAACTGTGTGGGAGATACCGGGGCAGTGAGGAATTAACTAAACGAGGAGGAAAAGAGAAAATTAAATGTCAAATGTAATTCTTGAGGTCTAAGTGTAATAGAATAGGTCTCACTCAAGGAAAATAGGGAAATCAACAGCATAGGCTGATTTTGAGGACAAAGATTGTAAAATAGCTTTAGGGCTTGCATAATTGTAAATGTTCTATTAATTAGGCATGTCTAGAGCTGAGGAGGGACTTCCCAGGTGGCTCAGTGGTAAGGAATCCACCTGCCAATGCAGGAGCCTCAGGAGACATGGGTTCAATCCCTGGGTCAGAAGATCCCCTGAAGGAGGAAATGGCAACCCACTCCAGTATTCTTGCCTGGAGAATCCCATAGACAGCGCAGCCTGATCAGCTATAAGTCCATGGGGTTGCAAAGGGTCAGATGTGACTGAGCACACACTCATGCACACAGAGATAAAATATTTAAGTCTATATAAAATGCACTAAAGTAACCTTCCAACAAAAGGAGAAAACAAACACATGCTCACACACACATGCACACACACACAGCCTTAAACATAACAAAAAATATATATAATCTTCCTGGTGTGACAAGTTCTGATTGTAATTTTATCCATTCGATGAATCTTCCTTCCAAGAAAAGAAAAGCAGTCACTACTATTATTATGTACTTTGCTTAATCTAACCACTAACAAGCACTGACAGGTCCTGCATTGGTCCACCCACTGGGCAGAGATGGAGCTGGACAAGGCTCCTGCCTTCACGGAGAAGGGCAAGTACACAGGAGATGCGTAATGCAGTTTATCATTTCAAGGAGAGCTGAGTGCTAAGAACGAAAGCAAAGCAAGATAAGTGTTAGCGTGTGACTGGATTCTTGGGTCTCTATCTCCGAGGAAAATAAGAAAACTCCCTCTGATGAGGTAACCGTTGAACAAGGACCCTGACAAAGTGAAGAACTGAAATCTGATGGAAAAGCAGCCGGGACAGAAGTAACAGCAGCAGCAAAGTCCCTGAGCCCAGCAGGTAGAGAGTATTGCATGTTACCCGTCTCCTTCCCACCCAGACCCACCATGGCCCCTGTGCAGTTCCTCCCCTGACCAGCCTCAGGCTGGGTGTGAGTGGTGCTTTGGGTCCAGTGGTATGGGGCGGGGGATGTCAGAGTCACACCTGCCCTAAAGTTTTGAGTGTTTTCATGTGGTTTGGCTCGGTCACCAGTCTTCCTGCCATCTGTCATCTTAAGCACATGCTTCAGTGGCCACAGCCTGCAGGATGAGACCGGTGGGGCACACCTCCACCTAACCCCAAGCTGAAGCAGAGGTGTCCCCATAGTGCCCACATAGCCATGAGCAAGAGAAAAGTTTTCATTTTAGGCCACTAAGATTGGGGGTGGACACTAAACAGCAGAATTGCAGCAGAAATAGGACTGATGCAACAGAAAGGACCCTGAATATTGGTGGGATAAGGAAAAGCAAGGATAGCTGGAGTAGAATACAGGGCAGGGAGGATACTTGGACACAGGTGAGAAAGGAAAGTGTTTTAAAAGGTGTCAAATTACAGAAGGCCGTGGGGCCCTTCCAACCCCCAGGACCGCTTATTCATACTAACATTCCTTATTCTCAAAAAAGAAAATTTTTTAACTTAGAAAACAGGCCACTCAAAAGGGTTCAAGTTTGAAATGTCCTCTAAGTGAGAGTCTCTTGGACTGCAAGGAGATCCAATCAGTCCATTCTGAAGGAGATCGGCCCTGGGATTTCTTTGGAAGGAGTGATGCTAAAGCTGAAGCTCCAGTACTCTGGCCACCTCGTGTGAAGAGTTGACTCATTGGAAAAGACTCTGATGCTGGGAAGGATTGGAGGCAGGAGGAGAAGGGGACGACCGAGGATGAGATGGCTGGATGGCATCACTGACTCAATGGGCGTGAGTCTGAGTAAACTCTGGGAGTTTGTGATGGACAGGGAGGCCTGGCGTGCTGCAATTCATGGGATCGCAAAGAGTCGGACACAACTGAGCAACTGAACTAAACTGAAGTATGATACTTAAGACTTTAAGGCTTACGTTTTTAACAGATCTTTCTGGAAAGCTGTGAAGAATAGAATGAAAGGTGACACAAATGGGGAGTGGTGCTGAGAAGAGATGTTTCAAGTCATCTAGGCAAGAGACAGCGGTGGCTAGACCCTGAGTGAAGATGAAAGTCTCTCAGTCATGTCCGACTCTTTGCCACCCCATGGACAGTCCATGGAATTCTCCAGGCCAGAATACTGGAATGGGTAGCCTTTCCCTTCTCCAAGGAATCTTCCCAACCCAGTGATCAAACCCAGGTCTCCCGTATTTCAGGCAGATTATTTACCAGCTGAGCCACCAGGGAAGCCCTGAGTACAGCATTAAAAAACTAAGATCATGGCATCTGGCCTCATCACTTCATGGCAAATAGGTGGGGAAACAGTGAGATTTTATTTTCTTGGGCTTCAAAATCATTACTCACTATCACTGCAGCCAGGATATCAAGATGCTTGCTCCTAGGAAGAAAAGCTATGACAAACCTAGACATATTCAAAAGCAGAGATATCACTTTGCTGACAAAGGTCCATCTAGTCAAAGCTATGGTTTTTCCAGTAGCCATGTATGCATGTAAGAGTTGGACCATAAAGAAGGCTGAGTGCTGAAGAATTGAGGCTTTCGAACTGTGGTGTTGGAGAAGACTCTTCAAAGTCCCTTGGACAGCAGGGAGTTCAAACCAGTCAATTCTAAAGGGAATCAACCCTGAATATTCATTGAAAGGACTGATGCTGAAGCTGAAGCTCTAAGATTTTGGCCATCTGGTGCAAAGAGCTGATTCACTGGAAAAGCCCTGGGGATGCTGGGAAAGATTTAAGGCAGGAGGAGGAGCGGGCAACAGAGGATGAGATGGTTGAATGGCACCACCAATTCAACAGACATGAGTCTGAGAAAACTCTGGGATATAGTGAAGGACAGAGGAGATAATGTGCTGCAGTTCATGGGGTCTCAAAGAGTTGGACACAACTTAGCAACTGAACAACACAGCAACAGTGCCGAGCGGAGACATTGACACATCTCTGAAGGGTGAGCTGGCAGAACTTGTTGTGTTTTGGAGGTGGGGTTGCTGTTCCAGAGACCTGGAGGGTAATTGATTCCCTAGAGTTTGGGCATGAGTAACACCCTAAAATATTCCCAGCACTGCGGTGTGCTCCATAGGAGACAAGAAACATAAGACATACTTCCCATCTATTGAAACCTTATAAAATATTGTGTAATTTTTAACTTTAAGTAGCCTTTGCTTTAGGACAAAAGAAAATTAAAATCTTATAATACATATTGAAGATTTCCAGGAACAAGTTGCCTCAGAAATAGCACTGTTTATATATACAGTACACACACAGGTTGTATGCCTATATTCACACGTCCACATTCACACACACGTGCAGGATTTTAACCATGATTTATAATGACCTTAAGGAGTACAGACACTCTGAGTTCTGTGTGAATTGCCAGTGACATTCTAATTTGAATTAGGTTGTGTAGTAGCAGAAACTAAAAGGAAAGGACCAGTGGGAAAGACTTACAGGGAATTTGCTGATATATTCAGATGAGCAGGAAGTTAAGCATGGCTTTAAAGTTTTAAGTAAGGTGGCTGGGAAAAGCTGCACTCTGAGGAAAATTGAGAGACAGGCCAGTTTGTGGAGGGAGGACATGTTGGGTTTTAGAAGTGTCATGTTCAAGGTGACAGCAGAGTGGAAAGGAGTAGCAGCGCCTGGAGAGAAAAGACTGGAATAAAAATCACCCTCTAACACTCAGCACTTACTGGTTGCTGGGCACCAGCATGTATTATCTTATTTGACCCAACCCTTATAAACCAGATTCCAGTGAGGAAACTGCCTGAGAGAGTCACTCAGCTTCACGGGGAGCAGAACCAGGCTGATGGAGCCAGGCAATCTGGTTCCACAGCAGATGCTGTGCTCTGGATGCCAGAAAGAGGGGACAGGTGTAGGGAGCTTAATGAATTAAATATATCCTCAGCATCTCCTTGAGTCATACTTAGACTGGTTCTCATTAGCATTGCTGCGAGATACCTGCTCCGGGTTTGTCTTCCCTCCCCATCCAGGCTTTTAAGCTCCTGGAGAAGCCCCATGGTTTTATTCTTGCCCTTCACTGATTAGCACAGTGTTGGACGTCTCCATTCCTTCATTCATTCATTGATACTGCAAATTTTTATTGGACGTCAGCGATGGACCAGGCACTGTGCTGGGAGACGGGGCAGATTATGAGGACCACCAGGGTCTCTACCCTTGAGGAGACACCCTCGCGTAGAAATGAGGGAGATGTGGATTTCCCTGGTGGTCCAGTGGTTAAGACGCCATGCTTCCGCTGCAGAGGGCGTGGGTTCATCCCTGGTCGGGAAACTAAGATCCTGCGTGCTGCAAAGATCCCACCTGTTATCAAGACCCTGCATGTTGTGCGGCTGTCCCCTTGCCATCTAAGCAGAAGGACTTTCCCCACGGCAGCCCCTGTGCTTCCTACCTGGACTGGTACAGAGACAGTCACGAACCCACCTGTGGCATCTACTGAGTGACCGGCTGTGTCATCCACTTCAGAGAGTGAACTGGGCCTTTCAGGCCACACTGGCAGGCTCCACAGGCAGGAACAATAGAGACACAGCACAATGCCATGCCTGAGGCAGCCCCCCTGCCAATGCCACCCTCCCAGCAGCCCCAGGGCTTAGGAGTGAAGAAGGCTGGGGGTGGCGGGAGATATAAAGAAAGATTTTTACTGTTAAAAAAAATTAAAAAGGGAGATGTGAGCTTATCACAACAAAGCAGTATGATGATGGCTATAATCCAGGTGAAGTGATACAGCCTCCCTTGTGTTAATTTTTTAATTGTGTCCAAATCTTTGCGACCCTCTGGACTGTATTCCACCACGCTCCGCCATCCATGGGATTTCCTAGGTAAGAATACTTGAGTGGGTAGCCATTTCCTTCTCCAGGGGATCTTCCCAGCCCAGGGATTAGACTCAGGTCTACTGCATTGCAGGCAGCTTCTTTACTGTGAACCACCATGGCCTCCCTTAGGTACTCAAAAAGCAAGAGATGCTATTATTGTCTTTGACCAGTTACTAGATGAGTCATTAACTTCTGAGGATTCTCATCATAAATGACCACAAATTGGGTGGCTTAAAAAAGCAGGTATTCTTTCCCTCTAGTTCAGGAGGCCAGAAGTCTGAAATCAAGGTGTAAGCAGGGTCGCCAAAGGCCCCACACATCCCTCCTTGCTTCTTCCAGCTTCTGGTAGCTTCTGAATTCCCTGGCTTGTGGCAGCAGGACTGCAGTCTCCGCCTCCATCTTCACACGGCCCTCTATGGGTGTCTGTCTGTCTGTGTCCTCCAAGGAGAAGACATCTTATAAATATAGCAGTCACTGGGTTTAGAGCCCACTCAAAATCCTGGATGATTTCTTCTCCAGATTCTTTTTTTCATGTTATTTTATTTATTTATTGCCTGTTCTGGGTCTGGGTTGCTACACGGGCTTCTCTGTAGCTGCAGCAAGGGATGGGGCCACTCTAGTTGCGGTGCACGGACTTACTGCAGCGGCTTCTCTTGTTGCAGAGCACGGGCTCTAGGGTATGTGGGCTCAGTAGTTGCAGTTCCCAGGCTCTAGGGCACAGACTCAACAGTTATGGTGAATGGATTTAGCTGCTCCTTGGCATGTGGGATCTTCCTGGACCAGGGATCAAATCTGCATCTCCTGCATTGGCAGGCAGATTCTTTATACCACGGAGCCACCAGGGAAGCCCCTTCAGATTCTTAATGAATTACATTTGTAAAGGCCCTAGTGCCAAATAAGGTCACATCCCAAAGTTCTATGGTTCATACTCAGAGAAAAATGAAACATCTTCCTAGTCAAAAACCTCTGGCTGCAACCCATTTCAGCTAATCTGGGAAAAGGGGGCTCATGCAAGCAGAAAAGGCCAGAAGCAGAGTCTTGACACTGCCGACTTGTTTCTCCCTCTTTGTTACACATTTATTCTGGTACCCCTATGCCAGCTTCATTCTCTACACTTCTTTGTAAACCTGGAGACCTATGGACCAGTGACAGCACCAGCACTCATATCTTTCTATCTTCATGGTCAGAAAAGAAAAGCAAGTTACCCAGCTCCAGAACTGAAAATCCCAGGATACAACCAGTTATGCTGGCTTTTCCCAGAGGAAGAGAGCTATGCTGTCTGAATCACGAATAAAAGAAAAAAATATGTTCTCAGGTGGCCAAAAAGGAATAGAAAAGGCTGAGATCATCACCAATGTAAGTAATCAAACAGAAATTGTATCACTTCAAATTTTGATAACCATGCACAAAAATGATTACTGTTCTTCTGATAAAGTAACAATTAAGAGCTTTTTGAAGTGCTAATTAAAAAGCTAAAGGAACGATTAACTTTACTCATGGGAAAATATAAGATCATAATCCACCTTGAAAAGAAGGGTGGAGTAAACCTTTCTTTGGTAATTAAAGATCACCACAAGGATTTCCATTTTAACTTTCTATGTAGGATGTGACTAATACAGGAGTTGGCGCACTTTAACTGTAATGGGCCAGATAGCAGACATTCTAGGCTTTGCAACCAAGAGGTGAAACTGAGGAGATTATGTAGGTACTTATATAACCATTTAAAATATAATCTGAAGTTCTTAAAAAAGAAAAAAAACACCCTTCTCAGCTCACATATCATACAAAAACAGGTGGCAATCTGAATTCGTTCTTCAGCCATGCTAATCCCAGAGAGAAGCTTTCAGGCAGCAAAACTTCAAAGTCTACCAGTTAGATTTAATATTGGTTTTCTGTAAATTCATAATCAAATACCCTTAGGATGGTAGCAATTAGCTAGTGTGATTTTTCCGTTTGTGCACAAGGAAATGGCCCAGAACTATGAAATAACCTACTCACGCCTTCAGCTCTAGTCTGTAGCAGCACCGAAGCAGGAATTTGGTTCCTGAAACTCCTAATCTAGGACCTTCCCTCTAAACCAAGGTGCTCTTACAGATTCATTCTTCTTCAGTCAGTTCAGTTCGGTTCAGTTGCTCAGTCGTGTCCAACTCTTTGCAACCCCATGAATCACAGCTCACCAGGCCTCCCTGGCCATCACTAACTCCCGGAGTTCACTCAGACTCAAGCCCATCGAGTCAGTGATGCCATCCAGCCATCTCATTCTCTGTCGTCCCCTTCTCCTCCTGCCCCCAATCCCTCCCAGCATCAGAGTCTTTTCCAATGAGTCAACTCTTCGCATGAGGTGGCCAAAGTACTGGAGCTTCAGCTTTAGCATCATTCCTTCCAAAGAAATCCCAGGGCTGATCTCCTTCAGAATGGACTGGTTGGATCTCCTTGCAGTCCAAGGGACTCTCAAGAGTCTTCTCCAACACCACAGTTCAAAAGCACCAATTCTTCGGCGCTCAGCCTTCTTCACAGTCCAACTCTCACATCCATACATGACTACTGGAAAAACCATAGCCTTGACTAGACGGACCTTAGTTGGCAAAAAGTAATGTCTCTGCTTTTGAATATGCTATCTAGGTTGCTCATAACTTTTCTTCCAATATTCTTCAATAACCAACAGCAAAAGACTCAAGTTTAAATTTTCAAGCATTTCTGCCTAAGCTAAGCCTGATCTCATATTTGGTGGCAATTCAGAGACAGATGGGAATGGCATGGCAAACTTAAAGAAGTATGACAGGTTGGGGTAATTGTTGTCCCATTTAAGGTGTGCTTTGTGGAATTCCCAAGGCATCAAGTGCTACGATAGTCCAGGCCACCAACCTCTCAACACCTGCATAAATGGCGACAACAATACCATGAACAATGAGAGTTATTAACAGGTTTGAATACTTATTCTAAACCAAGCACTTTTGTTACATTTTATAAGCATTCACTCATTGCTTTAAGATTCTATAAAAGGGAGATAAAATCACCTGTATAGGTTTCTTTTCACACCATCAGGAGACAGACACAGCCTGTACATGGTAATAAGACACATTACATGACCCGATTCATTTGTCATTATTGAGACTGGTGTTTTAAACTTATAATTTATGGCTCTGACATGCCACTATAAATTAAAACAGGGTGGGTGTCCAATATAGCTCACAGGAATGACGTTCCACCCATGAAGCACATATTCTCCAAGGTGGAAGGCAGCCAGGGTGAGTGACATGTTACAACCTTATGTATGATAACTTCGTGTGTTCCTTGGCATGCCATACACTTATTTCCCAATTCAGACGCCTCCCCTACCAGTGGGTAATTAACTGTCGTCTGTTGTGAATTTTCACAGCATTTCATCAAGAACCCACACCTGGAACGAGAGAGGCTGACAGTGAGACCACCATGGAAACAGAAAGAGCTGCAAAGTTCCAATTTTGAAAATTGGAATCTGTTTACTGCCAGAAGGCAGAAGAACAGAAATGTAGAAAAGATCAGTTTAAAGCATGTAAATAAACAAAGGAAAATATTCTAGTGACAAAAAAAAAAGCATCTGAAGTCCTAAAACTTCCTTGCCAAGCCTACTCTTCAGTCAGTCCAAGCTATTTTCTATTTTCCTTAGGCCCCTTTGAGCCCCAGACTTTGCTTCTTTCTCCAGGCTGAGCACCTAGCACTCCCTTTCCCTATCTGTCCTTGCAATCAGTGCCTCTCAGTTTTTCCTATACAGATACAACTAGGGCCTCCACCCACTCCTGGTGGATGATGACGGCTCCCATTAACTATGTGAAGCAATGGAGACATTGCTCAGATTAAAGGAAGAGGTATGCCACCTCCCAGCTGAGAATCATTAGCCTATGTCATTGGTTCTCTTTGGCTACACAGTAGTAAAACGTTGCAGGCAGACGCTTTACCCTCTGAGCCACCAGGGAACCTGGTAGTAAAACCTAGAAAGTCTTTTAAAAAATCTGATGCCCAGGCCCAAACTCAGATCAACTGAATCAGAATCTATGGAGGCAGCACCAGGGCACTGCTAGTTTTTAAAAACTCTACAGGTGATTCTATCTGTCTTGAGGACCACTGGCCTAAACTCTAAAAGCTATCTGATCCCTCAAGATCTGTTTTCTTAAATCTCAAGTGAAACAGCAATAAATACTGCTTCTATGATATCTTCCCTGAAACCCTGGGGTCAGAGGTATTTCCCAATTCAGAGTTATTTTTGGATACCCAGTGTGTGTGTCTGTGTGTGTGTCTGTGTGTGTGTGTATGTTTGTATGTGCACACACGCACGGCAATGTAATAAAATATGAAATGCCCTCAGGAGTCTAGGGCAGCACCCCATAATCAAATACATTAACATTCTGCAGTGAAACAAATAAACATCCATAAATAGACTATAAATATATTTATGTTAGTTGAGGTCAGATTTTTGTTCCCAAATGAGTTAAGAAACAATTTTCCATTTGTGGAACTTTGAGATTTTGAAATCATGGGTAATACATTGTAGACCTGGGATCATCAAGGAGCTCTGATTCCCAAAGGGCATGCATGAATCACAAAGATGAGCCAGACTTGAATTCCTCTTTCGACAAGCTTGCAAGCTTGCCATCTAACTGGGGAATAGGGTAAGAGTCAGGCTAGCTTTTCTCAAAGCACACTTAGCATCATGGCTCTCAATCCCACCTAAATATAAATGTCACCCAGGAACTTGTGATTAAGGTCATGGCCATACATCAGAAATAATTAAATCAAACTTGGAGCAGATACTCATTTTAAGTGTGAAAAGTAAGTTTAAAAATCATCACAGCTAGTGTCTGTAACATAGGCAGCTGTCGATAACTAGGTTTTAGATTTTTTCCTGTAATACCCTTCAGCTCTTATCTTTTTTATTATGTTAAATCTAAAAGTACATATCTAGACTAAGCATGGCCGAGAGGAACCACCCCGCGTCCGTGGTCAGGGGCGGCAGCCGGGAGGAGCCATCCCGCGTCCAAGAGACAGCAGCCGAGAGTCCCGGGCTGTGACGGCGCAGGAACGGCTGAGAGGAGCCACCCCACTTCCCACTCAGCGCGGCCGAGAGGAGCTACCCCACGTCTGAGGACAGAGACAGCGGCTGAGAGTCCCGGGCTGTGGCGGCGCGGGAACAGCTGAGAGGAGCCACATCGTGTCCGAGATCAGGGTCGGAGGCTGGGAAGAACCACCCTGTGTCCAAGGTCAGGGGCGGCGACCGGGAAGAGCGACCCCATCTCCGAGGCCAGGGTCTGGGGCCGGGAGGGCCACCCTACGTCTGAGGCCAGGGTTGGGGGCTGGGAAGAGCCAATGATTGATTAGCACTCAGCACGGGTGACTGCGACGTCCAGCGCACTTAGCCTGCCCGAGAGGAGTTATCCCACGTCCCCATGTCCAAGGGCAGGGTCGAGGACTGAGAAGATCAACTCGCATCCAAAGATCGGTGGCTGCGCTGACGTAGGAAGGCCTGGAGGAGCTGTCCCACGTTGACGGTCGGGAGGAGCGGTGGTGAGGAGACGCCCTTCCTCCAGGGTGGGGAGCGGACGCTGCACTTTGCTGGGGCAGCCGTGTAGTGATACTCCAAGCTCAAGAGAGAAAAAATCCAGCTCCACACACCAGAACTCCAAAACAAGCCTCCCTAACCAAGAAACCTTGACAAACCACNAAAAAAAAAAAAAATTAAAATTAAAAAAAAACAATGTTAGCAATCCAATGCCAAAGCTCAAAAAAAAAAAAAAGTACATATCTAAAAAAAATAAAAATCATCACAAAGAAGAAAATACGTTAGAAGAAAGTCACTTGGTATTCTGTTGCTGAATGTAAATAAACGTGATTTTGAAACATGGTCTCGGGGTTTAGACAGTTGGGAAAAGAACCAGGGTGCAGGGGGAGGTTGTGGAGGGATGGTGAGGAGTGATAAGGCTTCATTCAGGAAGCATAATTTGATTTCAGTTAAAAAAAGCCAGGGGGAGGGGAATATTTGATGTGCTCTTCTTTCGAGCAGAGCTTCTTGGTTAGGCTGGGGAAGAGGGTGGGTGGATGAAGAGTTTGGAAGATGCTTCTCAGCTTATTCTCACCCTCTGTCTCCAGCCCCCATCCCAACACCAGGTAAAGATGGTTGTCTGAATCTTCTGCTCTCATGTGGCAATTCACTATATAGTATTCTGTGACACCTCATCAATTTTTCGAGCTGTAATTTAAGTCTTTTGTTATGAATTAGGTTTTTACATATTTATGCCTATGTTCCTAAACAGATGATAAACTAGAAAATAGAGGTTATTTCTTACAGTTTCTTACATTTTCCCCCACAATACCAATTACTGTGCTATACATAATTCAGATTTTCAATCATCTTATTTTAATTTATTTTGCATCCAAACCATAGAACTCCATGGCGCTGACAGAACTGAAAACAATATAAATCAAACTGAGAAATATATGAATTTTTTTTGCTGGTCTAAAATTGTGAAAGCTCACCCTTGACCTTAAAAAGTTCGGTAAATCACTAAGCAAAAAGAGAATAACAGGTAGATGGATGACTTTTTTCATCCTTATTCTGAGTCTACATGACCTATGTTGCAAGAGTAACTCCATCACTCAAGCAATGGAGGGGAAACTTTAAGTTATGAACAGAAAACCTTAATTAGATTAATTGATAACAAGAAGGAGAATGATCACTGTAAGCTCACAAGTGAAACTGGGAGATAGAAGTCTAACTTGATAGCAATAAAAGGACACTTCAAGAGCGATGGCGTAAGTGGTCTGAGCCTCCACTCTTCTTTCTAAATCACATGGAAACGGCTGGCACAGTGACAAACATGCTGGGTGTGATCAGTGATGTCTAGGTACGTATACAGAAAAACTCTAGGTTATGGCATTGCATTAGCAACAGTGGATGTGTCTTCAGGGAAGCCTAGGATGGGTATAAAGGGATCAGTCAGAGCTCAATAGGAGAATCAGAGTACTAGGATGCTAAACGGAAGCAAATTGTGGGAAATGCAATTCAGCCTAGTCAAGTCAATAGGTTAGAAAGTCATCAAAGTTCTTTAATTTAGATTGTTTTAAAAAATAACATTTTGGCAGGGGGAGGGGAGAGAGGGATGCTTCAGTTCAGTTCAGTTCAGTTCACTCAGTCGGGTCTGATACTNGAGAATCAGAGTACTAGGATGCTAAACGGAAGCAAATTGTGGGAAATGCAATTCAGCCTAGTCAAGTCAATAGGTTAGAAAGTCATCAAAGTTCTTTAATTTAGATTGTTTTAAAAAATAACATTTTGGCAGGGGGAGGGGAGAGAGGGATGCTTCAGTTCAGTTCAGTTCAGTTCACTCAGTCGGGTCTGATACTGCGACCCCATGAATCGCAGCACCCCAGGCCTCCCTGTCCATCACCAACACCCGGAGTTCACTCAGACTCACACCCATTGAGTCAGTGATGCCATCCAGCCATCTTATCCTCTGTCGTCCCCTTCTCCTCCTGCCCGCAATCCCTCCCAGCATCAGAGTCTTTTCCAATGAGTCAGCTCCTCACATGAGGTGGCCAAAATACTGGAGTTTCAGCTTCAGCATCATTCCCTCCAAAGAAATCCCAGGGCTGACCTCCTTCAGGAGGGATGCTTCAGTTACTTAATTAAAGATATATTTTTTTATTTTTAGAAGAAATAAATCTAAATCAGCAAACTATGTCACATGAACAAGAAATCAGTCATTCTTTGCTTCCTGATATAAGAAGCTAGTTTATATACAGCACTGTACAGGTTTAAGGTGTTCAACCTAATGATTTGACTTCAACTCATCATGAAGTGATTACTACAAGTTCAGTGAATATCCACAATTCCATAGAAATGCAAAATAAAGGAAAAATTTTTTTTTCCTTATGATGAGAACTCTTAGGATTTACACTCTTCACAGCTTTCATATACAGCATGTAGCTGTGTTAATCCTGTCATATGTATCATGTTGTACATGTCATACCTAGTAATTATTTATACTGTAACTGGAAGTCTATACCTTTTGACTACAGTTTAAGGCTGTCATGACACTGGTAACATTCAAGGCAATGATTTAGGTAAATAGGCAAAAAAAAAGAAAAAAAAAACAGCAATGATATGAAGGCTGGTTATTTGAAAACATC
The DNA here is from genome assembly GCA_006410615.1 of Neotragus moschatus. Taxonomy (NCBI): domain Eukaryota; kingdom Metazoa; phylum Chordata; class Mammalia; order Artiodactyla; family Bovidae; genus Neotragus; species Neotragus moschatus. Next base: position 73,842 of record SJYA01000948.1, read on the forward strand.
TGAAGGATCAGCTAAGGGGTTGACACACCCTTTATAACTTTCCACATCTTGCATACTCAGAGGTGGGGTTCTGTGATCTTCCACTGATGCAGAATTTCTAAAGTTTCACATCTGACATGTCTTTTACCTTATCCACCACCAAGACTTTTATCTCCAGTAAACTGCTCATCACCTTTTTACATGATTCCTTTCCCACTAATTCTGTCTTTTTAAGTCATGACCTGCCTGAAATAAATGAAAAGATCCTCTATCCAAAACAAAGAGACTCTATGTCTCTATCAACTGTTTTCTTTTAAATAAAAAATCAGCCTTTTGTAGAACTTAAAATAATGACACTTCTGTAAAGCCTCCCTAAGTTCTGCCCTTGATCGTACATGTTGCTGTCACTATTGTTTTTATGGAGCCCAAGTAAGTCTGAACTCTGACTCAAGGTGGGGCAGTAAGAAATAAATACAAGCCTAATAATGAGAGGTAATTGCATCCTCAGTGATCATAAGTATCTGATACATTTGTGTAGCACTGACATAGTGGTATAAAGAACTTTGAAAATCAGAGTTTCCAAGCCATGGGTCAACACAGTGTTGGCCTTTAACCAAAGTTGTAAATGTTGATCTAATCCTTTACATTTACTCCAGTCCATTCTATGGCCAATAGCCAATGAAATCAGGCTCCAGGTCCTTCATTTACATATCAAGAGGAGAGTGAAAAAGTTGGCATAAAGCTCAACATTCAGAAAACGAAGATCATAGCGCCCAGTCCCGTCACTTCATGGGAAATAGATGGGGAAACAGTGGAAACAGTGTCAGACTTTATTTTGGGGGGCTCCAAAATCACCGCAGATGGTGACTGCAGCCATGAAATTAAAAGACACTTACTCCTTGGAAGAAAAGTTATGACCAACCTAGATAATGAAAGGCAGAGACATTACTTTGCCAACTAAGGTCCGTCTAGTCAAGGCTATGGTTTTTCCAGTAGTCATATATGGATGTGAGAGTTGGACTGTGAAGAAGGCTGAGCACCGAAGAATTGATGCTTTTGAACTATGGTGTTGGAGAAGACTCTTGAGAGTCCCTTGGACTGCAAGGCGAGCCAACCAGTCCATTCTAAAGGAGATCAGTCCTGGGTGTTCTTTGGAAGAAATGATGCTAAAGCTGAAACCGGTACTTTGGCCACCTCATGCGGAGACTTGACTCATTGGAAAAGACTTTGATGCTGGGAGGGATTGGGGGCAGGAGGAGAAGGGGAATACAGAGGATAAGATGGCTGGATGGCATCACTGACTCGATGGGTGTGAGTCTGAGTGAACTCCGGGTTTTGGTGATGGACAGGGAGGCCTGGCGTGCTGAGATTCATGGGGTCGCAAAGAATCGGACACAACTGAGCGACTGAACTGAACTGAGCTGAACTGAACCTTATAACAGAAGCTTCCCCAGTGGCTCAGCTGTAAAGAATTGACCTGCAATGCAGATGTCATAGGAGACACAGGTTTGATCCCTGGGTCGGGAATATCCCCAAAGGAGGGCATGGCAACCAACTCCAATATTCTTGCCTGGAGAACCCCTATGGATGGAGGAGCCTGGTAGGCTACAGTCCGTAGGGTTGCTAAGAGTGGGACACAACTGAAGTCATTTAGCACACAAGCATGCAACCAATCTCTTGCCAGCCAGCCAAGTGCTAAGCACTTCATATACACTATTTAACTTTACCTCACACCAACCAGTGAGGTACTGATCGTTATTATCTCTGTTCCACTAATGAAGAGAGGGCTTGAATAACTTGCCAACGACCTCTCTGATTCCAAAGCACAAATATAACTACATTCTATAGCATCCAATACTCATTTAGCTCCGTTCATGATCACAACCTAGGACCTTCTTTGACCCAATAATAACAGCCCATATTTACAAAGCACTGACCTGTAACAGACGTACATCTAAATGATTTAGGACATGATAATCATTTAATCTTTTCAGTCATCACATGAGGTATGGACTAGCAGCTTTATATGCGGCTATACCATAAGATATAGAGGAGCAGCATTATAAACAAAAGGAGAGTGAGACCAAATGAAGTTCCTTTAGTGAGAAAAAAGAGAAAGGATTTGAGCCCTGTTGTGTGACAAGAAGGAAGAATTCAGATTCTGAGGTTGCTTCAAATTCCAATACTGCCACCTTCTACCTCTTGAGTTCAAGGTAAAATAAGACTCTCCAAGCCCACCCACTTAGCCAATGAGCTTCAAGAGGCTTTATTGCTTTAAACATTTATTTATTTATTTTGTTGTGTCAGGCCTTGGTTGTGGTAACACTGGATCTTTGTTGGGCCTTATGGGCTCTCTAGTTGCAGCGAGCAGGCTTAGATGCCCTGCGTCGGGTGGGATCTTATTTCTCGATCAGAGATAAAACCCACCGCCTGCATTGCAAATCAGATCTTAACCACTGGACCACCAAGAAAGTCCCAAGCTGCATTATTCCTTGCTCTCATTACATTGAATTACCTCACACTTTTGGTTTTCTCTAATTTGGCGGTCTGCTCTCACCTTTGTTCTTATCAAATTTTCTTGGTTTTTCTTACTTGACCCATTACACACTCTAAGAACTTTGACTGGCAGCCAGCTGTAAAGACATTCCTGATGACCATGGACAATATACTCCAAAGAACCCAAGGACCCCAAGCCTCGATCTGGTCCCTGCAGCTTCATAAGGGGGCTTAAGACATAAGCCGGGCCAAACTTCTCTTTCTAACTCTTCTCCAAGCACTCTCATGCTGCCCCCTAGGATCCCAGGACCCCACTGGGAAATGTCCCCAAGGCCAATTCCCTCTTATCAGAACTTACAAGTTAATTTCCTCTGACTCTCACTACAAATAGATTCATCCTGGTGCGTAGAGTCATGCTCTCTGAAAAGTTAAAGCTAGCCGAAATACTAATCTGAGTTGCTGAATTTCCAAGAGTTAAAGGACTAAAGTTAGAATCAGACATGGAACAATAGACTGATTCAAAATTGGGAAAGGAGTATGTCAAGGCTGTATATTGTCACTGTGCTTATTTAACTTATATGCAGAGTACATCGTGTGAAATGCCAGGCTGGCTGAAGCACAAGCTGGAATCAAGATTTCAGGGAGAAATATCAATAACCTCAGATATGCAGATGACACCGCTCTTATGGCAGAAAGTGAAGAGGAACTAAAGAGCCTCTTGATAAGGGTGGAAGAAGAGAGTGAAAAAGCTGACTTAAAACTCAACATTCACAAAACTAAGATCATGGCATTTGGTCCCATTACTTCATGACAAATATATGGGAAAACAATGGAAACAGTGACAAACTTTATTTTCCTGGACTCCAAAAATCACTGCAGATAGTGACTGCAACCAAGATACTTGTTCCTTGAAAGAAAAGCTATGACCAACCTAAACAGCATATGAAAAAGCAGAGATATTACTTTGCTAACAAAGGTCTTTATAGTCAAAGCTATGGATTTTCCAGTAGTTATGTATGAATGTGAGAGCTGGACCATAAAGAAAGCTAAGCATTGAAGAACTGATGCTTTTGAACTGTGGTGTTGGAAGAGACTCTTGAGAGTCCCTTGGACTGCAAGGAGATCAAATCAGTCAATCCTAAAGGAAATCAGTCTTGAATATTCATTGGAAGGACTGATGCTAAAGCTGAAACTCCAATACTTTGGCCACCTGATGAAAAGAGTTGACATTAGAAAAGCCCCCGATGCTGGGAAAGAATGAAGGCAGGAGAAGGGAATGACAGAGGATGAGATGGTTGGATGACATCACCAACTTGATGAACATGAGTTTGAGCAAGCTCCAGGAGTTGGTGATGGACAGGGAAGCCTGGTGTGCTGCAGTCCATGGGGTTCCAAAGAGTCGGACATGACTGAGCAACTGAACAACAACAAAAGGGCTAAAGTATTTTCTTAAATGTATTTAACTATAAGGCACTTTAAAACTTTTAATAGATAAACACCCAAAGGAGTTTGTAAGACATAATGTAAACTAAATTTTAAACGACTGGCAAAATATGGTCAAAAGAGCTCATTATTTCCCTTGGGAAATAAGTAAAGTTAGTTCATGTGCATTTCCTTACACTTTGTAACAGAACAAATGACACCAATGAAATATATAATAAGTGGTACTGATTCTCTTACCAAAAAAAGACAGTATGTGAAGGTCGCTCAGTCATGTCCAACTCTTTGCGACTCCGTGGACTATACAGTCCATGGAATTCTCCAGGCCAGAATACTGGAGTGAGTAGCCTTTCCCTTCTGCAGGTGATCTTCCCAACCCAGGGATTGAACCCAGGTCTCCTGAGTTGCAGACAGATTCTTTACCAGCTGAGCCACAAGGGAAGCCCAATATATATAGTATGTGATAGTGATTCTCTTAACAAAAAAAACACAGTATATGTGAAGTTAAAATATCATGAACTTTGTCATAGTATTTAGTGTCTGGTATTGCTTAATATTAGGTATGTTGCTGCCTTGTCAGAGTGTGTATCAGAGGTAGTCTTAAGTTTATTCCTTTATTTTGTTTCCATTATAAGAGCCTATGAAAATCTTGTTTTGCATAGACATATGGTAGCAAAGCTAAGAACATAAAACTGAGACTTTCTCAGTATTCAAGTGGGCTCACATTTGGCCATTGAAAAAGTCTTTATTTCATCTTGAAAAATATGCTTCTTGATAGTTAAAAATAAGGAAGCTATGATGGTTCACTTTCTTTGCAAGAGTTGATTTGTTTATTTAAATCAGTTTGAATGCTCTTTATTTAAAGCTTCTTTCTTCCAGACACAGATATATAAGAATACACAACAATTTTGTGTAGTATGAGTGTTTAACAAAAAGTAAACAAAATCATATCAAAATTGTGTTGCTGTGAGTTTACCATATCAGACAACACAGACAATAAGTAGTACATTGACAGCCTTATGGGTTACTCAAGATATTTGTAGTAAGTCCTTAGTGTGTATCAGTGTGCAGACCAGCCTCTTGGGTTCCTACATGTGGCTTCTTAAGGACTTTTGACTCACTTTATTCTTAAGCAGATTATCTCAAAACAATAAGTGCAGCTGTGAAAAATGAATTTTATTTCTCTCTTACATATATATTGCAAATACATTTTAGGAAAAAAACATTTCCAGAACCTCTGCCGCTATACACACACACAGTAGAGTAATTCATAACAACTTAAGGAGTGCTAAAATTTTACTTCTGGCACAGTGCCTTGACCTGAATGCCTGATAGATTCTTAGCCAGAATATCAACAACCAAAGCAGATGATGACCACTCACCCAGCTTTTTGTGTTTCAACAAAAACAGTTTCCTTGCTTGGGGCTTGTCTATCATGATTCATCAGTTAGTGAAAGGGAAGGATTCTGAAGTTGAGTCAGAGAGTCCAGAGCTCAAATCCCTGCCTCCTTTCACAAGGTGTGTTCCCCCTTTGCTCCTGATCATCTGTAGACTGTGCACTGGAAATAACATCCTTGAACATTTTGAGTACTTACTACATACCACAGTCTATCCTTGGCAATAAAGATACAGCTGAGAAAGAGACAGACCACGTCTCTTAGGGAGCTTACAACCTAGTGAAGAGAAGATAGATGACTAGCAAGGAAATAAGTAAAATATAAAAAGATAATTGCTTCCTGCATCATACAGCCAATTTCCACTGCTCTGTGATAACCTAGAGGAGTGGGATGGGCGGGGAAGCTGGGAGGGATGTTCAAAAAGCAGGGGACATACATATATACCTATGGCTGATTCATGCTGATGTATGGCAGAAGCCAACACTGCACTGTAAAGCAATTATCCTCCAACTAAAAATAAATTTAAAAAAAAGATGTACTATGAGGATGATAAAACTAGTTGTGGACTAGAGCTGTGCTATCAGATATAGTAATCGCATGTGGTTAGTCAAATTGAAATGGGTTAAAATGAAATAAAACTAAAAATTCTATTTCTTGATCACAGCAACCACACTTCAAGTCTTCTCCAAAGTCATATGAAGTTAGTGGAAAGTCATATGAAGTTAGTGGCTACCATACTGGACAGCTCAGATATAGAATTCCAACATCATCACAGAAAGCTCTATTTAAAAGCATTGTGAACTAGAGTAATAAGGAGAAGTTAGAGCAAGGGAGCTCTTTAGATGCCATTGCTGTTATTTATCACTCAGTTGTGTCTGACTCTTTGTGACCCCATGAACTGCAGCACATCAAGCTTCCCTGTCCCTGACAACCATCAGTTGTAGCTTGCTCAAACTCATGTCCATTGAGTTGGTGATGCTATCCAACCATCTCATCCTCTGTCATCCCCTTCTCCCCCTGCCTTCAGTCTTTCCCAGCATCAGGGTCTTTTCCAATGAGTCAGTTCTTCGCATCAGGTGGCAAAAGTATTGGAGTTTCAGCTTCAGTATCAGTCCTTCCAATGAATATTCAGGATTGATTTCCTCTAGGATTGACTGGTTTGATCTCCTTGCAGTCCAAGGAACTCTCAAGAGTCTTTTCCAACACCACAGTTCAAAAACATCAATTCTTCAGCACCCAGCCTTCTTTATGGTTCAAACTCTCACATCTATACATGACTACTGAATGCCATAAGTATATATAAATGACCTTGAGATGAGAAAAACAAACTGTAGCATAAATTAGAATTAATCTGTTGTTGTTTTTCAGTCGCTCAGTCATGTCTGACTCTTTGCAACACCATGGACTGCGGCAACCCAGGCTTCTCTGTTCTTCACTGTCTCCTGAAGTCTGTTCAAACTCATGTCCATTGAGTCGATGATGCCATCCAACCATGTTACCGTATTTCATTGCTTTGTATCTATTTATTCCTCAACTTATAAAGTCTAGGAATCAACTTATTTATCTGTAGTTTGGGGACTTCCTTGGGGGTCCAGTGGTTGGGAATCTGCCTGCCGAAGCAGGGGACACAGGTTCAGTCCCTGCACCAGGAAGATTCCACATCCCCAGGGCAGCTGAGCCAGGCACACCACAGCTGAAGCCTGCATGCCTTACAGCCTGTGTTCTACAACAAGAGAAGCCTTCACAGCTGAGAAGCCTGTTCAGCACCACTAACGGGTAGCCCCCATTCATGGCAATGAGAGAAAGCCTATGTGCAACAACAAAGACCCAGCGCAGCCAAATAAATAAATAAAATTTTAAAAATCATAATCATAAATGTAGTTTGCTCTTTACTTCTAAATCATGAATTTCTAATAACCTGAAATTCTAAGCTAACTGTTCAGGCTCAGCACACTGAAGTAAAGGATCATTTTTTTCTTTTCTGCATAGCTTCCTTGATCAAAAAAAGAAAATAGTCAAGTGCATTAAGCAGAAAGAATAGTGGGGACAATTTCTTAAAGATTAAAATTTTATTTGAAGTTAGAACACATGAGACTTTAGAAAGGTCTAACTTTGAAAAGCGAATTCTCTCTCCTTGGTTATCTGTAATCTATCACTAAATACTCCATCCACCACATCTTAAAGGTCTTTAGAGCAATAGAACATGACCTTGTTTTATATACAAAAGGCTATGTATAATGTTAATTGTTTGTGCATTGAATCCTATCTCCTAGTGAATGTTGTTTTGAGAATGTTTTACTAGGATTAAAATAGTGCAAATACATAAATACAGCCAATGAGTATTTATTATATTGCATCTTAAAAAATGACCAACAGGAGAGGAAGAAGGCTCTCCTTAATTAGTTAATTTAAACTTTAATATTCACTTAACTATAGTCAGCTGTACACTTTCATATGTAAAGGCAGTCAAGGTAATAGATGAATAAGTCCATGGGATCACAAAAGAGTCAGGCATGACTGAGCAACTTCACATGGTCACATGGTCAATGCAGTAAAAGATACATGTGTGTGTTCATCGTTCAACTCTTTGCCACCCCATCAACTGTAGCCTGCCGGGCTCCTCTGTCCATGGAATTCTCCAGGCAAGAACACTGGAGTGGATAAACATTTCCTTCTCTAAGGTATCTTCCTGACCCAGGGATTGAACCTGGGTCTCTCACATTGCAGGAAGATTCTTTACCATTTGAGATATCAGGGAAGCTCAAAAGAGCCATAAGGGGATGTATTTCCAACTAGAACTGGAGGATTAGTTGAATTCCTGTTTGCCAATCTAACAGCCATGGTGTTAATATTTGTATTAGTGAAAATCACAAACTCCTGTAACAGCCATCAAAGTTTTGTTGACCAAATGGTTAAACAAAAAAAGAGGTTAGCTGTCTCCTTAGAACTGAAAACTGTTGACTGGGCCAGCAGGAGCTCTGGAAATGATTTTCCTCTTCTTGGAGCTGCCACCTGGTGCCCTCAGAGTAGACAAAAGTGGCATGTTAGCCATGTTTTGGGAAATTGTGTCCAAATTAATAAAGAAAACAACTATGATATGTAAAGCTTTCCCAGGTGGCACAGTGGTAAAGAATCCACCTGCCAATGCAAGAGACACAGGAGATATGGGTTCTATTCCTAGGTTCAGACGATCCAGCTGGAGGAAGAAATGGCAACCCACTTCAGTATTCTTGCCTGGAGAACCCCATTGACAGAGGAGCCTGGAAGGCTACAGTTCATAGGGTCTCATAGAGTCAGATAGGACTGAAGCAACTTAGCAAGCATGCACGCACACACGCTTTAACCTTCTCTTCCTGGGAAAATCAGCCAGTGAAACAAGCAAAGCAGTCTATTTATACCTGTTTGGTGTTCAAAGAAAAATCTCAAGACTATGTCTTTAAAAATGCTTTAAGAAATGGACGGTGTCCAATTATAAAATAAAGCCCTGGTTATGGTATATACTTCACAGTGATTTAAATTGCACCTTCTTCCACAGCCCCACTACCAACTCTTAGAAGCAAAATATAAGCCTTAGAACAAATTAATGAGTCTTTAGGGTCATGCAAGAAATAACTTGCTTTTTGTCTCAGCCACAAGACCCATTAGCAGACTTAGAGTGGCAGCTGGATGCTCAAGCTTCCTGATTATTACTGATCCTGAGAACAGTGAAGCCATTGTTCATGACCTTCTGCCTCAATACTCTATAGGAATGTGCTTACTGAACAAAGTTTCAGAAGAGATATCTTAAAGGACTTTACTTTGAAAAAAGTTGAATACTCTACTATATATATATCCATATTTGCATATTTATGATGTTGGGATTTTTTTTTGCCTTCTACTTCCAAAAATATTAGCATATTCAAGTCTTTGAAAGGAAGAAATATACAGAAAACCAAAAGCAGGATCATAGAGCTTTACTTGCTATTTTAATTGGTTTTGCTCACTTTGTAATACATCATAAACATTTTCCCATGTCATTAGATGTTCCTCTAAAGTACGAGCACACCATGTAATGGAACACTCTAATTTTAACAGTCCTTATTTTTGAACATTTGGGTTGGTTCCAAATTTGCTATTATAAATTACACTTTGACTTGGGAGAACATGCTTATACATAAATCTGTCTGCATGCCTTTCTTTGAGATATATTTTTTAAAGTGGTGGTCAAAATAAGTCTTTTTAAAGAGTTTGATAAGTGTGGTCAAATTCAGACAGTCTCTCTGATTTATGTACAAGAGAAAATGAAAATAAATAACCCTGTGGAGTTATTTCCTGGCAGGTCACTTCAGTTGAGTCGCTCTGTCGTGTCCGATTCTTTGCGACCCCATGAATCACAGCATGCCAGGCCTTCCTGTCCATCACCAACTCCCGGAGTTCACTCAGACTCATGTCCATCGAGTTGGAGCAGACCACAGAATGGCCATGCCTTTGCTTGGGCAGAATTCTTCACTGAAAGGGTGACTGGTTGATCCTTTATGACCACCAGATGTCAGTCTAAAACAGGACAAACTGAACCTAGATTGCCTGGGGAAAGGGGAATCCACTCTTGGCCTGAAGTACCTGACTACCTTGCTAGGGAGACTGGACTTTGTCAAATAAACAAGCAAAAACAATGAACATCATCCATTAGATGGAGCAAAAAGACACTGAAGGACCAGATATCTTTCAATGGAATTCAGGTTTAGAGGCGCTTATCTGGCTTGTTTTGTATCTCCCTAAAACTCTCTTCACACACTGGTCTCAAGATGAATCTTTTCAGTGTTAGTTTAGTATCAGGTGGCTCAGTGGTAAAGAATCAGCCTGCCAATGCAGGAGACACAGGAGACATGGGTTCGATCCCTTGGTCAGGAAGATCCTCTGGAGGAGGAAATGGCGACCCACTCCAGTATTCTTGGCTGGGAAATCCCAGGGACAGAGGAGCCTGGCGGGTGGCAGTTCATGGGGTCACAACTCGGTAACTAAATAACAGCTGCATCATTTAGTATTAGTCTCAGTATTAGTTTGCTGTTAGTTTCCTTGGAAGCTGTCAAACATTTCATGCCAACCCATCAGCTTGTTCACTAGTTCTCAATAAGACATGTCTCCTGGGGTAAAATGAAATGCATTAATGAGGTGTTTTTGAGGTTTTCTGTTTTGTCGCTAAACAGGGAGTGTCATCAAGCAAGGCAGAGTGGCCACGATGAGATGGCCCTCCACGTGGACTCTGGACATCCACTTCAATGGATGCTTCCTTTTCCTGTCTCTGAGAAAAGGATGCACCACACAGTAATGTATTAGCCGTTTCCAAAGATATGGGAAAGCTATTCTCAAGACGCTCGGTTAGTGCAGAAAGCTGTGCTGCAGCTGACGCACTGATGCCACCGCCACCGCCAACCAAATGCAGTGGGAAGTTCTAGTGGCTGGTGAGTGCAGCTGAGCAAAAGATACATTGAAAAAGCAAAAGCACAAGGGTGCCTCACAGAGTGCTCACACAATAATAACGAACCAAGGGGCTTCGTGGCTGCTCAGTGGTGAAGAATCTACCTGCTAATGCAGGAGACACCGGTACGGTTTGATTCATGGTCTGGGAGGATCCCACATACCACGGGGCAGCTAAGCCCATCAACTTCTGAGCCTGTGCTCTAAAGCTTACTGAGCTCATATGCTGCAAATACTAAAGCCTGTGTGCCTCGAGCCTATGCTCACAACAAAAGAAGCCACCGCAATACAAAGCTCCTGCATTGCAACTAGAGAACAGCCCTGCTCACCGCAACTAGAGAAAAGTTTGCATAGCAGTGAGACCCAGCACAGCCGAAAGCATATAAACATTTTAAAAATATATACAGAGGCTTTACTCTAAATTCTGTGAAAAAAAATTACAAGGATTTATTATCAATATGGTGCTTGAATCATAAAATCATTAAAAAGATGCACAAAGAATAGTTGGCCCACTATTTGAAAATAAGAATGCTAATATCTGTTGAATAACAAACACTTCATACAAACAAAAGTGGTATTAAAAAAAAAACAACAAGGATAAAGGCAAAGTTCTGAATCTATATTCAAATGAGTAAATTGTACAAAATGAGCTGTGTATTAAGCCTGAGTATTTTAGATGACAATTGGGTAGTGCAACCCACAGGAGAAAAATAAATGCACCATCTCTTGGCCTACACTCATAGAGGTGCAGTGGCTGTGTTGTTAAAGGAAATGTCTGCCTCACTAGCCAGAATATACAGGGAGTGTTTGCTCAGATCAGAGGGAAGATAACAAACCAGATTCCATCTTCAGGGGAGACAACACAGTCAGAGTCTCAAACGCACGTCCTTTCAATGAAGAATGAAAGTTTCCTTGAGGAGAAGTCCAAGGTGAAATGGTGATGGCTCTCTTCAAATACTGAATGACTGTCAAAAAAAGACAATGGAATTTAGCTCATCCTCTCAAGTTCACAGAACTAGAATCGATGTGTGAAAGTCACAGGGAGATCGATTTGGAGCCAAAACCAGGGCTCACAGCTCTGTATTCTATGTACTCTGTACGGATGTTGATTGAGAGGATGAGGTGGGGGCCACCGTCTCACTCAATTCACTTATCTTCACACAAAGATGCCAGCCCCGCCCCCACCATATGAACAGCTGAGAAGGGACCCCTGATAACAGTGCCTCGGGTGGGTACCTCCAGCCACTGTACTCTCCCCAGCTTCATTGCTTCTAGCCTGGACTATAGCAACAGCATCCTGTTTGTGATGGGGATACAATGTGTCCATAAATTCTTCACATTTCTTCCTTCAAAAAATGGAACCCAGTTCTACTGCCTTCGACTGGACTCAGTGACAGTCTCATTTCTGTCGAATGGAAAACAGTGGAAGTGAGTGTGTGACCAGGTCGTGAAGTCATACTTATTCTTTAGTAATGCTATCTCCTGGATGCCTGACTCGAGAGGAGGTGAATCGCCGTGCCATGGAAACCCTCAAGCTGACCCCATGGTTTATGAGACATGGAACCAAGGCCTCTGGTAAGTGGTCGGCCAGGACCTGAAGGCTCTTGAAAGAGACCATGTGAGTCTTCTTGGAAATGGATCCTCCAGTCCCAGTCAAGTTTTCAGGATCAAGGTCCTCAGCCTTTTTGGCACCAGGGACCAGTTTCGTGGAAGACAATTTTTCCATGGAAGACAATTTTTCCATGGACTGGGGATTGGGGNGAGAAGGAAATGGCAACCCACTCCAGTATTCTTGCCTGGAGAATCCCATGGAAGGAGGAGCCTGGTGGGATACAGTCCACGGGGTCACAAAGAGTTGGACACGACTGAGCGAGTGACTTAACTTATAACAGTGGGTAGGCTTCCCAGTTGGAGCTAGTGCTAAAGAACTGCCTGCCAGTGCAGCAGACATAAGAGATACAGGTTCAGTCCCTGGGTTGGAAAGGTCCTCTGGAGGAGGGTATGGCAACCCACTCCAGTATTCTTGCCTATAGAATCTCATGGACAGAAGAACCTGGTGGCGTATAGTCCATAGGGTCGCCAGAGTCGGCCATGGCTGAAGTGACTTAGCATGCACATAAAAGCAGTCAGTGGGCTGTGAGACAGGAGGAAAGTACATTAGTTAGGCCTATGTCTCTAGAGGAAGCAAAAGATAATGACATGAACAGTGGATAAAAGGAAGGAAATTCAGGTATAAGAACTCCTTAAAATGTGGCAGTCGTTCAGTGTTGAAAAGAAAAAGAATAGTAGCTAGGATGACACGGGACCAATTTTCATTAAGGTAGAAAAGGAGGAAAAGCAGGTGATAAATTTAATTTTGAACAAGCTGATATTTAAAATGCCTGTGAAATGCTATAATAGTAATCAACTTACAGTAGGTGGTTTGACATAAAAACCAGAACTTAAAGGAGGGATGGGTAGAGATTTGAGTCATTTTCAAAATGTGGGAGTAGACAAGATTGCTCAGAGAGGCACTGTGGACCAGTGGTACTCTTTACCATAGCCAAGACATGGAAGTAACCTAAATATCCACTGAAGATGACTGGATAAAGAAGATGGGACACTTATATACAATGGATTATTACTCAGTCATAAAAAAGGATGAAACAGTGCCATTTGCTGCAACATGGATGGACCTGAAGATTATCATACTAAGTGAAGAAAGTCAGACAGAGAAAGACAAATGTATTATATCGCTTATATGGGGACTCTAAAAGAAATGACTCAAATGAACTTACTTACAAAAGAGAAACAGCCTCACAGACTTAGAGAATAAACTTATGGATACCAAGGGAAAGATAGAGGGTGGAGGAATAGATTGAGAGTTTGGGATTGACATGTACACACTGCTATACTTAAAACAGATAGACAACAAGGACCTACTGTGAAAATAAATAAATAAATTTCAAATGAGGTCAAAGGGAGAGTATGTGTTTGGAGGTTAGAGTAAAAATGGACTTTAGAATTCCAAAAGTGGAACAGTTGTATGAAATAAGATCATAAGTGTGCCCATGGATATATTGATAGATTTATCAGTCTAGATGTTAATTATTGAAGGTAAGGATACCAGGAACTGTGAAGCCAGGTTGGTGTGTTATTAACGACGCCAGGGATGCTAAAGTCATCCATTACGTGACTTGAAGAGATAACGTAGAAAGACAGAGACCATGAAGAAAGATCAAGAGTTAAGCAGACTTGAATGAAACCAAGGAAAGTGATAAAATCTGATGCTAGGAAGGTCAAGAGGGGAATAGATTTTTCGGGGAGGATGGAAATTAATGGTTTAGAAAGAGTTATGATAGCCTGATAACTGGTAGAATTCCAGCATCATCTTCAGACTCCACTACCAATGAAATATGTGAATAGTATTCATCCAGCACAAGAAAGCTACAAATAAAACATGAGATTGAACTTGGATGATACATACACCTTAAAATGTTATCACCTGAATTACTCAAATAATTACTGCCAAATAAAATATAAGAGCTTAAACTATCTGAGTAAGCGAGTTTCAGACTTGGAAGTGATTTTTATAGGTGTTTAGTTCAATCACATAACAGTGTAAGGGTTCTCATCCTCACCTCAAGTTGGAGGTATATCCCTGGCCTCACAGTTGGCCTTGAGTATGTGCCTGACGGTAAAGAATCCACCTGTGATGCAGGAGACCTGAGTTCGATCCCTAGTTCGGCAAGATCCCCTGGAGGAGGGCATGGAAATCCACTCCAGTATTCTTGCCTGGAGAATTTGCGTGGACAGAGGAGCCTGGCAGGCTATAGTCCATGGGGTCGCAAAGGGTCGGACACAACTGAGCGACTAAGCACATTCACGTGCCTGAATGTGAGAGAATAGAGAGAAAGAATATTTGGTGACACATTGTTCTAAATATGTTGATTCAGCAGATTATTTTTAAATACACCCAATTTAAACTCTTTTTCTCCTTTAGATTCCAGAACAAAGGGGCTTTTTCCCAAAGAAAGAGCACTTGTAACTATAAATACACACTGACAAATTGCATCCTGAAAGCCTCAGAAAATAGGTTAGAACATCAGAGCACTAGCATCCCACAGTCTGCAAAAGATACTAATAAATATGTTTGAAAGTGAAAGCATTAGTCAGTCGTGTCTGACTCTTTGTGACCCCATGGACTGTAGCCCCCCCATCCCAGGCTCCTCTGTGCATGGAATTCTCCAGGTAAGAATACTGGAGGGGGTTGCCGTTTCTCTCTCCAGGGTATCTTCCTGACCCAGGGATAGAACTCAGGTCTCCTGCATTGCAGGTGGATTTTTTACTATCTGAGTCACCAGCGAAGCCCAATATGCTAAATATGTTTACTACATAGTTACATAGATATGTTTAATACATGTCACTTCACTCTTTAAATTTTTGAAATACTAAAATTACACCTCCAAAGTGAGGTGTAATTCCTTGATATGCTTCTTCCCTGACCTTTCGGAAATTGACCAGACCCAGAGCCGTGAAGGGAATAATGTTCTCTTAGCATCAGAGAAAGCTATTGACTTATAACTAAATAAGTCTGAGTAAAGTACATTACTATCTTTTCTCCACTTTCCCTCTTCTATTGAAAACAAAGGGGGAAAAAAAGCAAAACGATCTGAAAAGTGCTTACTGCTGGGAGGAGAGGCCTCTCTAGATTTAGCAATTTGTCAGGCTGACATTTACCGCCTGATAAATATGAGCTCCGAAAACTTTGTGGAGAGCCAGACTGTGAGACAGACCTCTCTGGCTATTAGTTGGAGAACTCATAAACACAGGTATGCATTTGGGTTGGATTTGCGAAGAATGAAGAATAAGTACTGATTAAGCACACGCAAATTATACGATGGAGAAGCATAGCATACCTGAGGCCGCACATGTCTCAATTTTTAATAAGTGAGAAATGCTCACTGTAAAGGATGCCCAGAAATAACTAAGTCTAGAAGGCCCCCTGACTCCCCTTGAAGTACAGAAAGTTAAGGTGAGAAGGCTCTGTTCACAGACAGGAATTAGTTGCTACAAAAAATTCGTTTTATATTCTCTGGGGTCAAAAAATTAAATTATCCTAGAGGCAATATTTTCAAAAACCTGTGGTTCTGAAATGAAATGAAGCTCCTAAGATATATTGATACAAGGCTATATATCTTTCTTTGCTTTTCCATATTTCCACTTGGCTTAACAGCCCCAATTTTCATTGCACATAGAAACACTTGATGGTACTATTTCAACTTAATTTTTAGGACTCATGACTTAGGCTCTTTAGGCTCATTTGTCTTCAGTTCAAAGGGAGGGTTTACTTCCTCCCTTACTCCCAGTTTCATCTGGAGTTAGGGAAATTGATGTAGCACCTATCTACCCATCACTGGTGGGTGGTTAGACGAGGTGCACTGAGTCTGCATACTTACCTCTTTTCTATTAAACAGGCACAAAAAATAACACTGATTCTGACACTTGTTAAGATGTTAAGGAAGATTTTATTCAAGACTGTTGAAGTAGAGGCTTGCAAAAGAAAAAGAGAAAAGAGAGTGTGCAGAATGGGGGGGGAGGGGTCAGTGGGTAGAAAAGTACTCAGAGAAGATATCAAGGGGAGGCAAATGCTTCTCAAACTGACCTAATCAGAGTCTTGCTAAGGATGGGCCAAGGATTCACCCGTAAAAGTGCAGGATGAGGAACTTGATCAGATGTCATAGGTGGGACATGATTTAGTAGAACACTTTGTGAAGACTGGGTTGGGCAGGTACAGGACAGGATCAAGGTTGAGGCCAACTTGAAAAGAGAGGGGGGGTTCAAGATGGGGAGCACATGTACACTCATGGCAGATTCAAGTCAATGTAAGTCAAAACCAATACAATATTGTAAAGTAAAATTAATTAATTAATTAAAAAAAATAAAGTACCAGTCAAACATGTGACCCTCCAAAAAAAAAAAAAAAAAAAACCAAGACAGAAAAGCCGGCTCAAAGAAGCCAGAGTAATGTTTGGGTCAAGGAGGGAGCTTTTGTAGTCCTTGCCAAAGTCCTGGGAAGCCCAGATCACTCTAGCTCTGGACTTCCGTCGCTGTCCTCTTAGCAGTTGCTGCTGAGGCCCTCATTCTCTGTCCACTCATCCATTATCTTTCTAATTTCAGTGCCAATGTCTTTCCTGATCAGCCGGCTCTGCACCTTCTTAGTGGCTCAGGGTCTCCACTCTGCATTCTCACATTATTAGAGTGTCCAAGAAGAACCCTGTGGGAATACCGTCATTATCCTCCACCTAGACATCTGACAGAGTCATTGTTATTCTAGCATTCTCTTTGGCTATTTTTGAAAGCTGTAGCTAACCCCTGTATTCAGAAAAACTCCATAATTCACCAAGAGTTTCCGCTCATGGGGACTAATAATGAAGGAAATAATCATTCCAAATCTGCCAACCTTTAACTTCAGATCTGGAGAGAACCATGGAGAAAACCCATATGAACAAGAACATGAGAAAACAAAGAAAAGGAGGAAAACAGAGAAAATATTTTCTTCTCTTATGCAATTTTTTCCAACTGGCTATATTGGCATCTAGGACTGGCAGACAATCCATATATATAGGATTATGAATTCAATTCTGTGGACGTAGGTATGAGGTATATAATGTTACTCACAGTTTTCTGAACATATCATCTTTTCCATGTAATTTCAGTATATCACCACCTGCTAAGGAAACCAGAAGTGGAAAGAGTACTTGTCAAGATTTTGAGAGGTCTGGAATAGTCTTCATTTTGTCACTAACAAACTAGATGATCTCAGCCCAATTGCTTTTCCTCTCTCAACCTTGGCTGCTACATATGCCAAATGAGATCTGAATATGTAAACTTCTGTTTTTTGTTATGATACTTGAAGTTTTCATTACTGGAAGCTGGGCATCCCAGCTTGAGGCCAAAGAATGTGTGGACATGTCTGGGCATGTTCAGCAGACTTCTGTAGACACCAGCTTGCTAGCCATTGCAGGAGGACTCAGATCCAGCTGCGAGAACTCATCCCTACAGAAGAAAATGCCAGTCTCCAGGAGCCTGACAGGAAACAAAGCTTTAGTTGGCAGAAAACTGGTTATTTTCAATGTGTAGCCATGTTTATTATTACTTGTCTCCTAGCTTCATGTCTAAATTCAGTGGAAAGTAAAGTAAAAAGTGAAAGTATTAGTCACTCAGTCCTGTCTGACTCTTTGTGATCCCATGGACTGTAGCCCTCCAGGCTCCTCTGTCCATGGGATTCTCGAGGTTCCTCTGTCCATGGGATCCTCCAGGCAAGAATACTGGAGTGAGTTGCCACTTCCTTCTCCAGGGGATCTTCCAGACCCAGGAATCGAACATAGGTCTCCTGCATAGCAGGCTGATACTTTACCATCTGAGCCACCAGGGAAGCCCAAGTGGAGAGCTAAATAATTAATAATAAACTGATAAAAACTGAAAGACTGGGTTCACTAAAAAAAACTCTTAAAAGTATGGCATTAAAACACAGTGTTTTGTGACCCTTCTAACAAACTGTCACAAAGGAAATGAGCATTTCTTCACCTGGTCAAAGCTAAAGTAGAATTCTGGCACCTAGAAGCCTCCAGTGATGTTGCATTGTGGAGACCCAGCTGCACACAGAGAGGCTGGGATGCCCACAGGGCAATGGTAGAACCTCCCAGCATTACCCAGAACTTGACAGTTCCTAGCATGAATAGCGAGTGGTTCATAAGTTGTTATTAGTTATCTCCAAGGATTTCCATTAACTTCTGAAAGACTTGGACAAAAGCTGGGGGACCTGAGTCCCCAGCTAACACACAAATACTGCTTTTGATAGAATGTGTTGTTGTTGTTCAGTTGCCCAATTGTGTCCAACTCTTCAAGACCCCATGGACTGCAGTATGGCAGGCCTCACCATCTCCTGGAATTTGCCCAAGTTGATGTCCATTGATGGGCTTCCCCCATAGCTTAGTTGGTAAAGAATCCACCTGCAATGCAGGAGACCCCGGTTTGATTTCTGGGTTGGGAAGATCCGCTGGAGAAGGGATAGTCTACCCACTCCAGTACTCTTGGGCTTCCCTTGTGGCTCAGCTGGTAAAGAATCTGTCTGCAGTGTGGAAAACCTGGTTAGATCTCTGGGTTGGGAAGATCCCCTGGAGAAAGGGAAAGGCTACCCACCCCAGTATTCTGGCCTGGTGAATTCCATGGGCTGTATAGTCCATGGGATGGCCAAGAGTTGGACATGACTGACTGACTTTCATTTTCAAGTCCATTGATAGACTACACAACACACATTTGCCCTTCTTCAAGTAACAGAACCCTAATTTTGGAACCCAGCAGGACTCTGCGTGGATCCTAGGCACAAAAGCCTTTCTGTGTTCCCTATTTTTTGATTACTGAGTTCCAAAGGACAGGTTGGAACAGTTGCTAATTAACGAATGGAGGGGCTATGGAGCGGGAGGAGCAGTCAAGAAGCAATAGTTCAGGCTCAGGGCAGGGTCCTGGCTACCCTCAAGGGATGTATATAACAATACCTTTTAGCTGTTTTGAAACCCCCATCTAAAACCCCCATCAGGTGAAAGAAATTAATGGTAGCTGCCAAACTGTCACTAGACCTCAAAAACTGGTAAGAACCAGAAGGTTGATTAGGCCTACTCCCACTTACCTCACCACCAACCAATCAGAAAAATGTCCACGAACTGAATGTCATGCCCTCCTCTTTGGACCCTATAATAAGTCTCTTCACTACCCTCTGCAGGTTGAAACACACAGTTTTGAGGGCATTAATCCACTGTGGCCCCCTTTGTCTGTCAAAGCAATAAAGCTATTCTTTTCTACTTCACCCCAAACTCCATCTCCAAGAGTTAATTCAGGTCAGGGTAAAGAAACCAGATTTAGTGTCTATTTTGCTTCAGGAAACCACCCTTATTTCACTCTTAGTTTTTGTAGTTTAAATGCAGTTGACCTATTTCCCAGTTCCATGGGTGAGCATGAACCACAGGAAAGGTTAATTGATGTATTCCGTCTTTTTGGCCATTGTGATTTTATCATCAGCTGGCACACAACCAAAGTCAGGCCATGAAGTGAAAGTTCAGGGCTTTTATGGAATTTTTGGAAAAGAAGTATTTTTTCCACTGATATTGTACACAATAAGGAAAATGGATGTCTAGAACTGCTGCAGATTGATACATGGCTAAAGCTTACCTGAGAAAGAAAGAAATACAGGAGGAAGTCGAGCCAAGTGTTATGAAAAACTACACAAAATTTTGGGATAAGGCAAACAAATAAGGCAACACATCCTTTCAGAGATAAAGGCTTCCCAGGGATTAATTAAGGGAAATGAACTTGTTTGAGTCACTTTTCACTATTGATTAAACATCTGGAGATAGTGAAATCCTACATTAACTGGTAAATATTTGTCTCATAGAGATGCAAATAATGTCTGTCCAATGGAACACATCATCCTAAAGTTTACAGTCTGTTGCCCTTTTGGCTACTAACCTGTTTATATCTCCATCTAGCAATCTTATGTTAGCATGCCTTTTTAAGTTGCCTGTAAATGCTTATAGTCCATTGGAGAGCAAAGAGATCAAACCAGTCAATCTTAAAGGAAATTGACCCTGAATACTCTTTGGAAAGACTGATGCTGAAGCTCTGATACTTTGGCCACCTGATGCGAACAGCTGATTCATTGGAAAAGACCCTGATGCTGGGAAAGATTGAAGGCAGAAGGAGAAGGGGAAGACAGAGGATTAGATGGTTGGATGGCATGACTGATTCAATGGACATGAACTTGGGCAAACTCCAGGAGATGGTGAGGGACAAGGAAGCCTGGCATGATGCTATCCATGGGGTCTCAAAGAGTCAGACACAACTTGGCAATGGAACAACAATAGCAACAACACAAATGCTTAACTTCTCTAATGTTTTTGAACCCATTTTATATCTTTGTTTCTTTTGTTAATGAATTTGATAAAATCTTTGGCATGGGTTAATTTTATATTTTCCAAAGAGTCATAATTTTACTTTTTCAAAAATTAGAATTTAACACTAATGATGAAGAGAAAAAAAAGAATACAGAAAACAAGTCCTGACTCCTTCATACAGGACCTGGATCCTGCTACTCCTGTTTATGAACTGTACCATCCTTTGAGCTAATATATTCCATAATTTGCCAAGCCAATGTGAGGTGGGTTTCTATCTTTTGTATCCATAACAGTGGTGAAAAATAATGACAAGCTCTATAGCCAGGAAAATACAGCTTGATACCAGTTTGAATATGCAGTTTGATGAGACCTGGGAAATGAAAAATAGACATGTTAAAACAGAACTGTTTAGTCTTAATTTCAGCCGAGGTCTCCAAAACGATGAATGCTATGTACCACAGCCACAGTGCAACATTTTTACAGGTTAAAAAAAAAAAACAAAGGCTATTCTGAAAAACCATTCTGTGACCCTTAGCTGATCATTAGCTCTAATCTATAAAAAAGAGGTTTGAGGGACATCCTGGTGGTCCAGTGGCTAAGATTCTATGCTTCCAACAGAGGGGGCCTGGGTTCGATCCCTGGTCAGGGATCTAGATCCCACATACTGCAACTAAGCATTCGAATGTCCCAGCTAAAGACCTTACATGCTGCAACAATGGAGAAACAGACATAGAGAACTGACCTATGGACACAGTGGGAGAAGAGGAGTGGGAAGGGGAGATGAATGGAGAGAGTAACATAGTAAAACAGATAGCCAATGGGAATTTGCTGTATGACTCAGGGAACTCAAACAGGGGCTCTGCAAAAGGCTGAAGGGTTGGATGGGGAAGGAGGCAGGAGGGAAGGGACATGGTATACCCATGGTGTACCTGTGGCTGATTCTTGTTGATGTATGACAGAAAACCACAAAATTCTGTAAAGAATTATCCTCCAATTTAAAATGTTTTTTTTTTTAATCAATAGGAAAACAAAAATGAGTAATGGAAATTTTCTAATGATAAGGAGTAATCAATAATTTCATTCAGAAGTTAAAACCTTTGAACAAATGACACAGAAAACCATCTAATATTCTAACCATCTAATAAACTATGAGAGAGAAAGAATATGAGATTTTATATTTTAAAAAATCTAAAAACATTATAAGGACTTCCTGGTGGTCCAGTGGTTAAGAATCAACTTTGCAAGGTGAGACATGGGTTGGATCCCTGATGAGTCCCACATGCCACAGCGAAGATCCTTAGAGCCTCAGCTAAGAATTGACACAGACAAATAAAGAAAGAAACAAATATTAAACAGAAAAAAAAGAAGATTCTACATGCTGCAACTAAGACCCAGACAGCCAAATAAATAAATATTAAAAAAAAACAAAAACTGTATATTTAAAAAAGAAGAAAGAAGAGGACTATTGGAAGGTCCAAGGTAACTTAAGGAGAAAGAATTTAGAAGGGTCTTACTAAGTCTGTAGGGGTGAAAGAGGGAGTCAGAGCAATCAGATGGAACAGTCACTTTTCTCTTGTGCCAACCAGAGGTCAGGTGACAGATCTAAGTTAACGGAAATTCACAGTTCTTCTCTCTCCTCGCTTGGTTTGGACCTATTCAGTCCTGAACTGAGATTGCAGTTGGGAATAAAAGGGTGAAAAACATTTATAGACTTTGGTTTAAGATTCATTTAAATGGATGGGAAAGAGCTACCCCTAAAAACTTCAAAATGGGCTTCGATGAGCTGTATGGAAAATACATTTGTTTTCTCAATCACACTCCACGAGTTCAGCTTGGCTAATGCAATCATTACATATCTATGAAATCTCTATTGCCTTGATTATTAAATAAAGGTTTTCCCTGTCAGTTTAATGCTTCTGAAATCAGAATACACTTTGAAATTAATGTGTTGGAAGGCATCACTGACTCAATGAACATGCATTTGAACCAACTCCAGGAGATGGTGAAGGACAGGGAAGTGTGGTGTGCTGCAGTCCATGGGGTCACAAAGATGGGGTCGCAAAGATAGGGTCGCAAAGAGTCAGACATGACTGAGTTACTGAACAACAACATTATGGAAACAGTGTAACCTTTTTTTGTTTCCTTTCTAAGAATATGTTATTTAGTTGATAGTGAGATTTAGACTAAGATACATCTGATAATAACCCCAAACAGTGCATTCCATTAGCACTCCATTCCCACCACCACATCAGAAGGTACATAGACCATATTTTTATAATGAAATCTAGCAGCCTGCCAGCAGGGCCTTTTGACTCCTATTTGGGAGACAACCACATTTCTAAAATCCTAAAACTGTGTTGCCAGGTACCCAATGATAGATGATGTGACAAACTTGTAATTGGCCAAACTGTCCAGCAGAAAAGGCTTTAGAGCCTGGCAGATTCCCTCAATTCCACTGATGATTTTGGCAGCATCACTTTCAAGGAACCCAAATGTCAGTGCCAGCTCGTATCTCCAGTCTCAGGGAACAGGACAGGATGGGAGAGCTGAGATTGCCTTCCAGCCAAAAATTGGTGGGTCTGTTAGAGATGACCAGAAAACTACCTGAACAGAACAAAGTGGGTTTATTAGATGCAGAGGGCAACAAATGATTAAATTTTATTTCCCTACTTAGACTCCTGAAGAAATGCAATATTCTAGGGAGGTAAACAGTGACAGCAGAACACAAGCTGTTTTGTACCTTTCTTTATATCCTGGGTCAATATCAATAACCTCAGATATGCAGATGACACCACCCTTATGGCAGAAAATGAAGAGGAACTAAAAACCCTCTTGATGAAAGTAAAAGGGGAGAGTGAAAAAGTTGGCTTAAAGCTCAACATTCAGAAAATGAAGATAATGGTATCTGGTCCCATTTCTTCATGGGAAATAGGTGGGGAAACAGTGGAAACAGTGTCAGACTTTATTTTGGGGGGGTTCTAAAATCACTGCAGATGGTGATTGCAGCCATGAAATGAAAAGATGCTTACTCCTTGGAAGAAAAGTTACGACCAAACTAAATAGCATATTCAAAAGCAGAGACATTACTTTGCTAACAAAGGTCCGTCTAGTCAAGGCTATGGTTTTCCCAGTTGTCATGTATGGATGTGAAAGTTGGACCGCGAAGAAAGCTGAGCACCGAAGAATTGATGCTTTTGAACTGTGGTGTTGGAGAAGGCTCTTGAGAGTCTCTTGGACTGCAAGAAGATCCAACCAGTCCATTCTAAAGGAGATCAGTCCTGGGTGTTCTTTGGAAGGAAAGATGCTAAAGCTGAAACTCCAGTACTTTGATCACCTCATGCGAAGAGTTGACTGATTAGAAAGACTCTGATGTTGGGAGGGATTGGGGGCAGGAGAAGAAGGGGACAACAGAGGATGAGATGGCTGGATGGTGTCACTGACTCGATGGAAGTGAGTCTGAGTGAACTCTGGGAGTTGGTGATGGATAGGGAGGCCTGGTGTGCTGCGATTCATGGGGTCACAGAGAGTTGGACACGACTGAGCAACTGAACTGAACTGTGTCCACAGTGACTGCGAGAAACTGGTGTTGTTTAGTCACTAAATCATGTCTGACTCGTTGAGACCCAGGCCCATAGACTGCAGCACTCTAGACTTCCCTGTCTTTCACTGTCTCCCAGAATTTGCTCACACTCATGTCCATTAAGTCGATTATGCCAACTAACCATCTTGTCCTCTGTCACCCCCTTCTCCCAGCATTAGGGTCTTTTCCAAAGTGTTGGCTCTTCACTTCAGGTGGCCAAAATATTGGAGCTTCAGCTTCAGCATCAGTCATTCCAATGAATATTCAGAGTTGATTTCCTTCAGGATTGACTGCTTTGATCTCCCTGTAGTCCAAGGGACTCTCAAGAATCTTCTCCAGCCATAGTTCGAAAGAATGAACCCTGGGCTGAATATGTGAAGTTAGTTCTCTGAAACCAGGAGAAAGAGGCCAGTGGAGAAAGAGCTGAGAAGCTGGGATAAGGATGCTTCTAGTCAACAATCTCTGCCTCTTCCCGCTCCACCTGTTGAAATGCACAAATGTTCTCACTCGGCTCCAGGGCCCACCTAGTGCTCTGACACTCTCCTGGTCAGAGAATGGCCATCAGGACAATCATGAAGACAGTCATGAACTGAAATAGGAAATGCAAGAAGAAAGAGCAGATGTGGAACAAGAGGAAGAGTTGTGTTGAAACCGAGGTTTGTTCTCACAGCTTTATGCTTGAAGTTCAGAGAAGAGGTTAGAGATAAGAAAGCTGATTAGTAACACTATCTGCCTTAAGATCATTGTGAAGCTATGAAACTAAATGCGATTGGTCTCAAAGAAGACTTTGTGGGACAGTTTCATTTAAGACGTAAATGGCAAAGGATGAGTTAGAAAGAGAATAAGGAACAGCTAGAGAAACCAGTGGTGAAGACAGTTTGGAGGGAGAAAACCACCTTGCAGCTGTCCTTAAAGTGCATTTCCTGTCTTCTTAGGGAAAAAGAAGATGAAATCAGGTCATGTGCTGAAACTGAGAGACAGGGTTGCTATGAACATCTAGGGTGGAAAAAGTTTTAAAAAAGGTAATAGATGAATGGAAGAATTGCTGGACAGTGGGTAGGATGGAGCAGCAGTTATAGCATGAAGCTCTTGTTGTTAAGTTGCTAAGTTGTGTCTGACTCTTTGAGACCTCATAGTCTAGAGCCCACCAGGCTCCTCTGTCCATGGAATTCTCCAGGCTAGAATACTGGAGTGGGTTGCCATTTCCTTCTCCAGGGGATCTTCCAGACCCAGGGATCAAACCCACATCTCCTGCATTGCAGGCAGATTCTTTACCACTGAGCCACCTGGGAAGCCCACTATAGGACATCAAATGAGAATGCTTCTTACTGACTCTCCTAAAGGTCACCAGGAAAATGTCTTTATCAAGCAAAGCTCTGTTTATTAGATTTTAGTAAGAGAGAAAAGCACCTTGATAAAGCCTTAGTAGCGTGTTGGGCAAGGGAAGTCAAGTCAGAGGAGTTTATTTGTAGGATTTTGAACTTGCCTAGATGATTTTTAGGTAGGTCTTGGAAAGCAGGGAATTGGTTGAGGTTATGTGGAGTTATGACACCGTAACTTTAGAATGACGTGCACGGGGAGGCCAGGGTCTTGAAGGGAATCTTAATGATCACCCTGTTGGTCTTATTTCTCAGGAGCAAATAGTTCTGGAGCAGGAGACTAAGTTATTTTGTGCTTGTTCTCAGTATTACTTAACATAGGGACAGGAAAATCTACCCAGATATTATTTAGCTCAGAGACAAGAAATTGTTTTGGTTTCAACTCTCATTTCCTAATTTCCTCTGGAAATAGCAAGAAGAGGATGGCAGTAAAAGTGAAGTAGGGGATTATCCAGAGCTGAGAACTGACAAGCTGTGTAAGATCCTAATGAAGGAGGTGATATAGTCAAGCCTGTTAAAGAGAATATAGCTGAAATAATGAATCATGGGGGAAAATGCAGGTCAGGATGGAAAACAATCCAAAGACCAGTAGAAGGGAAGGAGCAGAGGTTGAAATAAATAGTGGACTCAGTGAGAGTGAGGCTTTCAAAAAGGTTAAATAATAAGAGGGTGAATTGACAAAGAATACCAACATAATTTAAATAAGTGGGGTGAAGCACTTATTTAAGTGGTAGCACACTTTCACTAATTACAAGTAATACACTCCTCTAGTTGTACTCGCATTTATACAGTAACCTGGACTAAATGCTTCTCTTGTCCTTTCCCCCATTTTCTGACTAGTACATTCATTCTTACTTTCAAAACCAGTTCAAATCTCTAGGAAGCTTCCCCGCCTTTCCCAAGCCCCTCTTCTGGACCATCATACCACATTCTGCCTCTATCTCCACATTGATTCTGTTCACAGGATGTTTTTAAGCAAGACAATGAAGGGAAAACTACATTGATTTTGTGGGGGTTTTTTGTTTGTTTTTCATTTTAATTGGAGGCTAATTACTTTACAGTATTGTGGTGGTTTTTGCCATACATTGACCTGAATCAGCCATGGGTGTACATGTGTTCCCCATCCTGACCCTCCGTCCCACCTCCCTCCCCATCCCATCCCTCAGGATTATCCCAGTGCACTAGCCCTGAGCACCCTATCTCATGCATCGAACCTGGACTGGTAATCTATTTCACATATGATAATATACATGTTTCAATGCTATTCTCTCAAATCATCCCACCCTTGCCTTCTCCCGCAGAGTCCAAAAGTCTGTTCTTTGCATCTGCGATTCTTTTGCTGTCTCACATATAGGGTCACCGTTACTATCTTTCTAAATTACGTTGCCTTTTAAAACCAAAACTTACGACAGCCGCTTGTGCCCCTAAAGGAGTGGCAGATTTTCTCTGTAGAGAGTCCTCTATTTAAGCAAAATGAGTTCACAATTCATTATGGCTGTGATCTCCAAAGTATGATTTGGAAGGATCCAATGAAACTAGGAGAGAATGAAATGGCTTTGCATTTTAAATGAACAGAAATTTGAGGACATTGGAGGCAAACAAGAGGAAAATGTAAGGAGATTACAGAGAAAGCAAAGGAACAAGCTGCCTCCATAAATAAGAGATGGTGGAATGAAATTGTCCTATTCTCAGTAGTGAAGGACAGGGAAGCCTGGCATGCTACAGTCTCAGTTCAGTTCAGTTCAGTCACTCAGTCATGTCCAACTCTTTGCAACCCCATGGACTGCAGCACACCAGGCTTCCCTGTCCATCATCAACTCCCAGAGCTTGTTCAAACTCATATCCATCGAGTCAGTGACACCATCCAGCCATCTCATCCTCTGTCATCCCCTTTTCCTCCTGCCTTCAATCTTTCCCAGCATCAGGGTCTTTTCCAATGAGTCAGTTCTTCTCATCAGGTGGCCAAGTATCGGAGCTTCAGCTTCAGCATCAGACTTTCCAATGAATATTCAAGACTGATTTCCTTTAGGATGGACTGGTTGGATCTCCTTGCAGTCCAAGGGACTCTCAAGAGTCTTCTCCAACACAGCAGTTCAAAAGCATCAATTCTTTGGCCCTCAGCTTTTTTTATAGTCCCACTCTCACAGCCATACATGACTACTGGAAAAACCATAGCTTTGTCTAGACGGACTTTGTTGGCAAAATAATGTCTCTGCTTTTTAAAATGCTGTCTAGGTTTGTCATGGCTTTTCTGCATGCTATAGTCTATGGGGTCTCAAAGAGTCAGACACGACTGAGTGACTGAACAACAGCAGCAGCAGTGAAGGTGGCCTAAGAGAGTCTAAAGAGAGTAGGGTAACATTCACACTCAGTTATTTACTATTTGGTCCTCAGTCACTACACCACTCCAAACCTTTAATAAAGTCTACTGCATGCAAGAATGCCTTGTTTTTCAGGAAATTAAGGAAAAAAAGTGCTGAACTCCGTATCTGGGTCTGTTCATGGCATAAAAAATAGAATAGCCATGGAAGAAAGGATACAAAAAAATCAAATTATTGGAGTCATCAGAAAATTTTACAAGGGTGGGGGGCTTCCTCTGGTATGTTCGATAAGGGTTTGAACATTTTTTCCTAAATATCTGAGGAAAGAGGATCCCAGTTTCCATCTGGGACGCTTTCATGATTATATATACATTCTACTTTTGACATAGAGTAACTGGTCAAGAAGTATTTGTTATATATATATCAGTTCAACTCAGTTGCTCAGTCACGTCCGACTCTTTGCGACCCCATGAACTACAGCATGCCAGGCCTCCCTGTCCATCCCAATTCCCAGAGTTTAGCCAAACCCATGTCCTTTGAGTCAGTGATGCCACCTAACCATCTCATCCTCTATCGTCCCCTTCTCCTCCTGCCTTCAATCCTTCCCAATAGCAGGGTCTTTTCAAATGAGTCAGCTCTTCACATCAGGTGGTCAAAATATTAGCTTCAACATCAGTCCTTCCAGTGAACACCCAGGACTCATTTCCTTTAGGATGGACTGGCTGGATCTCCTTGCAGTCCAAGGGACTCTCAAGAGTCTTCTCTATTTTTTTATTTTTTGGAAAACTCAGTTTTATTTACATGTAAGTCCATTGGTTACATNCTTTCTGCCATAAGGGTGGTATCACCTGCATATCTGAGGTTATTGATATTTCTCCCAGCAATCTTGATTATGGATGAAAATATAATATGTGGATGAAAAAAACAACTCTATTTTATTAGGGCGAGAAGATCAGATCATTTCTTGCTGGTGTGAGAAAGCATCAAAAGGCAAGAGAACACGTCTTAAATTACATGCTCAAAACCCGATAACAGGAAAGTGATTCATATGTTTACATGTCATATACTACCCTTAAAAATATGAATGATAAAGCTGCAGAATAACAAGCAGTTATTGAGAGAAGGTAAAACATAAGGAGAAATGAAATCCTTATGAAAGAACAGAAGGATGAGCAAAGACAATCAGAAAGAAATAATAACCAGGTTGAGAATCTTAGCCTCGACAGTACAGTGTGTTATATATTTTCCTATCATCTCAGTAGGGCAGACAGCAGCAGCACCTATACAACAACAGACCAGAGGTATACACCCAAAATTGTGCTAGCCTAGAACATTCCACAAGTCAGTGATAGGGTCCACCGCCCAGTTTTCTACTCTGACACTGACTGTGAAAAAAAAAAAGAGAGAGTACAAAGGAAAGACCACCTTGAAACATCAGAAGATCCTCCACCAACCTTCCCAGACTGTAGAGCCTTGATGGCATTCCATTTCACTACCCATTTCACTGCAAAAAGACCCACATCTGGCACGTACTTACTGTCGTTATTAACAGTTACTTTTTGGAAAATTTCAGATAACATTCTAGGAAATTAAGAATCATGTTAGAAGTAAATTATGATTTAAAAATATTGTATAGAAGCTTAGAATTTCAGACACCTAAATCATTTTTTTTTTCACAGCATTGTGATTTGAGTCTAAAGCAATAAGCCTTGCTTCAAAGAATTAGATTTACAGCCATATTTATATTATTAAAGTACTTTACAAGCTAAATCAGAAAAATTAAGATTAAGGCAAGAGTTTTTTCTTTCTTTATTTATAGAATCAAGGCAAGGAGAGTAAATTCAAGATGATAGAAAGTATTGTGAATGGAGCAGAATTGAGGTGTGAGGATTACCTCAAGCCATAAAATCTCTCCACATAAATATGTAACACTACTGCAGCCTTTCTTTACATGCTAGAGAGAAACAGACTAGATTTAAAAGCCACAAGCTGTTGTCTTGTATTGTTAGGAGCTGACCTAGCATACATAATATATAAAAATATAAAAGCCTGCCGTACAGGCTAGTTTATGGAATAATATGGTCCTGAAATAATTATTAGACTATTTAATGGGAAAGTACAAAATCTTTATTCTCCTCTCCTGGAAAAGTCCACAGCACTCTCATTTCTTAGTTTTAAAAGAGGATTTCTAACACTTGACACCAGATGATATTTGCAAAGTGCTTTTAGAATTTGGATAAGACTGTTCTGAGTCACAAAGGACTGAACATTTTTTCCCTTTCTTTTCTTGTAAAAAGTAAGGACTTCATTCAGCCTATCAAGTCATTTTACAAAGCCAGCCAAATCACTTATTTTCTTCCCCTTCATACTTCCCAGGAGATTTCTAGGCAATTTTTCAGAAACCTCTTTTCCTTCATTTTAAGGAAAGAACCTTCCCTCACTATCCCCTCGCGGTTACCTTTCCTGTCTGTGACTGACTATAACCTTCCAGTCCTTAGGCCCATTGTTGCAGAGATCCTGAAACAAAGCTGAGTCATTGGCCAGAAAGTGCAGAAATAAATGAAGACGGCTGAAATCAGGACAGACGAGGCTCTTTATTCACAGTGTATAATGGCAAGGAAGTTAGCCACCATCACTTTCAATTAGCACAGACTCAAAGATGGACAGTTGGACAGGGAAGTGAGAAAGCTTGATAGTGGAGGCTCCAGGTGGGGTGCAGTGGGAAAGGATCAGAGCTTCAAGTATGATCTTGTTGGAGACTGCTGGCATTGGGAAACTGGAGAAGGAAAAACTAAAAGCAGAGTGTCACAAGAGGACGAGAAGCACAGTCCCAACCTCACGGAGCCCCATAGAGAATTTCAGCCATATTTCAGTCATCAAGGGATAATATTATAAAAGTCTTATCTGTATTTTACACCACAGGGGAAAATCTATGGTTGTTGTCATTGCTCAGATTTTCCAGTGATAACAACAAATGTATGCCCATTAAAATAAAATAAAATCAAACAAAAACAGGGTGTCAAATATCATTGGTTTGGGGAGCATATTTGACTTTTTCTGGTTGGTCTTGAATTGGAGGCAGAGGCAGGAAATACAGAAGTTGACAGCGATTAACCATGCCCTTCCCACTCTTGTACAGTTGCTGGAGAGGGTGTAGTTTGACTTTCTGCAATGGTTGTTGCAGAGATTCTACAGTCAGATATGAATATGGTTTGGCCACTATTGTGTATGCAGTCTCTCTTCTCCCTATGTGGAAAATATCTTGTGAAAGGGCAACCAATTTATGGAAGGTTAAAGATCCAACTTTCATTTCTCAGGAATTGTTTAGTCACTTTCATAATTAACTGCACAGCAAGACTGTCTTAATCTTTTTATTATATAATCATGGTGATCATATGATGAGAAAGTGGCTATTCAAGGCAGAAAGCAATGGACCAACTTAATGACAGCCGTGAGAGAAACAAGAAAAATGAATAGTTCCCATAAAATTCTTGAACCAAAAATTCCAATGACTCAAGCCAGGCTGAGAACAAATTTCATAAACCATGAGAACTGACCTTAGAGAAAAAAGTATCTTTTTCATTATGGTGATGTATAACCTGTTCACCCACGTTCTGTCACTGATACAAGTAGAGCAAGAATTAGCAATGGCAAAAACAAAAACAAAAACAAAAAACACCATGACCAGCCAACAAGAAATCAGAGCAATGTGACTGTGCACCTCTATTCATGTGAATGTGTTGAGACTCATCTGTATTTCATCTAAAGCAGAGATGGTATCATGAATACCTCTGTCAAAGCTGGTGATAAGTTTCTAACAGTCTTTTCAATTTGTGTGATTCCCACTGGTAGGAACACTGCTCTGATTGTTTGCATAAACAATGAGTCAGTAATTCCCTGAGGTAGAATACCTGAATTAATCAAGGGTTGCATTGTTTTGGAGTTTGTGTCTGAATCAGAATTTTCAGCCTTGAGGATTTATAGAATTAGGGTCTCTATGTACAGACAAGTCTCAGAGTGAAGTGAGTGAGTGAAGCCATGCAGTCGTGTCAGACTCTTTGCTACCCCATGGACTGTAGCCTACCAGGCTCCTCTGTCCATGGGATTTTCCAGGCAGTGGTACTGGAGTGGATTTCCATTTCCTTCTCCAGGGGATCTTCCCAACCCAGGGATTGAACCCAAGTCTCCCGCATTGTAGACAGACGCTTTACCGTCTGAGCCACCAACCCAGGGTACCACTCCTAATGTTTATGAGGTTTTGGTCTGAGGCGAACAGGACCAGGCATTCTGGATGCCAATGAAGTGGTATCTGGTAGGGGCATACAGACAACTAGGAAAAAAGTAGTTCACGGCAGAAGGTCAGAACCAAGACCTTACATTAGTCATGTCAATAGCTGTCTGTTCATCTCGTAAAGGTAGCAAGTGTTTGATCCACCATCCTTCATAGGTTGTCTTTCAGTCGCTACGTCATGTCCAACTCTATGATTNTCTGGATGCCAATGAAGTGGTATCTGGTAGGGGCATACAGACAACTAGGAAAAAAGTAGTTCACGGCAGAAGGTCAGAACCAAGACCTTACATTAGTCATGTCAATAGCTGTCTGTTCATCTCGTAAAGGTAGCAAGTGTTTGATCCACCATCCTTCATAGGTTGTCTTTCAGTCGCTACGTCATGTCCAACTCTATGATTCCATGGACTGCAACACTCCAGGCTTTCCTGTCCTTCACTGTCTCCTGGAGTTTGCTCAAATTTATGTCCGTTGAGTTAGTTATGCCATTCATTATAGGTTATTGAGTTCAAATTTAGACTAACTTTGGTTATCATCAGTAGATTGTGACTGTGTCCCTCTCTTCAAGATAAAAAAAAAATCAGTTAATATAGGCTGATTTGTTTAAGTTCATTTGTCCACCCTTTGCCTCTCCTTCTTCTTCCCTGGTGGCTCAGAGGTTAAAGCCTCTGCCTGCAATGCGGGAAACCTGGGTTCAATCCCTGGGTCGGGAAGATCCCCTAGAGAAGGAAATGGCACCCCACTCCAGTATTCTTGCCTGGAGAATCCCATGGATGGAGGAGTCTGGTGGGCTACAGTCCATGGGGTCACAAACAGAAGCTCAAAGAGAGCAGGATAGGATGAAAAGGAATGGCTGTTANAATTTAGACTGGTGATTTTAAATAGAAAATGTTTTAGTTTTTGTATTATCCAAATATTTAAAAGAACTTAAGAATCACTGGTATTTGCAAATTTAATTTGTTAGACTTAAAAGAATGTTTAAGAACTCAGAGAGGTTTTGTTCATTAAGCCTTACAACAAAAACTCCTAAAAGGAAAATTAAAATATCACACTTATACTTGCAGTTTAAAATATATTAAGATGTTTAATTTGCTTTGTATAGAAGGCTATTACTCAAACTTTAAAAATAACATATAAAATTTGACTGATTAATGATAGAATAAAATTTGTAAGCTGTGTACAAAAATTTCAGCATTTGTAACTTCGATAAATACAGTAGTATCTTCATACTCAAAACAACTCCCCCTAAATTACATTGACAGAATCCATAAGGATGGATGGTAAAGGGAGAGACATTAGGACGTTAGTTTCTAAACCAATTGTGTTAGCCATGTTAACAGTGTTACATACAATGAAAATGTATTATTTACATCCTACATAATACAAATAATTATTGGATCAAGTCTTTTTTCTCAGCCTCGAATTTCTCCTTTGCTTTCCAAATACATGATTTTTTCCTGTCATCATACAAAGCAATTAGAGCTCATATTTATTCTCCTGAAACAGCTGGTCTATGGCCTTCTCAGGAATTGCTTATATGCACAAAGGCAGGAGAAATTATATTCAATCAAAGGGCAGAATGAACAGAGTACCAAATTCGAAGTTGTTTGAACTAAGTTTAAGTTTCTCTCTGAACCCAAATAGCTACAGTTTGGGCATAGCACTTAACTTCTAAGCGCTATAGATTCCTCACCTGTGACATGCAGAGAGTAGACAATATCTCCAAGGTTTTGCCCAACTCCACTATAACTGTTAAGCGTGTTAATCATATAAATCACTACCATAACTATTTTATTACTCAAGAAGAATTTAGACTAAAGATATGAAA
The DNA here is from genome assembly GCA_006410615.1 of Neotragus moschatus. Taxonomy (NCBI): domain Eukaryota; kingdom Metazoa; phylum Chordata; class Mammalia; order Artiodactyla; family Bovidae; genus Neotragus; species Neotragus moschatus. Next base: position 107,939 of record SJYA01000948.1, read on the forward strand.
CATCATACATTATGATTAATCTGTTAAAATAATTTTAGAAACATCACGACATAAAATGAATATATATCAAAGATTTTATTTATCTCCTTATTAAATGAGGAAACCAGTAAGATGCTACAACTAACTCAAAGAATTTGAAATATCATACATTTAAAACAGATAAGAAACAATGAGATGAATTTATAAACGGATGCAAAATTGGTAAAACTGGTCAATATCCACAAAGTGATAGTCAATTTCACACTACTGGACATAATTTGCATTTCTGTAGACTAAAATTTTTTTCTATTATTTGAGTTTGCTACATATTTTTACAGTTCTACAAAGTTGCAAAATAGTCAAGATGAAAGTGTACATTCTGGGGCACCTCCAACTAAAGTTGATTCAGTCATCTCTTTCATCCATTTCAAAATATTCCTCAGTTCAAGCGTAAACAGAGCTTTCAAGACAACTTTGTGGAGAACTAGAAGTGGTAGAATATAGAAGTAAGGGTTAGTTCTCTACATCTGTATTCATTGTTTCAGACAACTGAGGTATGATTCTATACTCAAGTAGAAAAATGGATATGAGAAAGTTCTCAGGTACTTCCCTGGTGGTCCATTGGCTAAGACTCCACTCTCTCAATTTTGATCCCTGATCAGGGAATTAAATCCCACATGCCACAATTAAGAGTTCACATGCCACAAGTAAAGATCCTTCATGCCTCAACAAAGATCAAGTATCCCTCATGCCACAGCGAAACTCCAGAACAGTCAAATAAGTAAATAATATTTATAAACAATAAAGGGCAAAAAGCGTTCCACTTAAGAACTCCCTTCAAGAAGNCCACATGCCACAACTAAGAGTTCACATGCCACAAGTAAAGATCCCTCATGCCTCAACAAAGATCAAGTATCCCTCATGCCACAGCGAAACCCCAGAACAGTCAAATAAGTAAATAATATTTATAAACAATAAAGGGCAAAAAGCGTTCCACTTAAGAACTCCCTTCAAGAAGGGTAAAAATTATTAATTTTGTTCAGTCTTGATTTGAATATATGTATTTTTCATATTTTAGATAAATAAATGGTAAGTATGCATAGAGCCCGTTTGCTGCATGGCAAAGGGGAGTGACTGTCTCCAGGAAATGCAATTATGTGATTACTTGAGTCACAAGCTGAGCTAACCACTTTTCTGTGGAAGACAATTCTTACTTGAAAGAACAATTGACAAACTATGGTTATTCAGACTTGGATATTTGCACTGCATTTTTTTCCATGATGTTTGACTGTCACTTCAAGGAAAACTATAGTATTTGGTGCAAAATGGTAAGATTCAAGCTTTCCAGTGAAAATTAGAATTCTGCCAAACTTATATCTTTGACCACTAATGACAGCTTCCCAATATTTAAAGACTTTTTTGATGATGTAAGTGGAGATATTAGCAAATACAATTTTTGATGTTGTATAAAGAAGTGTGTTAATTTGAAAGTGAAAGTTGCTCAGTCATGTCGGACTCTGCAATCCCATGGTCTATAGAGTCCATGGAATTCTCCAGGCCAGAATACTGGAGTGGGTAGCCTTTCCCTTCTCTAGGGGATCTTTCCAAACCAGGGATTGAACCCAAGTCTCCCACATTGCAAACAGATTCTTTACCAGCTGAGCCACAAGGGAAGCCCAAGAATACTGGAGTGGGTATCTGCATAGTTCAGTGAACCAATATTTTCTATATGAACAGTGCATGATATTACAAAATCTTTTACCCATGGGTAAAAGATACATTCAAAGTACAAGATAAACCAATGGATTTTAATGTAACAGAATATGAAAATTTTATTGAGATGCTTTCAGATTCCACCTTGCTGCTAACTGTTAAGAAATTACTATTTATTGAGTTTGGAGGCAGTACAAAAGAACAAAACCATAATTTCTGAAAAGATTTTTAAACAGTTTTCAGAGATCTTAATTTTAGGAGTGCAAAGGGATCCTGAGACCAAAATGATTGATAAATGCTCCTCTGTGTACAAGTACAATTTTAGGGACAAGCTATATTGTCAATGCCTCCGAGTGGTAAGGAATCACTATTATTACACTGACAACTGGGGAACTTCCATTGTGGTCCAGTGGCTAAGCCCCTGTTCTCCCAATGCAAGAGACCTAGGTTTGATCCCCGGTCAAGAAATATCCCGCATGCTGCAACTAAGAGCTCAAAGGCTGGAACTAAAGATTCTGCATGTTGCAACAAAGACCTGGCACAGCCAAATAATAAATAAGTGAATATTTTAAAATACATGGACAATTGGGAAGATTTTACTAGGCATATTCTTTTTTATCATCATCATAACCATTCATATCAAATATAACAAGAATTATTATTAAGGCTCTTCCCTGACTAGGGTCTGTTCTAAATGTTTTTCATGCATTCTTTAATAATATAAGGATTATAAGTCCTTACAATGATCCTTTTAAGTAAGGTGTCATTATCATCATTATGTTCACTTCATAGAAGGGAAAACTGAGATCTAGAGAGGCTAATGATGGTTAGAGGTCATGCAATCAACAAGTCTGAGGCTTCCAACTACTCCACTATCATTAGGAAAGTCCCACCAATATTGCTCTGCACTTCTACAGAACATATACATGAGGCAAGGCAAGAGACTGGGCCCGGTGTTCTACAACCACACTGCCCATTATGAAAGCTGCTAGAGGAACTAAAGAGCCTCTTAATGAAAAGGTAAGAGGAGAGTGAAAAAGCTGGCTTGAGATTCAACATTCAAAAAACTAAGACCATGGCATCTGGCCCCTCACTTCATGGCAAATAGTTAGGGAAAAAGTGGAAGCAGTGACAGATTTTATTTTCTTGGGCTCCAAAATCACTGCAGATGGTGACTGCAGCCATGAAACTAAAAGATGTTTGCTCTTTGAAAGGAAAGCTATGAGAAAACTAGACAGCATATTAAAAGGCAGAGACATCACTTTGCCAGCAAAGGTCTGCATAGTCAAACCTAGGTTTTTTCAGTAGTCATGCACAGATGTGAGAATTGGACCATAAAGAATGGATGCTTTCTAGTTGTGGTGCTGGAGAAAATGTTTGAGAGTCCCTTGGACTGCAAGAAGATCAAACCAGTCAATTCTAAAGGAAATTAACCCTGACTAGTAATTGTAAGGTCTGTTGCTGAAGCTGAAGCTCCAATATTTTGGTTAACTGATGCCAAAAGCTGACTCATTGGAAAAGAACTTGATGCTGGGAAAGACTGAAGGCCCAAGGATAAGGGGTGGCAGAGGATGAAATGGTTAGACAGAGGCACCAATTCAGTAAATATGAATTTGAGCAAACTCTGAGAAATAGTGGAGGACAGAGGAACCTGGCATGCTGCAGTTGACAGGGTTGCAAAGTGTCGGACACGACTTAGCTACTAAACAATAGCAACAACAACAGTCATGTTTGATTATTTAATACTCAGCATATGCCTAGTCTGGGGACTTCCTTGGTGGTCCAGTGGTTAGGATTCCACACTCCCAATGCAGGGGGCCTAGGTTTGATCCTTGGTCAGGGAACTAAATCCCACATACTCCAACTAACAGTTTTCATGCCACAACTAAAAAAAAAATATCCTGCATATAACAACTAAGATCCAGTGCAGCCAAATAAATAAATAAAATTGTTTTAAAATGTGTCTAGTCTGAATTGAGATGTTATAGAAGTATAGAAATAAACATTGTATTGAGAAGCTTTAGAATGAGAAAAAGAATATAAAATATCCTATTAATATTTTGCTTTCATTACATGCTGAATAATATTTTATTTGGATACATCCAGTTAAATAAAGAATAGTGTTAAAATTAAATTCATTTGCTTCTTTCTCCTTTTTCAAAATATGACTTCTAGAAATTTAAAAATTACATTTGTGATTTGTATTGGATGATGCAGTATAAACTCAGTTAGGTTTTAGACTTGTTTAAATAAGAGGTTTCATTGTGTGTATCATCTCCAAGAGGCCAGTTTCTTCCTTCCTAGGATATTTTAAGGGTTTCTTCCTTAATTAAAATAAAAAATTAGTGACAAGTGGTTTGGTGTCCTTAAAGAGCTCACACAGCTTCAAACAAGTTTATTTAAATCGGGGAAATAATCATGTTTCGTCAAGCCCTTTTTCTGTTTTGTTCTGGTTTTTTGTTTGTTTTTTTTCATTTTTTAATTTATTTTTTAATAGAAGGATAATTGCTTTACAGAATTCTGTTGGTTTCAGCTAAACATCAACATGAATCAGTCATAGGTATACATATGTCCCTTCCCCCTTGAACCTCCACCAGGCCCTTTTAAAACTGCCTTTGTTCAAACAAGTATTTTTTTGGCAAAGTTCCAAGGTCTGTTTCCCATATTGCATCATTGCCTTTAATCTTTTTTATCATTAATATTTTAAAAAGGAAATTGGAATTAAAAAGAGAGAAGCAAAGTTATGTAATGAAATACATAGCAGAACCCACAGAGGTATTTTTGCAATGCAACTTAGGAAGAGAAATGAAATCAAGACAAAAAAGAAAAAGAAAATGAGTTGGCCAAAAGCTTCGTTCGGGAACAGTACATCTTATGTTGAAACCGAACAAACTTTTTGGCCAACCCCAAATATCAGGGTCTTGAGGCTGCTGCCTTCCTGCCTTTGGGAGAGAGGGGGTTGGGGGAGGAGCTGTCAGAGACTATTTAGAACTTCCCCCTGGAGCTCAGATGTAGCAGGAGTAGAACTGCCCAAGGCACAGTTCAAGTTTCATAACTGTGCATATGAAAAAATAGTCACAGCAGCATTAATATTTTCTCTCTGTACTTTAAATCCCCAAATGATTTTTAAACATATCTCAATACTTTGGCCAACTAATGTGAAGAATTGACTCAATGGAAAGAATCCTGATGCTGGGAAAGACTGAGGGCAAGAGAAAGGGGCGGCAAAGGATGAGATGGTTAGACAGCATCACTGACTCAATGGATATGAGTTTGAGCAAACTCCTGGAGATAGTGAAGGACAGGGAAGTCTGATATGCTGCAGTTCCTGGGGTCATAAAAAGTTGGACATGACTTAGCGACTGAACAACAACAAAGTCTCTTCTTTAATAATAACTTACATTTATTGGTGCCTAGAACATGCCAATGGAGAAGGAAATGGGAACCCACTCCAGTGTTCTTGCCTGGAGAATCCTAGGGACAGGGGAGCCTGGTGGGCTGCCGTCTATGGGGTCGCACAGAGTCAGACATGACTGAAGTGACTTAGCAGCAGCAGAACATGCCAAGCATTTCACATACGTAATCCATTTAATCTTCGCCATGTCAGAAAGAAACCAAGGAAACAGACATACCAAGTAATGTCAGTTAATACATGGAATGGCAGGGATTAGAACTCAGCCTTCAGGGATCATGGGCTAGACATCAGAATTCAGCCTCTAACTACCACACCACCTCTCTCAACCAAGTTATTCTGTCTCTATTTGGCCATGATGAATCAAGAGTCAAGAGCTTACACTTCCATACTACCTAATATGCATTATCTGACTTTGTCTATACATTATGATAAATTCAGGATGTTGAAGACTAGGTCAGCCAAGGGTGATTTTTTTTTTTTTAATATCGAAAGTCTACAATCCCAGAAATTCATTGTAACAATGGTCAAAAAGAATAGAAGTCAGTCAAAGGCAGGCTTATCTTAGATTTTATCCCAGAGGAACATTATGAAAGAACCAGGAAATCTATGAAGAAACTGGCTTTGCTATAAGATGTGACTAAGAGGTTACATGCAAATTCCATCCCTGATCCCACTGTGAGGAGTGCAAGTCTCCTTGCTTTAATATCTTAGCATCTTTTGGTTTCCTTCATACTTAAACTTTCATAAAGTGTATCTCAGTCTCTTTATTTGTAAAATCTGGGTAACCTTATACAGTGTAAAGTTTAGACAGATTACTCAAAATGCTTGAAACAATTCCTAACATAACATAGAGGAGAGACTCAATAAATGTTAGTGGGCATTTATTATTTATAGTATTTCTCATAGTAAAGTATTGCATATATTTTGAGTTCTCTTTTAGTCAGTTCAACAAACAACAACTATAAAACAATTCACTCATTTCTCCCATCCCCTTCCACTTTAACATAACAAATTGCCACATATATTTGGGGGATCATTCAATGCTTGACTCCTCACTTCTAGAATATAAGCTTCCTAGTGGCAGGGACAATTAACCACTGTGGCACAACTACAACCATGAAGAATGTGCTTCCTGGCGGTGAAGAATCACCTGCAATGCAGGAGATGCCGGAGATGTGGATTCAACTCCTGGAGAATAAAATGGCAACCCACTCCATTACTCTTGCCAGGAAAATTCCACGGACGGAGGAGCCTGGCGGGCTACAGTCCATGGGGTCACAAAGAGTCAGACATGCCTGAGCGACTGAGCACACCATCAATAAATTATGAGCAGAACAATCACTTCTGGGTGGAAAGCATAAATGCTGCACTCAGGTCTCCTCAGTCTTTCCTGAGTGTAGAAGACAGGGAGTACAACACTGAATCCTGATGTAGAAGACATCTGCTCTGGGAGTAGCTGGATCCACAGCCCATGATGATCAGAGAGAAGTAAACCCTCTATTGTTTAAGCCTCTGAGCAATAAGCAATAATAGGGTGGTTTGTTACAGCAGCCTAACCTACCTACGTTGACTATTATAACACATTTCATTCCCACAACCTACTATAAGGTCTACCACCTAGTAAGTAATCAAATATATTTTTACTAAATTAATAAATCAAAAGCTTTAATGGTTGATATTATTTTAGTTAAATTATTTTCAGCTCTATTCTGTATACAATGAAAAGCTTTGGAAATTTTAACCAATTCACACGTGGGGATCATAATCTGCTGTTGCTAAGTGACTTCAGTCATGCCTGACTCTTTGCAGCCCTATGGACTGTAACCCACCAGGCTCCCCTGTTCATGGGAGTCTTCAGCCAAGAATACTGGAGTGGATTACCAGGCTGGGTACCAAACCAGCATCTTAGATATCAAAGCCAGTCACACATGCTTTGCACTACTAAGGGACTCCATTAAAGTTTTATTGAATTTCAATCGAATAATTTTTTCTGTGAAGTGGTTTTGAAAAATATTTCTGTCACAGAGTCTCTTACTTAAATGACCCTATCTGAAGGTACCAGTACCTTACAGAACGTGCTTGCAGAACTCTGTGTGTGGTCCCTGCCTCCCCACCAGTCACCACACAGATGCAGAAATTCTTCATAATCACATAGATTACACTAGAAACCAGAAGGACCTGAAGGTCAAAAACATTAAGACAACTTGTTTAATAAATTGAATTTGCAGTTTCTCTGGTCAGGGAGGAGGAAAGGGGGATGGGCATTTGGTTACTTATTTCAGCAAGAATCAATGCATTTACCAAGACAAAAGAAAAACCATGACCTCAGTTTAATCTGGTTGGGGAAGCACGACAAGCTGTATCAGTAGTAACGGTGGGGTCAGGCAGAGGAACTGATGTCATCACAGAAAAAGTCATGAGGTCCAAGAGAATGAGAAAATGAAATCTGAGGCTCTGTCTGGTAAATGAGAAAGAAGTCACAGGAAAAAAGAAAAAAAGTTGCCCTCCAGCACTACTCATGGTTCTGAGCAAATCAATTCTTTAGAACATTCCTTAATTTCTGCAGCATCCCAGCTCTAGTGTCCAGGGGACCACGCTCAGTCACTTCAGTCATTCCAACTCTTTGAGACTTCATGGACTCTAGCCCACCAGGCTCCTCTGGCCATGGGATTTTCCTGGCAAGAATACTGAAATGGGTAGCCATGCCCTCCTCGGGGATCTTCCTGTCCCAGGGATCAAACCTGCGTCTCCCGCATTGCAGGCAGATTCTTTACCACTGAGCCTTTCAAGAAGCCAGCCTAGGGGACCACCAGGCTCATAATAACATAGATATTGGGAGGTGATCTGGCATCTGGTCTGAAAGAAATGTAGAAATAAGTAGGTCTAAGGTGGTGGGAGGATAAGTGAAAGGTCAGCGTTGACCTGTGTGAACAGAAACTCTGGGCTTTGAAGAGAGAGTACGAGGATGACCTGGGATCCTAGGCAGGCACCTTATCTCTACCATTATCTAGTTGTATGAACACAAGCAAGTACTTAAACTTCTCAGTATTTTCATTTTCTCCCCTGAAAATGAAGATATAACAGTGTCACCTAAAAGGATTGTTCTGAAAACTTGATTCGGTTAATACCTGTACAGCACAGTTGTCCAACACACAGCATTTCTCAGGAAATGACAACCTTTGCTATTACGCCCTGGGACACAAACTCGTGACTTGTGGAATGCAGTCCTTACCAGTTCTGTGTCCCTGGGCACATTACTTACCTTCTCTGTGCCTTAGCTTTCTCATCTGTAAAACGGAGTAATAATTCTTATGTCATAAGCCGGTAGAAGGCACCATGATACACCTGTAGGGTTCCTCGCTCATAGTTATCCCACGATCACTGACATTACCTGACATCAGTACTATTTCTTCTGTTAACAGTAAGAAGCTGAATAGGATAGCAGACATTTTGGCTCAGGCACCAGGAAATGCAGTGGGGCTGAATGGGAGTGAGGGCTTTAATGTACACACAGACTATTTGGTGAAATGAAAAAAAGAAACAGGCTCTCATATTTGGGAAAAAGTGTCTGTGCTTAGAACGGTGGGGTCTTGGCCCTTCGAGGTGACACCTAAGATGGCATACGGTCACCAAGGTTGTAACTCATGTAAGAAACCTGAGATAAATTCCTGAGAACGGAGATCTGCTCTCACTTCTTTGCGTTTCCTTAGTTCCCAGTACAGTGCTAACGGCCCCAAACATTTGCTGAACCGGGTCAGAACTCGGGTCTCGCGCCCTGACTGTCCAGCAGAGGCCGCCCTGGGCCGGGACTCTCGGGACTCGAGCGCCGGGAGAGGAAAGGCCAGGGGTGGCCTTGTCATCGCCGCGGGGCCCGGGTGGGAGGGGTTTGGCGGCGGCTGTCGCGGCGGCGGAGGCGGCCCCGGGCTCCGGCGGCTGGGATGGAGCAGAAGCGCGCCGGGCGCCGGAGGACGAGCAGCTGACGGAGCCGTGCGGCGCTCGCCTCGCTTCCCTTGCCGCCGCCCGGGCCGCCCAGCTCTCGCCGCAGCCGGCGGGCCGAGGAGAAGCTGCCCGCGCTCGGGGGCGCTCGGTCAGTCCCGGCAAACTCTTTCGCCGTCCGCGCCGGGCTCGGCACCGAGTACCAAGGTACCATGGTCTGCAAGACCTTCTTCGCTCTCTGCATCTTCACGGCAGGTATTTTGGGGCGCTGTCCCTGGCGGAGGGGTCGGGAGCGGTATGGGACCCGAGGCCAGCTCTGGGTTGGGAGCTGAAGCCGGGGGATAGGGAAGTCGCTGCGCGCGGTTGGCAGGAGTGGTGCGAGCCTCACGGGTTGCGCAAGGGTATGTGCGCACTTGATTTTGGGGCGATGCGCGTTTTTGGAGATTCTGTGCCGAGGCGGACCGAGGGGTTGACAGGGTTCTTCCCGCCGCAGCTCGCCCCCGCAACAAACTCCAGGCTTTGTGAAACAGGTGGCTGCCCGACGCGTTTGAAGCCAGGCTTGTCGACGCCGGGGTTTCTCGGATCTCCGAGCACGCCATGCCAGAGTTGGGCATCAGACTTCCCGACGCGGTTGCACCCAGAGAGGGATGAGAAAGAGAAGCAGGCGGGGGATAGCATCTGGGAAAGCGTGAAGTCTTGGCTGCGCACCCGACGGGGCTGGTTTGCGTTCCCCGAGTTTTGGTGGGCGCTGTCTCCGCGTCCTTTCCTATTTACGCTTGAGGATGGTGCGGCACAGACAGCCTAGCTCCCACCCGGCTCGAGCTTCCGATCACCGCTGGGGAGTTACCACTTCTACCTTGTGGCCCCTGGGCCCCCCAGAATCCGTGCCCCTGGCTGAAAATGTTAACTTGGCAAAAACTAGCATTCTCCTGGTTCCACAAACCCTGCCCCTCCGGCCGGCTCGGCTTCCCCACGCGCGTATTTCTCTGGACCACGGAAGGCAGCGGCCTCTAAGCAGGGGACTGGGGAGAGAGGAGCCTGAGGACTGAGCTTGGCTTGGTGGGGAGATACAGAAAGGAGCTTTGAGTCAGAGGTTGGGGTACCCAGTTTTTCTAGAAAATGCAGGCCGACAAGGGACAGGCATAGGCGGAAAAAGCCGCCGAGTGTGCGGACGCCGGCGTGTTCAAAGATAAGAAAGTCCCAAAGCCACGTCCATACACAAATCATTTGACTCAGCTTGTAGAACGTGTATATATATTTTTCGTCCTGAATTGCTTGGGTTCCTGTAATCATGGACACAGGTCATCACAATCCCATAAAAAGAAACTAGGGATTTCCTGGCAACTCAACAAAAGATAATGCAGTTTTGAGGAAAAGTTTCCCAACTTGAGGCTAGAGAGAGTCTTCGTCCTCTACTTGCTGAGCGCCTCGGAGAGCTATCTTTTCTCTGGTGTCTGCACGGTTCGGAGCGTCCGCAGCCTTGGCCAGGCTGGGAGCGCACGGATCCCGACAGCGAGGGTCCCGGCATTGCCAAGAAACGTTTATGAAATGACAGGGAAGGGGGCTTCCATTCTCCTCGCTAGAAATCTTTTCTTGAGGCTCGGGGCTCAGAAAATCGTCAGTTAGCCAGTAGAGCTGGTAGGTAGGTTTGTTGGCTAATTTTCTTTAGGGGCTTGTCTTTTTAATTTCTTCCTTTTTTTTTTAAACAACTAGCAGTTGGCAACGCTGGGATTAGGCAGTGTATTGTGGACCAACCCCTACCCCCACCCCGGCCCCCGCGCAAGGAGCTCACGTTGTTTTCTCCCTCCTTGGCCAGTTTTAGACTTTAGCTCTGCTGTTTTTTGCAGCTGAAATCTTGCCCTTGTTCCTGGACAGAGTGAGGAGGCTGGTAGCTCAGGGACTGACTGAGTAGCCTCATTCTCATCCTAAAGCACCTGTGTTGAGGTCGACGTCCAGAAGATCACAGGCTCCGACTTCCAGGGCTCCTCTGATCCCCGGAAGACATAGTTATGTTTCTGGGTCCATCTCCCAAACAGAGCCTGCGTAAGCTTCATCCTTTCCTCTGAGTTTGTGTCTGGGAAGAAGTCTCTTTGGGGATCAGTGTGTTAGATCTACCTACAGTAAGTTATCAGGAAAATCATATAAAAATAGTTATAAATACTTTATGAGCTTCTCTACATCCCCAAGTAGGGTGCTTTCAGAAACTAAAATACAACTTTTCTAGAAAAAGTTGGTAAAGGAAAGAGGGACTAGGATTCTTAAGATGAAAGTGGCATGCATGTTTCAGTGGATCATTCTGGCTCCCTTGGCAAAGTTCTAGCCAGTTTCACCAGACAGTTGCTTTTTCTTTTTTTTCTTTTTTTTTTGTTTCTTTTTTAATCCCTCCAACTTTAGTGGCTTCAGGAAATTTTCTGTAAAACTCTCAATGATACTTCTAGAGTCAGGAATGGGGCGTAGCAGGAAACTTTTTTTTTTTTAGCTTAATAAATCTACTCATTATAAATACTTAGCATTTCTTCCAACCTGTATAATGGACAGTTGTAAATATCTGCATTGTCAACAACACAGCTAAAGTAGACCTCTACACTTAGTTGTATTTTAAAAAGAAGGAAGAGAGAAATCTTGGGCTGTCTTCAAGTCTTCCAGAGGCGACTGTGGTAGAAAAGGAGCATGGCTATTTTACAAACCATTCCCAAACACCTCAAAGGCCAGTACTCTAGGCATACAGAAAGACTACCTCTAAATTACAAGCCAGAACCTCCGAGGTTTGGCATCAGAACCAAGAGGGAAGGGAGAATGAAGGGCCACAGGAAGTCTCCATCTTCATCCCTCTCTGTTTCTCCACTGGATTCAATTCTGTCATTCCCACCACCGTTGTTGCCACCCTCCAGTGCTCTATGGCGCAATATGTTCAAAAATTCCCTCACTGAGACATCTGAGATTTACTGGAACTTTCCAGAGGCCTTTTCCAAACATTCAAGTAGTTCAAAGGAGAAATAAGCATAGATAAGAAAGACACAAAAACCCTTGACTCTATGTTTTCTGATGTGAGTTCTGCCCTATATGCCCCTGGTCTCCCCACCCCATCCCGGGGAGAATGCAGCATTCTGCTCCATTACCCAAGTTTGGTGATCAAGACCAGCAGGGCTAGATTCCAGTCTGCCACCCAGCTCTAGAGCCTATTTGTGTCTTGCGCCTGTAACATCATTCTTCAAGTGACTAACATCGCAAATGTCCTTCCTGGAAGACCCCACCCTCCACATTTATGGCTCTGTTCTCACTATAGATCCCAATATATGGAAGGGCCTTATCATAAGCATATTAAAGGAGTATCATAAATCTTACCATAAACGTGTTAAAAATAAACCCCAAAAATGCACACACATTTAAGGCGACAGCAGGGTTGCCTATGGTTGGTTGAGAGTGGAGGTGAAGGGTGGCATGCATCACTTTAGCCTGGTTACCTCCTATTCCCCTGAAGTCTGTGTCACAAAGGGCCACATCCTTCACTGGGAAACCTACCAGAGAAGGCAGAAGTTTTCTATTACTATGGGATACATTTGTTGACACAGTATTGCAAAGTAGTGAGCACTCAAATTCTGCAGTTAGATTGCCTTGTACAAAGCAAAATTATTACCACTAAATTGTATAATCTAAGGATGTAATCGAACCATTCTTGACTTTTCTTATCTACAAAACTGAGGGACTAAAACCTCATTAGGTTGTTGAAAGTGGTAAATGACTGTTCATACCTATAATGCCTGGTGGACATAGTAAGTACTCAGTAAGTATTAACAGTTGTTATTGCTATTATTCTGATTAATAAAGGTGACTGTGTTCAGCACCAATGAGGCCATCCTCTCTGAAGTGTATGTGTTTCTGCTTGGCCTGTGTAAATTGAAGATCTCAACTAATATTCCAGCACAGTGCCAGCTGTTCTGGCAAATCCTCATGTGCAAATTAAGAAAAGATTCAGCTGAGCCTACTAAATGCCTAATTTGAAAAGGTTAATAATGTGCCAGCTCAAATTTAGCACAACAGTCCAAAAAACACTCAGTAACAAACAGAAGTGTCACCGAAGACTTTATTTCTTCCACAAAGTCTTTTGCAAACTGATCTGCTTCAAGAGCCCAACTCGGCTAAACCTTAAGGTCAAATAAGACTTCCCTGGTGGCTCAGGGGTAAAGAATTCACCTGCCAATGCAGGAGACCTGGGTTTGATTCCTGGGCCTTAAACATCCCACATGTCACACCACGACTATTGAGTCTGTGTTCTAAGAACCTGGGAACTGCTCTAAGGTCATGCATAGCTACTGAAGCCCACACCAGAGAGTCCATGCCCCACAACAAGAGAAGCCACTACAATGAGAAGCTCCAATGAGAATCACTACACTGCAATGAAAAGTACACTCTGCTCACTACACCTAGAGAAAAGCCTGTGCAACAACAAAGACTCAGCATAGCCAAAAATAAATGAATGAACAGTAACAAAACAAAAAAATGTCAGGTGCCCAGATCCACAAATTTTGGATAATTGAGATCAAACAACTTAGGAAAAGGCATTTTGTGGTATATGAGTGACCCAGCATGGCTCTCTCCAGAATCCAAAATCATCAGTAATGGCCAGATCTCTAATTTAACCTGATCATTTGGGCCTAATTTAGTAGTGCATATGTTTTCCTAAGAAAAATATTGGGCAACTGTTTACACTGCTTGAGCAGATTTTCTTAAACAGTAATTTTGCGGGGGGCAGAGGTAGGGGGTACAGCATTCACTGGAAACAATGAAGAGGGATGTTAAACATAGTTTCAAAAGGGATTGGCTGTTTTTTAACACCCCAATGAAAGGAATCTTGCTATAGCATTTATAATAGCTTTCTCCCTTTTTGAAATATCTGTTACTGAAATTGTATATGTTAGTTTAGGAAACAAATTGATTCATCCCTCAGTATCCACAGCTCCCCTCACCATAAAAAATCCTCAGATGCTCAAGTTTCTTATATAAAATGGCATAGTATTTGCACATAACCTACACACATCCTTCTCTATACTTTAAATCATCTATGTTGTTGGAGAAGACTCTTGAGAATCCCTTGGACTGTAAAGAGATCAAATCAGTCAATCCTAAAGGAAATCAACTCTGAATATTCATTGGAAAGACTGAAGCTGAAGCGCCAGTACTTTGGCCAGCTGATGTGAAGAGCTGACTCATTGGGAAAGACCCTGATGCTGGGAAAGATTGAGGGCAGGA
>SJYA01000948.1:122261-165645 GCA_006410615.1 Neotragus moschatus
AGGAAAATCATATAAAAATAGTTATAAATACTTTATGAGCTTCTCTACATCCCCAAGTAGGGTGCTTTCAGAAACTAAAATACAACTTTTCTAGAAAAAGTTGGTAAAGGAAAGAGGGACTAGGATTCTTAAGATGAAAGTGGCATGCATGTTTCAGTGGATCATTCTGGCTCCCTTGGCAAAGTTCTAGCCAGTTTCACCAGACAGTTGCTTTTTCTTTTTTTTCTTTTTTTTTTGTTTCTTTTTTAATCCCTCCAACTTTAGTGGCTTCAGGAAATTTTCTGTAAAACTCTCAATGATACTTCTAGAGTCAGGAATGGGGCGTAGCAGGAAACTTTTTTTTTTTTAGCTTAATAAATCTACTCATTATAAATACTTAGCATTTCTTCCAACCTGTATAATGGACAGTTGTAAATATCTGCATTGTCAACAACACAGCTAAAGTAGACCTCTACACTTAGTTGTATTTTAAAAAGAAGGAAGAGAGAAATCTTGGGCTGTCTTCAGTTCTTCCAGAGGCGACTGTGGTAGAAAAGGAGCATGGCTATTTTACAAACCATTCCCAAACACCTCAAAGGCCAGTACTCTAGGCATACAGAAAGACTACCTCTAAATTACAAGCCAGAACCTCCGAGGTTTGGCATCAGAACCAAGAGGGAAGGGAGAATGAAGGGCCACAGGAAGTCTCCATCTTCATCCCTCTCTGTTTCTCCACTGGATTCAATTCTGTCATTCCCACCACCGTTGTTGCCACCCTCCAGTGCTCTATGGCGCAATATGTTCAAAAATTCCCTCACTGAGACATCTGAGATTTACTGGAACTTTCCAGAGGCCTTTTCCAAACATTCAAGTAGTTCAAAGGAGAAATAAGCGTAGATAAGAAAGACACAAAAACCCTTGACTCTATGTTTTCTGATGTGAGTTCTGCCCTATATGCCCCTGGTCTCCCCACCCCATCCCGGGGAGAATGCAGCATTCTGCTCCATTACCCAAGTTTGGTGATCAAGACCAGCAGGGCTAGATTCCAGTCTGCCACCCAGCTCTAGAGCCTATTTGTGTCTTGCGCCTGTAACATCATTCTTCAAGTGACTAACATCGCAAATGTCCTTCCTGGAAGACCCCACCCTCCACATTTATGGCTCTGTTCTCACTATAGATCCCAATATATGGAAGGGCCTTATCATAAGCATATTAAAGGAGTATCATAAATCTTACCATAAACGTGTTAAAAATAAACCCCAAAAATGCACACACATTTAAGGCGACAGCAGGGTTGCCTATGGTTGGTTGAGAGTGGAGGTGAAGGGTGGCATGCATCACTTTAGCCTGGTTACCTCCTATTCCCCTGAAGTCTGTGTCACAAAGGGCCACATCCTTCACTGGGAAACCTACCAGAGAAGGCAGAAGTTTTCTATTACTATGGGATACATTTGTTGACACAGTATTGCAAAGTAGTGAGCACTCAAATTCTGCAGTTAGATTGCCTTGTACAAAGCAAAATTATTACCACTAAATTGTATAATCTAAGGATGTAATCGAACCATTCTTGACTTTTCTTATCTACAAAACTGAGGGACTAAAACCTCATTAGGTTGTTGAAAGTGGTAAATGACTGTTCATACCTATAATGCCTGGTGGACATAGTAAGTACTCAGTAAGTATTAACAGTTGTTATTGCTATTATTCTGATTAATAAAGGTGACTGTGTTCAGCACCAATGAGGCCATCCTCTCTGAAGTGTATGTGTTTCTGCTTGGCCTGTGTAAATTGAAGATCTCAACTAATATTCCAGCACAGTGCCAGCTGTTCTGGCAAATCCTCATGTGCAAATTAAGAAAAGATTCAGCTGAGCCTACTAAATGCCTAATTTGAAAAGGTTAATAATGTGCCAGCTCAAATTTAGCACAACAGTCCAAAAAACACTCAGTAACAAACAGAAGTGTCACCGAAGACTTTATTTCTTCCACAAAGTCTTTTGCAAACTGATCTGCTTCAAGAGCCCAACTCGGCTAAACCTTAAGGTCAAATAAGACTTCCCTGGTGGCTCAGGGGTAAAGAATTCACCTGCCAATGCAGGAGACCTGGGTTTGATTCCTGGGCCTTAAACATCCCACATGTCACACCACGACTATTGAGTCTGTGTTCTAAGAACCTGGGAACTGCTCTAAGGTCATGCATAGCTACTGAAGCCCACACCAGAGAGTCCATGCCCCACAACAAGAGAAGCCACTACAATGAGAAGCTCCAATGAGAATCACTACACTGCAATGAAAAGTACACTCTGCTCACTACACCTAGAGAAAAGCCTGTGCAACAACAAAGACTCAGCATAGCCAAAAATAAATGAATGAACAGTAACAAAACAAAAAAATGTCAGGTGCCCAGATCCACAAATTTTGGATAATTGAGATCAAACAACTTAGGAAAAGGCATTTTGTGGTATATGAGTGACCCAGCATGGCTCTCTCCAGAATCCAAAATCATCAGTAATGGCCAGATCTCTAATTTAACCTGATCATTTGGGCCTAATTTAGTAGTGCATATGTTTTCCTAAGAAAAATATTGGGCAACTGTTTACACTGCTTGAGCAGATTTTCTTAAACAGTAATTTTGCGGGGGGCAGAGGTAGGGGGTACAGCATTCACTGGAAACAATGAAGAGGGATGTTAAACATAGTTTCAAAAGGGATTGGCTGTTTTTTAACACCCCAATGAAAGGAATCTTGCTATAGCATTTATAATAGCTTTCTCCCTTTTTGAAATATCTGTTACTGAAATTGTATATGTTAGTTTAGGAAACAAATTGATTCATCCCTCAGTATCCACAGCTCCCCTCACCATAAAAAATCCTCAGATGCTCAAGTTTCTTATATAAAATGGCATAGTATTTGCACATAACCTACACACATCCTTCTCTATACTTTAAATCATCTATGTTGTTGGAGAAGACTCTTGAGAATCCCTTGGACTGTAAAGAGATCAAATCAGTCAATCCTAAAGGAAATCAACTCTGAATATTCATTGGAAAGACTGAAGCTGAAGCGCCAATACTTTGGCCAGCTGATGTGAAGAGCTGACTCATTGGGAAAGACCCTGATGCTGGGAAAGATTGAGGGCAGGAGGACAAGGGGTTGACAGAGAATGAGATGGTTGGATGGCATCATCGACTCAATGGACATGAGTTTGAGCAAACTCCAGGAGATGGTGAAGAACAGGGAAGTCTGGCATGCTGCAGTCCATGGGGTCACAAAAAGTCAGACATGACTTAGCAACTGAACAACAACAATAGAAGGTTGCTTAAAATACCCAATGAAATAGAAATGCTATGTCAATTGTTTCAGGCATGCAGCAAGTTCAAGTTTTGTTTTTTGGAACTTTCTGGAAATTTTTTTCCCAATATTTTCAGTCTGAGGTTGGTTGACTCCATAAATGCAGACCCCATGGATATGGAAATCTGATTGTATTTGCTTTGCTAGCAAGATATTGAATAAAACTGTTGCCTAGAAAAAATTAATTTTTCATTTAGGATATGTCAGTGGTTATGAAAAAAGGTAGGCCAACAGTGGGTACCTGCATTATGCAATGATTGCTTTTTACTTGGAGTGTTAGTTGCTTAGTTGTGTGACTCTTTGTGACCCCATGATCTGTAGCCCGCCAGGCTCCTCTGTCAATGGGATTCTCCAAGGCAAGAATATTGGAGTGCGTTGCCATTTCCTTTTCCAGGGGATCTTCCCAGCCCACGGATTGAACCTGGGTCTCCTGTATTGCAGGCAGATTCTTTACCGTCTGAGGCACCAGGGAAGCTCTAACCTATTAACCACTTTTATTTGGAAGTACAAAGTTAATAGGTTATCATCTAGTTAATGTACAAGTAGGGTGAATCCCATGGACAGAGGAGCCTGACAGGCTACAGTCTTTAGGGTTGCACAGAGTTGGACATGACTGAAGGGACTTGGCACACACAAAGGGTTACTATAAAATAAGACTTGTTTTTGTACGTAGTTCATGGCATTACATTTTGTAGTCACAACTTAAATTATTTCAGTGATGGGGATTGATGTGACATCAGATTTTCTGATGTGTGGATCTTTAAATAGTCTTCATGATCCTTTACAGCAGCTTAGCTCAGTTCTTTTACCTGTTCTAATATTGTTGAGACTTTTGCCATTTATAAGGTAATAGAAACCATTAAAGAAAAATAAATGATTATATAATTGTTTCCATCTGTGTTTTTCATTGGCGCAAGATAGTATAATATTGATTGAAAATAAACTATTTTAATTTTGCTTGGATAAGTATTGCCAGGTTTAGCAATGAAAAATACAGGATGTCCAGTCCAATTTGAATTTAAGTAAATATGAATTCTGAGTCTATCCCATTTAGTGCTTGGGACACACTTAAGCTAACTAATTTTTCCTTGTTTATCTTGAATTCCGATGTAATGAGGCACCCTGTATTTTGTCTAGCAGCGCTACCTTTGGCCTTCCATATGTGGTTCATCAGAGCAATGCATTTGACATAGGATTGGCTTTATTTTGAACTGTGCCTCACCCAGCTTTAGCTGCCCTACACCATTTCATTCATTCGTCACAATCTGTTCATGGGAAGAAGACACCGAGATTTCAAACAGCTCTGTCTCTGGAAACAACTTACAAGGTTAGGATTCAAAGGGAGCTCTCCAGTGGAACGTTTTGAATTGGATTGCATATCCTTTCACTGTGCGCTGTGGTGGGTTTCTGAACTAGTGGTGGGATTTCTTTAGCCTCCCTGAGGCTACATTACTTTACCCTCCTTGTGACCTTTCCTTCAACAACGAAAAAAAAGCATATTGTTTAAAATGGTGGCAGTGTTCTTGCATAGGAACTGGAACTAGTAGCTTTGCAGGATCCAGCTGGCAGCTGATTAAAAAAGAAAGTTATAGAACAGCTTTGGATTTCAAAGTTCTCTGCTGTGCCAGGATTTTAACACTTCTCACAAATATTACATAAGGTTTGCATAATTCCTACAGGAAAGGTCTATACGTATCACTTGAAAGCTGTGGCTCTATGAAGCCTAAAGCAGCACATTAGACAGAATTTCAAGACAGATTGGGGGGAAAAAATCCTTGAAGCAACTAGGCTGTGCCGGAAATTTGTACCTTTATACCTAAGGCCAAAAAATTGTGGAAAGTTACTAGGTGTGATATTTAGCAAATATGTCTATTCAGTATAAAATAAGATGGATGATAAAATACAACTTTGATAATATCTTACACTTGCAGTCCAAATTCTGGCACTTGATTTTCTTTTCTATCAAGGAGGAAATAAGGACAGAGATTTTAGGGCAGGTGTTGCATATGAAAAAAAAATTGGGAGAGAGGGGATTTTGTTTATTTGATTTTTCATTTTTTTGGTCATGGTTGTGAACTTAAAGCTACCATTCAGGCTTCCTGCTGATTAGAACACATTAAAATATACATTACCTTTAAAATTAGGATATTCTTGCCAGGTTTGTGTAGTACAGAAGCATAACCTCATTGCTGAGAGGGTTTATTCACCACTCTTGTATCCAGGATGAATTGTTACTGGCGCTGGCTGCCCTTTATGAAACCTTTTCATTTTCCGTTGGAAAAGCTTTTGTGATCCTACAGGTAGACGGCAGACAGATACCATTATACTGGCAATGAACAGTTATTTCACCATTAAACCTCTATATTGCATGATTCTTGCTTTGTAATTTGGACTGTAATTTGGAGTCTTTAGAAAGAACAATAAAAATTATTGTGAGGATAGAAAGATGCCCGATGCCCTCTTTATTCACCATGCAAAAAGCTGCATGTGTTTTGTTGTTTCTTGCTCAGTGGCTCAGTTATATCCAACTCTTTGCAACCCCATGGGCTGCAGCAGCATACCAGGCTTCCCTGTCCTTCGCTATCTATCTCCCTGAGTCTGCTCAAACTTCTGTCCACTGAGTCAGTGATACCATCCATCATCTCATCCTGCCCTCGATTTTTTTAGGGAAATGTTTAAAATCCCAGTCATTCTCTTAAGTTAAAGTAATGTGCCACATTAGGAGAAGACTCAGTCCATCTCAGATTACAACACGAGGGTCTCTCAAAGCCTGTTTTGTCCATCAGAAGGTGCTAAGGAACACCTCTTTCTTGGTTTGGGAAAAGTAGGTTATTGGTGGATCACATACTGCTGGTCATGGAAATTCTCTCTTGTTGGATCAGCTGCATGAGAAGTAACATCAAGCTGAATATGGCCATCACCCAACTGATGGGAACTCAGCATGTTTTATCTTAAAGATTGCAATATTGTCAGAGATGGCAATCCAGAAGAGGAATCTCTAGAACTGAACCTTCTGAAAAACTGCACAGACAGTTCTGAGTAGGAGAAAGAATTACAAATTTTTGAGGATAAATAATCATTTCAAGTTTGTTGTTGTTTAGACATTAAGTCATGTCTGACTATTTTGTAAACCCATAAACTGTAGCCCACCAGGCTCCTCTGTCCATGGGATTTCCCAGGCAAAAATATGGAATGGGTTGCCATTTCCTTCTCCAGGGGATCTGCCCAACCCAGGGATCATACCCACATCTCCTGCATTGGCAAATAGATTCTTTACCACTGAGCCACCAGGAAAGCAATATGATGTATCTTCCAGGGGATGTAGGTGGGAAAGGAAGTGTGATATCAGATGACTGTATATATGGAAAGTGTATAAGAAATGGACAGAGCACAGGGGCCATGGCTGGTTCAGAATTCTGTGGAAAATATGTGGAGGAGGCTGGGGGTGATCCGCTGCATGACATGGTGAGAATTTCAGATGGCTGAGAATGTCAGATGGCTGAGAATGTCAGATGGCTGAGTGAGGCTGAGAAGTGAGCACTGAAATTATTGGGGTTACTAAAGTCCAAACCATCTCCTTGCTGCTGCTGCTGGGAATGGAAAATTAATCCAGTTTCACTTTTAGGCAAGGGGGATAAACAATTTTCCCTCAAAATTTATATGCATATCAAGTGTCTTTTAGTCCACCTTTCTAGTTTTGTGAAAGGTTGCAAATTGAGCCTTTCAGAGGAATCATTGTGATGGCCCTTAAATGCCCTGAGATTTCAAGCGAAATTCAGCTGCATGGTTTGTTTCCGTGAAGGAGGACTGAGTGGAGCTGAGTGACCGGGGCTTGCCCACTTCCAGGCAGTCCTCCTGGACTGCACTTCCCAAAGAGTCCTATTTTTGAGCAGAGTTTTCTTTTCAATACTTATATGAAGAGAAACACAGCCCTGGTATTTACCTGGTAAGGATAGGATTTGTGTTACTTCCTCTGAGAGGCAGCATGATATGGTGAAAGGGGCTTTGGAGGAAGTCAGGCTGGTGGGATGCCAGCTCCAAGGTCTTGATTTCCTCCTGGTAGCGTCATGATAATATGTTTATTATCATAAACATTGAGCGCCATGTAGGTAAACATCTAGCGAAGGTTTATTAAACAGGCACACAACAGATAGAAGATTTCTTTTATTTCATTTATTTATCTGCCTCTCACTCCTAGAATGTAAAGTGCATGCGAATTTTAGCCGTTTTGTCTCTGCTGTCCTCCCAAGCCTGGAGAACAGAGCAAGACATGGAATGAGTGCCTAGCAAATATTTGGTAAATTAATTTTTAATAGAGAACCTACACGTCTGTCTAAGGCTTTGGAGATATGACAATGAACAGAATAGATGGAAGACTACCCTCAGAGAACTTACATTCTTTGAGGATGATGAATTTTGACTTGGTCAATAATTGACTGTCTCACAGTCATCTTAAATCCATCAAGTCAAAATCTTGAAATCTGAATGTAGCCATAAGGGTTAATTTTGAATCCATACTGGATTTGCTTCTGTGACTTTAATTCTTACTTTGCCATTTTTGTTATTATAGGCATACATAATGGCCTGTCTCGGGAGCGCTACCCACCCGCCTCCGCTTGACCCTTGGGCTAGGGTGCCTTTGTTTGACTCATAGGGAGATAGCCTGATCCTGTCCACCTGTTAAGGGNAATAACTACTAGATGGCTATTTCTATCCTCAAAATTTTGACTCAAATATCACTCCAATGGAGTCCTCAAAAATCACATCTTAGAAAAGCAATAACTTCAAAAAGGTTTACAAGATATCACTGACTTAATGGGCAGGGGAGGTTCTGGGAAGGAATTGACTTAAAGTAATGCTATATTTTCTAAAGCCAGAGTGCTGCATAAATCATTGATTAGGACAACCATCTTGGAAAGTATTTTAAAAGGCTCTGAGCTAACTGTTTGTGTTTAAGGTACTTTCTTAGTTTTCAATATCTTCAACATTGGTCACTTATGGAAGCAATTTTAAATTAAAACATCACTCTAAATTTTTCTAAAATGAAATTTGTCAACTTTGATGTCAAATAAAAAACAGCCCTCAGAAGAATATGTGATCTATTGTTCTTTTGGCAACATTAAACTTATTATATCATCTTTTCAATAAAACAATAAAATGTGGTTTAGGTAAATGCTGGGAGATCCATTATTAATACTCCATGGGGTTACCCGAGACCAATGCAAGTGTTAATTGGGAGAGGGGACTGGGAGGAGACTGGGCTTTGGTGTGATCTGGGCCAACCCCATGTGAATTTCCCCTCTTCCCAACAGTTCTAGATTTTTCACATGTTTAACTATGTTCATTTCATCCACAACTTCGTCTAATCCTCTCAATCACCCCAAGAGACAGGAAATCTGTTCTCATTTTGCAATTCAGTTTCCTGAGTCTTAGAAGCTGAGTAACGAGATGCAGATCCCTCAGTCTGTAAGTGACAGATTTAGACTTTGAACCCACCACTGCTGTCTTTTTACCCTCCTTGGCCCCTCCTGCCTTGAACTTGATAAGTCCTCTTGTGTAAATTTAGTCTCTAGACTCTCTCCCAACTCTGATCCTCTTCACCATCCCCACAGCAACTGCCTTGGCTGAAAATCTTATCATCTCACCCTAAACTATTACAGTAACTCCTCACTGGTCTAACTAATCACTGGTCACCCTTTCTTTTCTCAAAATCCCTTGCCTCTTTCATGGAACTGTTTCAACCCAAGCCCAACTGGCTACTCCCCTTTGAAAAAGGAGAAGCAGGCCCAGATATGCCTCAGTCATCCAGGTGCCAGACTCTCATTCCTACATCCCATTTCCAATACGAGGAATGAAGGCTCCTGGAGAAATGGTTAATTCCAGGTCTGGGTTCAGTTCAGTCACTCAGAAATGTCTGACTCTTCGCAACACCATGGACTGCAGCATAGCAAGTCTCCCTGTCCATCACCAACTCCTGGAGCTTGCTCAAACTCATGTCCATCGAGTAGGTGATGCCATCCAACCGTGTCATCCTTTGTCATTTTCCTTCTCCTCCTGCCCTCAATCTTTCCCAGCATCAGGGTCTTTTCCAATGAGTCAGTTCTCATCAGATGGCCAAAGTATTGGAGTTTCAGCTTCAGCATCAGTCCTTCCAATGAATATTCAGGACTGATTTCCTTTAAGATGGACTGGTTGGATCTCCTTGCAATCCAAGGGACTTGCAAGAGTCTTCTCCAACACCACAGTTAAAAAGCATCAATTCTTCGGTGCTCAGTTTTCTTTATGGTCCTTCTCTCACATCCATACATGACTACTGGAAAAACTATAGCTTTGACTAGGCAGATCTTGACTAGATATGGGTTAGGAAATATATAAGATGAGCCTGGATGATCTTTTTATACCAGATAGCAAGGATGCTATCAAAAACTACCAGCCTCCTGTCAAAAGGACTCAGAACCACTTAATGAGGCTCTACTGGCCAGAGACAGAACAGTCTGAGCATCAGGAAGGATAACTGATCAACTTCTTTAAGCTTATGAGTTCATTGTTGTTATGGTTTAGTTGCTAAATTGCGTCCAACTCTTTGTGACCTCATGGACTGTAGCCATCTGGGCTCCTCTGTTCATGGAATTATCCAAGCAAGAGTACCGGAGTAGGTTGCCATTTCCTTCTCCAGGGGATCTCCTGCATTAACAGGCAGATTCTTTACCCACCAGAGAAGTTCAATGAGTTCATAATCGGAGAAGGCGATGGCACCCAACTCCAGTACTCTTGCCTTGAAAATCCCATGGACGGAGGAGCCTGGTAGGCTGCAGTCCAGGGGGTTGCGAAGAGTCAGACATGACTGAGCCACTTCACTTTCACTTTTCAGTTTCATGCATTGGAGAAGGCACTGGCAACCCACTCCAGTGTTCTTGCCTGGAGAATCCCAGGGACGGGGGAGCCTAGTGGGCTGCCGTCTCTGGGGTCGCACAGAGTCAGACATGACTGAAGCAACTTAGCAACAATGGTGCCTAAAACAAAACAATGACTACAGAAGACTTCGCTGGTCTCCATTGGAAGATGCTAATAAACAAACGCATCGTTTTGAAAAATAATAGATCAAATAATTTTCTTGATTGATTGGTCACTCGATCTTACTCATTTAAATGAGGTGTACACTGGGTGACCAAACATTAGATGATATAATAACTGTCTTCTTACAAGTATTCCAGCTAATAACTTGAGACAACATGATAGAAATGGAAGATCACCATGTTGCCACACCCTAGTGTATAGATGAGAAAAGAGCTTGAGGAAGTGCCCTGAGGACAGCTATCCTGTGACAGTGGAATCTGGGCCACCACCCAGATAAGGAGTTGTATAGTTCAAGTCACTGTGAAAGCTCTGAGCACCAAAAGGCCCCAGAGGAAGCACAGAAAGGAGAGGGGATCCAGTTAGCCTGCTTCATGTCATTACATGTCAGCACAGGAACTCTGGAAAGGAGTTAGAACCGACTTCCAGCCAGGCTTGCTATCTTTGTGCAACCACGCTGCACATCTTTATGAAGTAAGATTTCATTCTGGCTGAGTGAATGCAGTGAAGTTTGTCTTTAAATAATCCACAAGGTAGAGGAATTTAAATGGAAGTGTGCTCTCCTGGATAGAAACGAAAACCTTTTCCTGACTCTCCGTTACCCGGTGGAGGTTGCTAGTTAAGTGAATGTCTGTCCTCAAACCTCATTCCCCTTCAGTCATGTCTGACTCTTTGAGACCCAACGGACTGCAGCATGCCAGGCTTCCCTGTCCATCGTCAGCCCGCAGAGCTTACTCAAACTCATGTCCATCAAGTAGGTGATGCCATCCAACCACCTCATCCTCTGTTGTCCCTTCTCCTCCCATCTTCAATCTTTCCCAGCGTCAGGGTCTTTTCAAATGAATCAGTTCTTCACATTAGGTGGCCAAAGTATTGGAGTTTCAGCTTCAGCATCAGTCCTTCCAATGAATATTCAGGACTCATTTCCCTTAGGATGGACTGCTTGGCTCTCCTTGCAGTCCCTTGGATCTCAAGGGACTTTCAAGAGTCTTTTCCAACACCAGTTCAAAAGCATCAATTCTTTGGCGCTCAGCTCTCTTTATGGTCCAACTCTCACATCTATACTTGACTACTGGAAAAACCATAGCTTCAACTAGACAGACCTTTGTTAACAAAGTCTCTGATTTTTAATATGCTGTCAATGTTGGTCATAGCTTTTCTTCCAAGGAGCAAGTGTATTTTAATTTCATGGCTGCAGTCGCCATCTGCAGTGATTTTGGAGCCCCCAAAAATAAAGTCTGACACTGTTTCCCCATCTATTTGCCACGAAGTGATGGGACTGGATGCCATGATCTTAGTTTTCTGAATGTTGAACTTTAAGACAACATTTTCACTCTCCCCTTTCACTTTCAACAAGAGGCTCTTTAGTTCTCCACTTTCTGCCGTAAGGGTGATATCGTCTGCATATCTAAGGATATTGATATTTCTCCCAGAAATCGTGATTCCAGCCTCTGCTTCATCCATCCCAGGTGGCTCCGTGTAGAGCCACCCAAGATGGAGGGGTCATGGTGGAGAGTTCTGACACAATGTGATCCGCTGGAGAAGGCAATGGCAAACCACTTCAGTATTCTTGCCTTGAGAACCCCATGAACAGTATGAAAAGGCAAAAACATAGACGAAAGAGGAACTCCCCAGGTCAGTAGGTGCCCAATATGCTACTGGAGATCACTGGAGAATTAACTCCAGAAAGAATGAAGGGACGGAGCCAAAGCAAAACGAAAACCCAGCTGTGGATGTGACTGGTGATAGAAGCAAGTTCCGGTGCTGTAAAGAGCAATATTGGCTAGGAAGCTGGAATGTTAGCTCCATGAATCAAGGCATCAGAAGTGCTCACACGGGAGATGGCAAGAGTGAATGTCGACATTTAGGAATCAGTGAACTAAAATGGACTGGAATGGGTGAATTTAATTCAGATGACCATTGTATACTACTGTGGGCAAGAATCTCTTAGAAGAAATGGAGTAGCCATCATAGTCAACAAAAGAGTCTGAAATCCAGTACTTGGATGCAATCTCAAAAATGACAGAATTATCTCTGTTTGTTTCCAAGGCAAACCATTCAACATCACAGTAATACAAGTCTATGCCCTGACCAGTAATGCTAAAGAATCTGAAGGTGAATAGTTATATGAAGACCTACAAGACCTTTTAGAACTAACACCCAAAAAAGATGTCCTTTTCATTATAGAGGATTGGAATGCAAAAGTAGGAAGTTAAGAAACACCTGGAGTAACAGGCAAATTTGGCCTTGGAATACAGAATGAAGCATGGCAAAGACTAATAGAGTTTTGCCAAGAGAATGCACTGGTTATAACAAACACCCTCTTCCAACAACACAAGATAAGACTCTACACATGGACATCACCAGACGTCCAACACCAAAATCAGATTGATTATATTCTTTGCAGCCGAAGATGGGTAGACACTCTATACAGTCAGCAAAAACAAGACCGGGAGCTGACTGTGGTTTAGATCATGAACTTCTTATTGCCAAATTCAGACTTAAATTGAAGAAAGTAGGGGAAAACCAGTAGACCATTCAGACATGACCTAAATCAAATCCCTTACAATTATACAGTGGAAGTGAGAAATAGATTTAAGGGACTAGATCTGATAGACAGAGTGCCTGATGAACTATGGATAGAGGTTCATGACATTGTACAGGAGACAGGGATCAAGATCATCCCCAAGAAAAAGAAATACAAAACAGCAAAATGGCTGTCTGAGGAGGCCTTACAAATAACTGTGAAAAGAAGAGCAGTGAAAGCAAAGGAGAAAAGGAAAGATACACCCATTTGAATGCAGAGTTCCAAAGAATAGCAAGGCGAGATAAGAAAGCCTTCCTCAGCGATCAGTGCAAAGAAATAGAGGAAAACAACGGAATGGGAAAGACTAGAGATCTCTTCAAAAAAATTAGAGATACCAAGGGAACATTTCATGCAAAGATGGGCATGATAAAGGGCAGAAATGGTATGAACCTAACAGAAGCAGAAATATTAAAAAGAGGTGGCAAGAATACATAGAAGATCTGTACAGAAAAGATCTTCACAACCCAGATAATCATGATGGTGTGATCACTCACCTAGAGCCAGACATCCTGGAATGTGAAGTCAAGTAGGAAGCATCACTACAAATAAAGCTAGTGGAGGTGATGGAATTCCAGTTATTTCAAATCTTAAAAGATGATGCTGTGAAAGTGCTGCACTCAATATGCCAGCAGATTTGGAGAACTCAGCAGTGGCCACAGGACTGGAAAAGGTCAGTTTTCATTCCAACCCCAAGAATGTTCAAACTACCACACAATTTCCCTCATCTCACATGCTAGCAAAGGAATGCTCAAAATTCTCCAAGTCAGGCTTCAGCAATACGTGAACTGTGAACTTCCAGATGTTCAAGTTGGTTTTAGAAAAGGCAGAGGAACCAGAGATCAAATTGCCAACATCCGCTGGATCATCGAAAAAGCAAGAGAGTTGTAGGAAAACATCTATTTATTCTTTATTGACTATGGCAAAGCCTTTGACTGTGTGGATCAAAATAAACTGTGGAAAGTTCTGAAAGAGATGGGAATACCAGACCACTTGACCTGACTCTTGAGAAATCTGTTTGCAGATCAGAAAGCAACAGTTAGAACTGGACATGGAACAACAGACTGGCTCCAAATAGGAAAAGGAGTACGTCAAGGCGGTATATTGTCATTCCCCCTAATCTACTGCAAATGCCTTGCTTCCTTGAACTTTGCCAGCCTACCACATGTGCATGCATGCTTCATCACTCGGTCATGTTGAACTGTTTGTGACCTCCTAGACTGTATTCCACCAGGCTCTTTTGCCCATGGGATTTTCCAGGCGGAAATACTAGAGTGGGNGTATATTGTCATTCCCCCTAATCTACTGCAAATGCCTTGCTTCCTTGAACTTTGCCAGCCTACCACATGTGCATGCATGCTTCATCACTCGGTCATGTTGAACTGTTTGTGACCTCCTAGACTGTATTCCACCAGGCTCTTTTGCCCATGGGATTTTCCAGGCGGAAATACTAGAGTGGGTTGCCATTTCCTTCTCCAGGGGATCTTCCCAACCCAGGGATCAAACCAGTGTCTCTTGCATTGGCAGGCAGATTCTTTTACCATTGAGCTACTTGGGAAGCCTGCCAACCTACCACGCTTGGGACAAATATAGATTAGCTATTGTCTTAGGGTTGCCATAACAAATTACTGCAAACTTGGACGGCTTAAAACAACAGAAATTGCTTCTCTCACTGTTTTGGAAACTAGTAAATTTGCCATCAAGGTTTCAGCAGGTCATACTTCCTTCCAAGCCTCGAGGGGAGGATCCTTACTTGCTTCTGCCAGTTTCTGGTAACCCCTTGAAATGGCTTTCTGCCCATTTCAGGTTTTCATTGGCTTCTGAAAATATTAACTCTGATCTGTGACCTTCTTCCCTCTAAGTGAATCTAGGTACAGATGATCTTCTCTTAAAGACATTAGTCATCCAGTCTTGATCGGATTAGGGCCCACCCTAATTCAGTATGCCCCATCTTAACTCAATTACATCTGCCAAGACCAGATTTCCAACTAATGTCACATTCATAGGTACTAGATAACCCCTAGTTAGGGATTCAACATATCTTTTTGCAGGGACACAATTTAATCCATTCCAACTAAAGTATTTTCACATCTAAGCCATGTTTGTGAAAGACCCTCCTCCACTGATAAAAGAAGCAGTTAAAACTTTATCAATTATTAACACAAGTCTGATTTCCCTGACAGCTCAGCGGGTAGAAGAATCTACCTGCAATTCAGGAGACACAGGAGATGCAGTTTCAATTCCTGGGTCAGGAAGATCCCCTGGAGGGAGGCATGGCAACCCACTCCAGTAGTCTTGCCTGGAGAGTCCCAGGGATAGAGGATCCTGGTGGGCTACAGTTCAAAGAGTTGCAAACAGTCGGACACAACTGAGTGACTAAGCACACACACTTGTATTCAAGATAGCAACTGCTATCACCTTGTATTTTTTAGTTCCTTGTTTACCTACTTGTTTATTTATTACTCTAGATGGTAGAAGGTAGGTTGAGACTGTGAATCAGCCATTTCTCAACCAGATTACTCTGTGCGTTTGAAGGGGGATATACTATGGGGACAGCCTCCCTCAGCCCTGACTACTAAATAACAATAGTACCCCACAGGCAGTGTGACAAGCAGAATAAAAGAAAAATATTTTTTAAAAGTGAAGGGAAGAAAGGAAGGAGGGAGGAAATGCCTTCACATGTTTCTAAACTTATCAGGCTCATTGAAAACCAAAGGTCTACATTCATGAGATTTTTAACAACTCTCCTTAGAGCCTACACAAAATGGGTTGTTCTTAGCAATCAGAGTTCTGCTTACTCAGAACTTACTCAGCCAGTCTGCTGGCTGTGAGAGGACGCCAGATGCTTCAGGAACATTCTGATTTGGCTCACAGGGCTTGTGTAATATTTGCTTCCCTGATAGGTCAGGTGATAAAGACTCTACCTGCCAGTGCAGGAGATTCAGGGGACCATGGGCAGGTTCAATCCCTGTGTCAGGAAGATCCGCTGGAGAACGAAATGGCAACCCACTCCAGTATTCTTGTCTGGGAAATCCCATGGATAGAGGAGCCTAGCAGGCTGCAGTCCGTGGTGTCACAAAGAGTCAGGCGTGACTTAGCGACTGCACGTGCATGCATGCATGCCCGGGTACTATTTGAGAGGTATGCGGCAGATTTTGAGGGCACTGTTTCTTCTTCTCTGCCATGTTTAATATGGTATTATTTGCAGCACTGTGACTGGGGTAGAGTCAGAAAGAGAAGAGAAAGAGCAAAAGGTTGCAGGAGATGAAAATAGATTCTGCTTTTTTGTGGTGAAGCTCACTGCTCAGAGATATGATACCTTTCCTCTGTGCAGAGAGGGTAAGATACATTCCCCAAAGACCCCCAAGAATACTGAAGTGGGTAGCCATTCTCTTCTCCAGAGGATCTTCCCAAAGCAGGGATCGAATCCCAGTCACCATATTCCAGGCAGATTCTTTACTATCTCAGCCACCAGGGAAACCCACTAAGTGTCCAAGTTCTTCCAATTAATATCCCAGTTACTAATCAGAAGGCGTGGATGTACATAATTAGAGCTGTTGTGGTGGTGGTGGTTTAGTCACTAAGTTGTATCTGACTCTTGCGACCCCATGAACTGTAGTTGGCCAGGCTCCTCTGTCCCTAAAAAGGCTCCTTTCCTCAGTTCTAAGTAATGTGTTATTTCAGGGATTCCCCAGCCCCCAGGATCTAATGCCTGATCATCTGAGGTGGAGTTGATGGAGAAATAACAGAAATAAAGTGCACAATAAATGTAATGCTCCTGAATCATCCCCAAACCAACACTCCCAACATGGTCCATGGAAAAAAATGTCTTCCATAAAACCATTCTGGAGAAGGCAGTGGCACCCCACTCCAATACTCTTGCCTGGAAAATCCCATGGACGGAGGAGCCTGGTGGGCTGCCATCTATGGAGTCACACACAGTCGGACACGACTGGAGTGACTTAGCAACAGCAACAGCAGCATAAAACCAGTCTTTGGTACCAAAAATGTTGGCGACCACTATATTACTNTGGCACCCCACTCCAATACTCTTGCCTGGAAAATCCCATGGACGGAGGAGCCTGGTGGGCTGCCATCTATGGAGTCACACACAGTCGGACACGACTGGAGTGACTTAGCAACAGCAACAGCAGCATAAAACCAGTCTTTGGTACCAAAAATGTTGGCGACCACTATATTACTGGATGTGGGACATAGGAGGTCACTGTACTCTTTCATGGGAAAATGTGGCAATCATGACACTGTAGAACAGCGGATTTCTGTCTCTCGGCACGAAGAGTGTGTATGTGTCTGTGTATGTGTGTGTAATGTGTATATATTTGTGGGTAGGATGTGTGTTTCCCTCCTTTCTTGCCTGCTTCTTTCCTGTCTAAAATATTTAGAAGAATTTTAAAAGGAAGAGACCAAGTAGCATAGAAAGAATGTCTTTTTCAGGGAAAATTAATGCTCAGTGGGTTCATATTTTTTCTGTAGTATCTAAAATTCAACACTTTGTCTCCATAAAATAGCAAACTATCCTATACATTCAACAGCCACAGGCATCCCTGATGGCTCAACAATAAAGAATCTGCCTGTATTTCAGGAGACACAGGTTCAATTCCTGGATCAGGAAGATTCCTTGGAGAAGGAATGGCAACCCATTCCAGTATTCTTGTGGAAATTCCCATGGACAGAGGAGCCTGGCGAACTACATAGTTCATGGGGTCACAAGAGTCAGATACAACTTAGCAACTAAACAACCACCACCCCAACACCCTAATTATGTACATCCATGTCTTCTAATTAGTAACTAGGATATTAGTTGGTAGAACATGGATATTTATTGGCTTCCCCAGTGGCTCAGACTGTAAGGAATCTGCCTGGAATGTGATGATCGGGGTGTGATTCCCTTCATTGGGAAGATTCCCTGGAGAAGAGAATGGCTACCCACTCCAATATTCTTGCCTGGAGAATTCCCATGGACATTTATTTGGTTCTGTGGCTGCCTAGTCAATGTTTTTTTTTAAATCATAGCTTTCCTTGCAAATCAAAGTGAAAATCCACATTGGGAACTTTTTCCTCTGGGAAAAAAACATAATATTACTTATAGGAGATTTAATTACTTAGATAGTTTTGCTTATATAGGCAAGAGAAATAGTCTAAGAAAAGTAAGAGTCTACCGTTTAAAGCCTTTATTGATTTGGTTTATCCTTAAAGGGATAAAAAATAACTTTTTAAAGTTCTGACACTATAAACAGAGCTCCTTGATGAGAGCTGAGTTCATGCTGAGATAAAAAGTTACAAAGAAAAAGAACAGTCTCATTATATTTTTAAAATCCCAGGGAGAGCCATTATTGCGCCAAAGCAGTGTGGTCAGACAGCCTGGGACCCAGTGTCAGTGCCTAAGAGACTAGGAGTAAAGAGCTTTACAAGTTTTGAATTTTTTCTAAAACAGTTAAGATTAAAGGAGTTAATCAGGAAATCTGAGGTTATATAAGGGGTGAGCCGGTCAACTAGCTCATGTATCTGGTTTGGGGCGCATGTTTGGAGTGACCAAACTTCTCCGTGGAAGGTTGGACTTCAGGATAATTCTTCCAGAGTGAAAGAAGTGCCAAGAAACATGAAAGTTTGAAAAGTGATCCCCACTGCACTGACATCTGAGAGCATCCTGGTCCCTCCAGAGACAGCTGACTGAAAGAAGCAGATGAGCCATCTGGGACTCAAACCCTGATAGGACTTAAACCTCGGGCCCTGATAGGAGAAGGAAGGAAAGTGGGTCATGTCTAATGAAACAGCTTGCCTCCCTTAGCAAGTCAGGCTGGCTGATTTGGAGGCCAACGATGGCAGATAGGGAAGATCCCCTGGAGAAACAAATGGCAACACACTACAGTATTCTTGCCTGGAGAATCCATGGACAGAGGAGCCTGGCGGGCTGCAGTCCACAGGGTTTCAGAGAGTCATATATGACTGAAGCGACTTAGCATGCACGCAAGCAACTATATAGTAACTGGCCACCTCAAAACCTCCTCCCTGAACGTGGCATGGCTGCTGCATGAGAATACATGACAGAAACCAGGCGGGGCTCTGGAATATATCTTCTGAAGTGCTAAGGCTCAATATCCACCATAAATTCTTCTTGAATTAGTGGAAAGAGATCATTCACTGTGTAAGCAAGAACTACCCAGGAATACTACTCAGCCATAAAAAAGAATAAAATAATGCCATTTGCAGCCACGTGGATGCAGCTAGAGATTACCATACTAAGTGAAACAAGTCAGAAAGACAAATACCATATGGCATCACCTGTGTGTGTGTGTGTGTGCGTGCATGTGTGTGCGTGCTCATTTATGTCCGACTCTGTGACCTCATGAACTTCAACCCGCCAGGATCCTCTGTCCATGGGATTTCCCAGGCAAGAATACTGAGTGGGTTGCCATTTCCTCCTCCAGGAGATTTTCCCCACCCAGGGATCAAACCTACATCTCTTGCGTCTTTGTGCATTGGCAGGCAGTTTCTTTACCACTGAGCCACCTGGAAAGCCCATGATATCACCTATATGTGGAATCTAAAATATAACACAAGTGAATATATCTATGAAACAGAATTACCCACATAGAGAATAGACTGGTAGTTGCCAAGGGGAAGGGGTTGAGGGAGAGATGGAGTGGGAGGTTGGGGTTAGCAGATATAAGCTTTTATATATGGAATGGATAAGCTACAAGGTCCTACTGTATTCAATCCTCTATGATAAACCTTAATGAAAAAGAATATTTTAAAAATTTAGTATATATATCTATGTATATGTGTAACTGAATCACTTTTCTGTACAACAGTAACTAACATAACATTGTAAATCAACTATGCTTCAACTAAAAAAACAAAACAAAACAAAACAAGAACTACCCAGGAAAACCCCAAAGCCTTCTGCGATGATGTGTGAAGGGACGGAAATTCTAGGGAAAACACTCAATTCTCTTGGCCTTAGTTGGAGCTGGGTTTCTAGGAAGGCACATAAAACTTGAATTAGAGACACAGGTTCCTTGGTATGTGCCAGTTGTACTTCTTCAAGTCTGCAGCTAGCCAAAGTGACATCATTTATCTTCTATAGAGCTGTGCCAAACCATACTGATCAAACTTTATTGACAGTAACAGCTTGGATATGGAAGGGCACCTATGTTCTTTGCTGAGCACTTAGTGCCAGGCTTCTAACAACCCAAATTTTACCTTGTTTGACTCATAACGTCCAACAACAACAACAACAACAAAAACTGCTATGTAGAAATCACACAGCAAGCAATGTATCGATCAGGACTTGCTGTAAATGCAACAGTTCTACCTGCCCATTTTCTTTTCATTTGTGATGCTGATAGCCTGTTCTAGCATCGTGTTCAGAAAACATAACCAATCCACTGCACCTGCAAAAGAACCATTTCTGCTGGCTGTGCAGAATAAAAAATAGGCACCAACTCCCCATCTGCAATTGGAACGCTGGTCTCATTACCCGGACTCCAAAACATGCAGATTATATTGTTCACACGTTTTCTTGATTTTATTTTTATAAAAATGCACTTTTCTTAGCATCAGACCTCAGCAACACTTGATTTGTATTTTTGATGAGGAATCTGGCAGAACATAGGCAATTAGCTAGGAGCTGTGTCAATTTGGGAAACCTGATTAGCAGTTAGATCAAAATTCATCTCAGAGTTTAGGTGTAAGTCCAAGTGGATGAAATATCCTTCTGAAAGCATTAGCAGTTTGGCTTTCAATGGGACATTGGATTAATTCAATCTGTGCCTCCTTACTACACAACATCATTTCAAGGTATAAATTCAATTTATGGTATGGAAAACGGATAAGATATGCATAAGCTGGCCTTGATTTAACAGGGATGACAAATTAAATATTCTGGTAAATGAAACAGTCCAAATAACTGAGCTTTCTCTGTACCCTAATGTTGATTTTTAAAATCAGAAAAAAACCACATATTTTAAACCATGTCTAACATTTATGATAAGGCCACTGATAAGTTCCATGCTTCCATTTGTCACCTGTTAAATAAGAGGATTAAATGAGATGGGTTTTNTGGTCTCATTACCCGGACTCCAAAACATGCAGATTATATTGTTCACACGTTTTCTTGATTTTATTTTTATAAAAATGCACTTTTCTTAGCATCAGACCTCAGCAACACTTGATTTGTATTTTTGATGAGGAATCTGGCAGAACATAGGCAATTAGCTAGGAGCTGTGTCAATTTGGGAAACCTGATTAGCAGTTAGATCAAAATTCATCTCAGAGTTTAGGTGTAAGTCCAAGTGGATGAAATATCCTTCTGAAAGCATTAGCAGTTTGGCTTTCAATGGGACATTGGATTAATTCAATCTGTGCCTCCTTACTACACAACATCATTTCAAGGTATAAATTCAATTTATGGTATGGAAAACGGATAAGATATGCATAAGCTGGCCTTGATTTAACAGGGATGACAAATTAAATATTCTGGTAAATGAAACAGTCCAAATAACTGAGCTTTCTCTGTACCCTAATGTTGATTTTTAAAATCAGAAAAAAACCACATATTTTAAACCATGTCTAACATTTATGATAAGGCCACTGATAAGTTCCATGCTTCCATTTGTCACCTGTTAAATAAGAGGATTAAATGAGATGGGTTTTAGTATCTATTCTTTATGATCTAAAACAGATTTTAAACCTGAGATCTACCAAACTTAGATGATCCATAAATGCGCTCCAAGAAATCCACAAAACATCATATCCAACACTGCATGGATGAACTTACATACCTTTTTTGTTGTTGCTGGGAGACAATCCAGAGATTGTATCCAGTACTTGAACTCTGGCTCTCCAGTAGATTTAAGAGGGTCTGATTTTCAGTCTGTGATTCAATTAACCCTTAAAGCTTTATTCTTTCTTTGACAATTCATAAGGTTCCTAGGAGTGATCTGGTATTTAACCATGTTTATCCTTACATGACCATTGGTAGCACTGGCTCATGCTTATTTGGACTGTGACTTCCTCGGTACAGATTATTATTGCATGCATTCACCTCACCTTGGGTCACCCACAAAGGTGGAGACTGTCCTTTCAAATTAAGGCTAAAGATGTCAGGTGGGGAAAATAGTATGGCTTAGAGGTGTGTCCTTGAGATGGTCATTGAGAGCCTGGGGAGTGAGCCTGGGTGTTTTGACTTCCTGGGCTGGTGTTCTTTCCATTACAGTGCGTTATGTAGAATGTCATAAAAGCTACACTTTAATGCATGCAGCTCAGTATTTCAGAAGCCATTTCGGTTACTTAAGGTCTCCAAACTCTAGCTGCCCACCTCTCCCTCAAAAACAGATCCAGAATGAATTAGACTAGTGGCTAATATGAATTTCAGTCTAAAAATGGAAAATCCTGCCCTGGGCATACAGCTCTTTAGGCTCCTGCTCCTTAATTCTAAGAAAAACATCCATCTAGTGGATTCCACAGAGCTTTCAGGTACAAAATGCTGCCCAGTCTTCACAAGCTCTTGGCAGTCAGCTAGCACCCCCATTATATGGATGAGCAAAATCATGACTCATAGAAGTGAGACGACGTGTCGAAAGCCACAGAGAAAGGGGCAGAGCCAGAAAGCAGTGCTGATCTCAGAACTCCAACTCTGCACCTGTTCGTGGCAGCAGAGCTGTTTCTACAGTATTCTCATGGCATTGGATGTAAGCGATGGGTACACTGGCTGGGACATATGGGGTCAGGTCAGACCCTTTTCATAGACTTAAGCGCTGGAGAAGCTGTCTGCAAAATAAATTCTATGGTAAAATAAGCAGTGTGTTCCCTGGAGTGTAGATTTGAAGAATTTTTCTAGAAGTTCAGAATCTTTCTGCATACCAAGCAAAGGACAAATATATCTCTAACCAGCAAGAAAATAGCAAGACTAAACTCCTCCCCAGTTCTAAACGCAGCCAACACCTTTTTGCAAGAACGTGTTTTGTAGACTTACTTTTTTTTTTTTCTAGAAGCAAACAGAGCCTACTTCAAAATAGGGAGACTATGAGAGAGATTTAGGACAAGAAAGACTATTATTTCTCCTTATGGGTTACTTACCTTTTGCAAATTCAGTTGGCACTGAAACCCAATAATTGTTCTATTATCTTCTGCCAATGTTAAAACTTTTTCCTAAATAGTTATATGATGTTAAGTGGCTGGAAGAGGTATTTTTGTGATCCGGCTGTACTGAAGGCACATTATAATACAATGGAGAAATGCATGATTTGTTTCAATTTTGACTTTTGAAAGATTTACATCTGGACATGATATATAAAACAATAGAGTGTTTTGCCAGTGGAAAGGTAAGAATGGCTCAGCTTCAGTTGGTTTGATTTTGTCACTGCAGTGGTAGATCAGCAACTCCAAAATGTTCTCATTATAGACATGCAAAGAACTTGGTTTGGGTCCTGTGATCCTGCTTTTGAACTCCAGCCCTGCTGTTTTGGCTACAAGCCAAGAGGATGGGAAACTAACATGAAACCCAGTAAGATGCTTGCCATCATGTTTAGGCACTTTATATACATTTTCTTATCCAACTCTACAACAGCCCTGGAAGGTTGGTGCTGTTGGTTTCTATTTCTGAATGAGAAAACAGAGGCTAGAAGAGGTCCAGTCATTCCTCCAGAGCCACAGAGATAATGGATTCCAAATTTGAACCCAAATCTNTTCGTATTAGACTTCTCAAGTGTCTTTCATAAAGAGAGTTTTATTGGGCTGTCCAGTAAAACTCTCTGTGAAAATGGAAAAGTTCTCCTTCTGCACCAGCCAATTCATTAGCCATTAGCTGTATCTGGCTCTTGAGCATTCGAATGTGACCAGTGTAGCTGAGAAACTGCACTTTTTGTTTGATTTTATTAACTTCAAATACTACTGTGTAAGACAGTGAAGGTGCAGAGTCATGAAATCATAGAATGTTTAACGTACAAGGAACTCTAGAGACTGATATAAACTTTCCTCATTCTTCCTCCACCCCCACCCCCACCACTACCATTTTTCAAATATGGAAATGGAGGCTCAGAGAGGAAAACTGACTTTCCCAGGGTCACACAGCTAAAAAGACTTAGCAGTAGAACCCAGCAGGTCTTCTGGCTTCCTGGGCCAGGCTCTTATCATTCTGAAGTTTGGTCAGATTGCCCTCTCCACTTAAGAAAGTATAATATCTGTCGCCTAAGCTTCATGGTTTCTGGTGTCACCACCAGCCACCCCTCTTTTCCCTACCTTGTACATTTCTGCTCCTTTTTTCCTCATACACATGCTGTACCCATTAGATCCCCAACAATCCATAACTCACTGACAGATATCTTAGTCCCTGATTTTGACACATGCTAATGGGAAACTCTATGTATTGGCAACAGCTCATTTAGAACAAAATGCCCAGACCACTGTTTTCATAACTAGTACTTTTTTGTTGTAGTTATACTGGAGTATTATTGGTATTGTTGTTGTTACTTTGCCTGGTGGTTAAAACAAAGTGTCAACAAAGACCTTCTTTGAGTATTTATAAAATATGAGCCTAAATTCTTTATCCTTGGAACACTAAGGTGATTGAACAACTCACTTAGCAAGTCATTGGTTGAAGAGAGATGATCAGGTACAGACACAAGTCCTTGCAACAACCAGTGTAGTCATCCTTAAACTCAGAGGCAGATCTGCTGGGGGCCTCTTGTGGTACCTGGTCTACAAATATAGCTCTTTCTTTCCTCTGTGGACAGAAGCTTCAGCCCTTCTCTGTTGCAGACCCTGGTGAGGAGTGGCATGTGGTGTCTGGGAGCTGACCTGAAGGTTTGCAGCCTGGTTCTCTTCCTTCCTGAGCCTTGGGCGGGTCAAGGAGGGGCAGGATGCATAGCTGAGGGAGGCATGGGCAGGTCAGCTGCTGCTGCTGCTGCTGCTAAGTCGCTAACACTGACTTATTCTCAGTTCTCACAGTGCTCTCCTGTGAAGTGCAAGAGGTCTTTAACTCTTGCCCTCCTGAGCACTTGCCATCACACCCTGCATGGAGAAGGGCGTTCACAATCTTGAACTCAGTCTTCTCTTGGCCTGCAGGATTGCTGAACTCTGTGGTCCAGAAACACGGTTGTTTGCAGTTCTGGAAGATTCCTTCAGGCTCCACTTTCAGCCTGAACTGTGATTTTCAGTCAGTTTAGCTCATTCTTACTCACTCCTTGAAAATGAAAATGTTAGTCATTCAGTCGTGTCTGACTCTTTGTGACCCTATGGACTGTGGCTCACCAGGCTCCTCTGTGCTTGGAGTTATCCAGGCAAGAATACTAGCATGAGTTGCTGTTCCCTTCTCCAGGGGGTCTTCCTGACCCAGGGATCGAACCTGGGTCTTGCACATTGCAGGCAGATTCTTTACCATCTGAGCCACTAGGATCTCCTGCAAAAGCTACTCCTCAGATAAACATTCCCTGACCTCCACCCTCAAAAAGCAAATTAGCGCCTCCCCACTCCCTGAAAATCTCCCTCTCACAAACTCTCTCTCTCTCTCACACACACACTCTCTCTCTCACACACACACTCTTTCTCACACACACACACACTCTCTCACACACATACACACATACACTCTCACACACACACATACTCTTTCTCACACTCTCTCTCTCACACATATACCCTCTTTCTCACACACACTCTCTCTCACACACACACACTCTCTGTCTCACACACACACACTCTCACACTCTCTCTCACACACATACCCTCTTTCTCACACTTTCTCCCACACACATACCGTCTTTCTCATACACTTTCTCTCTCACACACACACACACACTTTCTCTCTCACACACACACATACTCTTTCTCACACTCTCTCTCACACACATACCCTCTTTCTCACACACTCTCTCTCTCACACACACACTCTCTCTCTCACACACACACACTCTCACATTCTCTCTCACACACGTACCCTCTTTCTCATATACTTTCTCTCCCACACACACACTCTTTCTCACACTCTCTCTCTCACACATATACCCTCTTTCTCACACACACTCTCTCTCACACACACACACTCTCTGTCTCACACACACACACTTTCTCACACTTTCTCCCACACACATACCCTCTTTCTCATACACTTTCTCTCTCTCACACACACACACACACTCTCTCACACACACACACACTCTTTCTCACACTCTCTCACACACATACCCTCTTTCTCTCACACACTCTCTCTCACACACATACTCTTTCTCACACACTCTCTCTCTCACACACACACCCCTCTCTCTCTCTTCTCTCTCTCTCACACACACACACACAAAGTAGATCTCATTGCATCTTTATTTTCGTTATGATTCTTATCTGCTCATAGTTTGAAATGACACATCATTTCATGATTATTTGTTTAATATCGATCTCCTCAGACTGTAGATTCTATGAGGGTAGGGATTGTTTCTGTTTTATTCTGAAGCTTTAGTCCGGTCCCAGACACTGTGTTGGAGCTTAGAAAATATCCGTTGAATTAAAACACAAATGAAATAAAAGCAGCATACCAGTTAGCTACCAACTGGTTTAGCAACTAAAAATGAGGAATAATTGTTTGTTGAGTGAGTGAATGAACGAATGGCCTGTCCTACTGAGATTTCTGTGTTAGCTCCTTCTTCAGTGGATGGTCTAGGGGTGGTATTGCCTGAAGACTAGCTGGGACACAGCTGAGAGTGACTGACAAACAACAAAAGCAAAGTAATGAGTGAATTTCCGATTGCCTTGTAAACGTGACTGTGAAAAAAGCCAATATTGAATATTTAGGAAAACGAAAGCTCCTACTCACTCATCCCACCCCCTCCCACCTCTACACCGCACCCCTCTCCACCCCGAAACCAGGGCCAAGACAATTTGCTCAACTCTCCATTTCATTGTGAATGAGTGGATATTGTGTGGAAGTCATTTCTTGTCTGACAGATTGTAGGTACAAAAAAACTTGTTTTTAACTTTCTTTTGTGGAAAAGAAGAACAGCTATTTGTGATCGAAAAAAAAAATTATTTCTTATCTACTGTCTCCAGGTTCCTTCTGTGCAGATGGGTCTTCAGAAGCGCCTTTGCTGAATAAGATGATGGGTATAAACATGCATGAGACGGGAGTTGACGAGGTCTGGGCTGTAGATGGGTTGGAGCTGGGGGATTCCAGGCAAGTAGAGGCCACGTGGGTTGGATTTCCTGGGCAAAAAGGGGAAACACTCCTATTAGTGGTGATTTTCATTAACCTGTGCTCTGTTATATGCCATGTCACTTTCTCCTTACCGTCCTCCACCTTCCATTGTGAAAAATCTTCAGCAAAATTCCTCACTGATGCCTTGGGTGGTAGGTTTCCCTTTGGATAGCTGTAGAATTCAAAGAGTCTTACTTAAAGGTTAACTAGCAAAAGCTGCCACAGTTGCAATACTCAGAACCGTCACAAGAAAACATGATCGTGTAATGAAAAGGACATTTCTGTGATATTCTTTCCAAAAACGCATAGCCTCTCTCTAACGAGAAAAACATCAGATCAACAGAATTGGGAGATATGCTCCTGGATGTGCACGTGTGCTACGGTCCCTGCAGCCATGTCCAACTCTTTGCGACCCCATGGACTGTTGCCTGCCAGACTCCTCTGTCCATGGAATTCTCCAGGCAAGAGTACTGGAGGGGGTCACCATGCCCTCCTATCAGAGAGCTTCCCAGCCCAGGGATCAAACCGACATCTCTTATGCCTCCTGTATTGGCAGGCAGGCTCTTTACCACTAGTGCCACCTGGAAATCCCTTTCTCCTGGACACCTGACCAGTGTTCCTCAGGACTGTCAAGGTAATGAAAAAGGAAAGACTGAAAAACCATCACAGACAAGGCAAGACTAGGGAGACAGGAAAACTGAATGTAATGTGGTACCTGGAACAAAAAGAGGACATGATTGGAAAAAGGATGAAATCCAAATAAAGTCCAATTAATATTGGTTTTAATTAAGTTTAATAGTCATATATCAATGATAATTTCTTTGTTTTGACAAAAGTAGGATGTTAACAGTGACGAAACTGGATGAGGGGTAAGGGGCAGTTGTCTGCAACACTCCTGCAGCTTTTCTGTAAATCTGAAATTCCTCCAGAACAAACAGTTTATTTAAAGGTAAAGCCTCATGACTAAAATAGTGACTGCTTTCTGTAAATCTAAAATTATTTCAAAATAAGCAGTTTATTTAAAGATAAAACCTCAAAACTAAAATAGTCAATGTTGGCTCTTTGTTAAACTAGTAGGGGAAGGAAGTAAAATAAATTACTAAAGTTTTTTTTTTTTTTTTTTTTTTAGTTTATTTAAACAAAGTAATCACGAAAAGAAAAACTCCGTGCTAAACAGACAGTGACATTTGTTGTCAGTGTCCCTGTTGCTAAAGGTCAAGGTTTTGGCTTCCTCATGCAGCACGGTCATCACTGCTAAAGGAAAAAAAAAATTATTCTGACACTTGTTGAAATGATGAGGAAGATATTTTATTCAAGACCATTGAAATAAGAGTCAAGACTATAGAAACAGGGGAGAGAGATGGGGCTTATCTCTGAATATAACAATTTCAAATGGGGATTTATAGCCAAGGAGCAGGGTGAGAGGGTCAATGGATGGAAAATCACTAAGGAGAGATATCAAGGAGAGGGGGATTCTCACTAAACCAACTTAGCAGGGATCTTGCCGAAAGCAGGCCAAGAACACCAAAGGTGAGGGATGAGG
This sequence comes from Neotragus moschatus, assembly GCA_006410615.1. Taxonomy (NCBI): domain Eukaryota; kingdom Metazoa; phylum Chordata; class Mammalia; order Artiodactyla; family Bovidae; genus Neotragus; species Neotragus moschatus. The sequence goes on from SJYA01000948.1 coordinate 150,997, forward strand.
AACTTGGTCAGATATCCAAGGTGATGAGAAATCAAGGGGGCAAGGGTAGTTCATCAAACTGACTTAGCAGAATTCTGGCTTAGACTAGGCTGGTTGTTGTTGTTGTTCAGTCACCAAGTCATGTCCGACTCTGTGATTCCACGGACTGTAGCACACCAGGCTCCTCTCTCCCCAGCTATCTCCTAGATTTTGCTCAGATTCATGTCCACTGAGTCTATGGTGGTATCTAACCATCTCATCCTCTGCCACCCCCTTCTTTTACCAGACTGGGCTAGACAGGCCACAGACAGGATGAGGAAGGGCACAGAGGGGCCCCAAGATTGAGGTCAAGACAAGAAGAGGGTTCAGAGGAACCTGACTTAGGTTGAGAGGGGCTTTNCTATGGTGGTATCTAACCATCTCATCCTCTGCCACCCCCTTCTTTTACCAGACTGGGCTAGACAGGCCACAGACAGGATGAGGAAGGGCACAGAGGGGCCCCAAGATTGAGGTCAAGACAAGAAGAGGGTTCAGAGGAACCTGACTTAGGTTGAGAGGGGCTTTGTCATCATCAGTCATGCCATGTGGTTCCCATTTGAGTGATGCTATATTATGAGGATTTACTCTGCTTGATTCCTATCCAGGTGATTTGGTTGCATCCACAGTCCCGTCCATAGTCTTGGGGGGCTTCCCTGAGAGCTCAGCTGGCAAAGAATCCACCTGCAATGTGGGAGACCTAGGTTTGATCCCTGTGCTGGGAAGATCCCCTGGAGAAGGGAGAGGCTACCCACTCCAGTATTCCGACCTGGAGAATTCCAGGGACTATAAAGCCCATGGGGTCACAAAGAGACACAACTGAGTGACTTTCACTTTCACTTTCTTTCAGTCTTGGCATAGTGCAACCTGGGAGCAGATTCCACCCGTGATTTCACATTCAGCATCTGAATCTTGGCCGTTGGCTTTTCTGGGTTGATGTTATATGAGCCAGTTTCCTCCCAAATTGATTGGGTTGTGGGTCTAGAGACAACAGGCTTTGAGAATCTGGCCTGTAATTTTACAGATGGTTTGGTACCTAGAATCCATTAGGCGGTTCTTTCCCAGAGCAGAAGTCATTGTTCCAGTCAAAAGATCCTTATGCTGATGTAAGGACTTTACTTATGGAGCAAACATGAATCCCATCACCTGCTGGTTGAAGTCAAGGGCCAGGAGGGCTTTATGTCCCTCTGGACCGGCCCAGCACATTCATTCACACTAACATGTCCAGGTCTGCAGGGCTTTGCAAAAACCAATAAGCTCGGTCCCCATTTGCATTATTTTGGTGTAAAATGCCATGGCTACTTGTCATTTGGGTAAGTTTTGGATCAGTGTGCTTCCACATAAAGCCAAGTGACGAAATGAGGACAGCCAGGCAATATCAAGCAGAACCAGTTTTGGGTTTTGGCCTGTATTCTGGCCTAAAATTATCTTCACAATAGCCCCATTTCTCCACCTGGCTTTGGCTGTGGGGCAGCTTAGAGCTCCATCTGCAGATAGACTGTGTCATGGGGAGAGCAGCTTGGGGGAAGGGTTGACGGAGGTTGACATTGGCACATGGACCGAGCTGGTGAAAACTTAAGTTCAAAGTTGTTGGTTTTTTTTTTTGGTTTCAGTTCCAAAAAAAACTTCATAAGCTAACACATTCTGACTCTCCCAACTCTTAAATAAATTCTGAAAGGACATAAAAGAAGGTCATAAAATCCAAGAAAATCTATGTCTACCTGTAAGGTCCTCTTGTTCTGCTGTTACTGAAATTGTGTTTTTTCCCTTAGGGGATATTTTAATATACGGAGAAGGTGAAATGGTGGCTAGCATATTGGGCAAAATGTAACCATTATTAAGCAACACAATGACAAGTTGTCAGCTTTTACCCTAACATTGGTGGTTTTTTAAGTATCCCACCAGTGAATAAAGCAGCACACACAGGAGCCTTATGTCTTGGAAGAGGCAGGCAAAAAAATATAAACGTTTCATTATTTCTGAAGTCTTCACAGGGTTTTTTTCACCCTCCTTTCATTTTCCTTCTTGCAAAGTTCTTTAATTTTAATGCCACCTCTTAGCTAGCTTTCAAAATAAAATTAATATATGTCTATGACTTCATTTCTTTTCAGCAGTTTATAATATTTAAGGACAAGCCAGTCATAATTTATTTATAAAATTTGATCCCATTTCTGTTTCTCCATTTTGTCTCCTAGAAAGCAGAGGAAAATAGCTCTAAATAGATCTGAAAAAAATTAGACATTGAACTTTACTTTCCCCCAAATACTACAAATAAAATTAGAGCATTTGTCTCAAGAAAAATTAAGGGAAAGAACATTGCATCATTTGGAAATCAGATTACTAAAATATCAGGTCTGGATAATTAAGTTTGTACAGGTCAGGAAATAAGAAAGTCGATTTTTTCTGGTTTTATGCCTCATCTTCTGTGTGGGTACTGTTTTCTGTAATAAGACTTCTGTGCTTCCTGAATTCTATACCACCTCAACGTCAAATGAGTTTTGAAAGTTTCACATGTCATACCCTGCTTATTTTGTTAATGTACATGGAAGAAGAAAAGGAGGGGAAAATAATACTGGCATTTAAATTAACTGAAACAATATTTAATTGTGGAGCCAGCCTCCATCCCCTGCCATGGTCCCTGTGACTACAGAGAGAAAAGGCACTTTAGGATCGATTGTCTGTTATGTTTCCTTTTGCCAGTTTTCTTTCTTTTTTTCTCTAGTACAAAAGAAGGAACTTTTCCTTTTGATCATGTACTTCTGTCTCCTCAGTACTCAAAGGTAGCAAAGTACATGGTGTTAATTTCATTGGGCAGAGTCAAACCCAGCTTGAGTTTGGGAAGGTGTCAAAATTGTATCCTAGAAGCACAGGCAAATCTGTAGGGCTGCTGGTTTCCACTCATGCCGAGAGTCGTGGTGCTTTCCCATGTTTAAGAAAGGCTGTGAGGAACTGAGAACGTCTCCAACTGCGCAGTGTGTTGAGGTTTGACACTGTGTCGTTTCAGTGTTACCACCCCCATCTCAGAACATTTAACCCGAAACTGGGGATGAGCTTGAATGTTGGTAATATTATAACATCACTGCATGATTTTAATGTACAGCTCAGGAGTGAAAGCCACTCTTGTAAAAATATTTCTTTGTAAAGGGAAAGAAAGAACAAAAGAAAAAAAAAAGGAAAGGAGGGAGAGAGGAAAGAAAGAAGGGAAACAGAAAAAGAAATGTTGTGTAAGTCAATTATAAACTAAGATGAGCTTGTTTGCAAAGCCGTTCATGTTCAAAAATAGAAATAACATTCTAGACAGAGACCCAGACTCAACTGCGTACAGACATGCATTAAGCTGTGTTTTGACTGCAGGTCTCTCCTTGCAGGTGGCTGTTGTCAAGGTCACCACCGTATGTGAACATGGGGCTTCTCCTGACAAGGAAGAGGGCAGGGCGGTGGGGGCATCTGGCGTCCTGCTGCCACTCCATCTCACTTTCAGCAGTGCCCAGAGAGGCCAAGCCCAAGCCAAGCCCACGGACCCTGGTAGTCACGTTAGGGGGTCCGGGGCACCTTCCCGGCTGTGTCGGGTCACTTAAAGAGGGTAGAAGGCATTCGGAGGAAAGCACAAACCATAACTCTTGCTCAACATACAGACCAGCAGGGACCCCCGAGGCAGGGAGTACAGTCCAGCACAGAGAAGGCTGTATTATTCAGGTTGCCGGATAATAGACAGATAAAGCTGAATAAAGCAGACACCACATCTGCAGGCAGCAGCCACTCCATCTTATCCAGCGCTAGCACCCGGGTCTTGCCTTCCAGACCCACACAGGGCTCCTCCAGAGCCAGACAAGGGCGGAGAGGGCAGGCAGCCTCCCATGAGAGCTAAAGTGCCCATATTGGTGGTCAGAACAGCATCTCAAGGGCAGTGATATGTTCTCTCCAGCAACTTGTTTGAAGGCACAGCTCTGAGAGTGCTGCCTTTCTTCACAAGGTCAGAGAAGACAAAGACAATAAAGGCCAGGAGACCAGGCAGTGGAGTGATGAAACCGCATACCCCCGAGAAGGCCAGGCCTTTATTCCTGCCCTCGGCTCTGTCTCGTTGGGCACTCCCCAACACCTTGCCAACAGGCCACCGGCAGCAAGAGTGGCCAAGGAGCCACGGATGAGTTTCCCACTGTTTTTGAGATCACAGTGCACCGCACCCTCCTCATGAGATGATCTGTGGGCTGAGTTCCCAGGGCATCTTACAGGGGCCAGCCAAATGAGGCTAGATGCACCAGCTGCTGGGCTAGGTTCACCTGTAGCCCAAATGTTGGAACACTTTGAATTAAAGGACGCTTGTCCCCATGTAAGGAATTAGAGGCTCCGCCTCCCTAAGGTAAACTTCGAAGTGACAGTGTGTGAACGGGAAGTACACTGTCTGGGATTCCTGGAGCACCAGCCAGATGAGACATTCCAGATCTTTCTCTTCCAAGTCTAGTTTATGCCTGGATGCCAGCCTGGGCAGAAAAGGCCCTGTAAGGAGTGCTGTCCTCTTGTGTGGCCTTGTCCTTCTTCTCAAGTCTGAGGGGGTTGAGGGCCACCTGAGGCTGAAGAGTTCCCATGTCAGTCCCTGGAGCTTGTAATGACAAGCAGGCTAAGCTTTCACCATTTATTCATTGGCACAGGAGTTATGGAGGAATCTTAGCACGCTAACTTTGGGGTGAAGGAAAAAATCAGGCTCATGAAAAACAGAATTGTTCTCAGCCCTCTCCCATATTCCAGTATGACCTAATAAAACATCAGATCTAACTGCAAGAAGTAGCTCTTTAATCCCCAGGCCTGTGGATTACCTACTTGGTAGATTTTCCTGAGCACACTGCAAATCCAGAGGCAATGTCCTCCCCACTGGCAAATGCCAGCCCCAGTTACTGTCAACCTCTCTGCAAGTATTCAAGGCAGCAGTTCATTAATTTTCATATTATCATAAGTAAAACCTAGTCCAGAGACAAATCTTCTGCAGAGGAATTCAGTTTAGTTTTCCAGAGCCAGAGATCAATAGCTTGGAGCAAGAGTCCAAGAGAGTCATGGGCACCATCTTGAAGGGGTCCTGGGTCTAGCTGGAGTCCTGCCTCTCTCCTTATTAGCTCAGTGATTTTGAGTAAGTCACCTACGCTCTCAGCTTTGGATTTTCTGTCCATGAATGGAGCTACAGAGTGTAGTGGAGGGTGGGGGGGACTCTAAGAACTGAGCTCTGAGCATTTGAGGGTAAATGACTTGGTATGTCTCACCCATTCTAAGGCACCCACTTTTTTTTACTTTATGTTTACCACCTCTGAAGCTTGAATGCATCTCACAATCAATGACTGAATTTTAATGGTGCATGAAATAATGGTACATCTGAGAATTACTTCCTTTGAGCTTGTGCTTCTGAGCTGGGTTTGCTCATCTGAAAATGAAGCAGTTGGAGCTCTGAATGGTCCACTCTGGGGCCTTCCCCCACTGGTGGGGTTAATGAGGACCTGACTTAACCTTTTAGTGACCTTATCCCACCTTTTCCCTGCCTGGTCTAGTTTATTCTCTCTTGGAGAAAGTTCTGAAGGTTCCTGAGATGTCCAAGAAGTAGGGACATATTCTTTCTGCAGTGCCAATTAATGGGATGGTGCCAGTCCACACCAGGGCCAGAGACTGGTCATGAGCATAAGAATTTGATGTCCAAAATGCTTCTTTATTCACATACAGCCCCTTCATGTGACTGGCAGTGGGGACATGGCTGGGACTGTGCACAGGTGAGTCAGGGCACTGATTACATGTGTCTCCCTGGCTCTGAGCAAGTCACAGGGTGGAAACCCTGAAGATCCTGAATCACACCCAAGGAGCTCCCTGAGCATCTTCAGAGATGGAGAGAGAAGGAGCTGGAGGCAGAACCACGTGGCCCTAGAACCTCCCCATTGTCTGTAAGACCTACCTCATTCCACCATTAGGATCCCTGCTTTCCTGCCCTAAACATTGGATTTGTTTTGCTTCTTCTTTCACAGTATAAAAAAAAAACTACTTTTAAAGCCTACGGCAGCACTTACCTTTCAACCACATTTGCTTACTTGATTTTAAAGCCTCTCTGTTTCTTTCAGAACGCTCCATTTAGTCGGTTTACTATCAAGTTGCATGTGGGTGTTTCATAACAACAAGATAACTTCAGAAAGAAGCACAAATCTAAGAGAAAACCTTTCTGAACTCTTTGCCTTTGTAAACATCCCTGGCGGAACTTGAATGTTCTCAACATGTGTTTAACGCAGTTTTCCAGTCAAATCACATGAGCTCTGACATTCTGCTGGAAATAGCTTCTCGATTCAAGAGCTCTATTTGGGGGACTCGTCTTCTAGTTTCACACCCTTGTGAAACCTCTTCTGGTAAATACACGAAGTAGTACTCCATGGTTTCTTATTCTGATTGGCAGAGACCCTAAGAAAACATAGATTGGTCTGAGCCTGCTAACAGCTGATTCTTTCTGGTCTCTGAATTTTATTTCCAGTGGGAAGTCCCTGATGATGTCATCTCGATGATGCCCCTTGTTTCCAGGCAGTGAGAAGAACTGAAAATGTACAGTTTTGGTACAGGAGGGTTGAGGGCATCTGGAAGCTGGTGTAGCAGGAGGAGAAGGCATGAGCTTAGATTTCAAGCAGGTGGCAGTTGACAATGTTGGCTCTGTCCCTTGTCTGGCAGACCTTATTTTCTGTGACCTTTCTTTCTCTGAGCTTCATTCTCCTCACTTGTGAATGAGGAGACCATAGTACCTCACAGTGTTATTCTGAAGATTAAACAAGCTAATATACGAATGTGCCTGCTCCAGTCCCCATCGAGCAGTAGTATTTGAACTTACCCCTTCCTCTCACTTCCCCATTGCTTTTAGAAGCTTTGTTCATGACTTCATTGGTTTGAAATTTGATTTTATTTTTGTTTTTCCGTCAGCAAAGTGTAAAACCTGGGTGTTTTATGGCAGTTTTCATGGTACACATTGTATGCAGTGTAAACTTGAGAGAGAAAAAATGAGCGAAATCTGTGACTTCGACAAGGCTGGAAAAAATGTTATGTGGAAGAGAGTAACATTTTTTCCCAATAACTATGAACAGACTTTAAAGAGTCTAAAAGAATAAACGGCTTCAGCATATAAAATGCTTCCCATGTGTGCGTGCTCAGTTGCCTCAGTGGTATCCAACTCTTTGTGACCCCATGGACTGTAGTCCGCCAGACTCCTCTGTCCATGGAATACTGGAGTGAGTTGACATTTCCTTCTCCAGGGGAGCTTCCTGACCCAGGGATTGAACCTGAATTGGCAGGTGGATTCGTTACCACTGAGCCGCGTGGGACGTCCATAAAATACTTCTATTTCCTCCTAGATATCTTCATATCTTAAAGACAACCATGGCATCTCCCGGGACTAAGTCATCCTCCCAGGGTAGAGCTGGGGACATGGTCTCTTCCAGATCGCTGGAGAGTCAGGTCTCCTTGGCTGCATCAGAATTCTGGAAGAGACTGGAAGGTGAAAGCCAAATCCTGCCCTGAAGGTCTGGGTCACCTAAGATTCTTTGCCCAGACCCTCCTCTTTCACTGGCACAAGCCTCTAACTGGCCATTAATTTAAATATACATTTTTCAGGGACTTTCCTGTTCCAGTGGCTAAGACTCCATGCTCCCAATGCAGGGGGAGCAGGTTCCATCCCCGGTCAGGGACTAGATCCCACATGCCTTGACTAAAACCTAGGCTGGCTGCAGTAGGTTTTAGTCGAGGCGTGTGAGATACGCATTTTATATATGCATTTTTCCAATGTAAAAAGCCTGTACTGTCCGTACACTAAAGATTCTGGCTGTCTCTTCCTTCCCAACACAAGTTCCTAAGGTGCTGGCCAAGAGAACCCAGGGCACCTCCCTCAGATTTCAGGACAGTGCGACCCACAGCTCTGTCCTGACCTCGCAAAGATATGCTGGGAGGTCGGCTGCTGTTGAGTGTTGAATCCTAGCAAGAGGATTTGTTCAGATTTTTTAGACTTCCATATTTATTTAAGAGGAAGTTGTGGATATTTTTAAAGTTTACTTGTCTGAATTTTCTAATTTTCTATAATACATATATATTGCAACCATAATAAGGAGGCTTCCCTGGTGACTCAGATGGTAAAGCGTCTGCCTGCAATGTGGAGGACTGGGATTTGATCCCTGGGTTGGAAAGATCCCTTAGAGAAGGAAATGGCAACCCACTCCAGTATTCTTGCCTGGAAAATTCCATGGACGAAGGAGCCTGGTGGGCTACACAGTCTATGGGGTTGCAACTATAATAATACAGAGTTCATTTTTTTTTTTTTTTAAAGAAAATTATACCCAAGCCATTGTGGGAGAGTTCGTTACATGGAGGATAGGATCCAATTGACTTGCCTCTCCTAACCAGATTAACCTGATTAAGACAATAGATGGAGTCAAAGGTGACTTAATATCAGTATGTTACCAACTTCCCTGGTCCTTTTTCTCTTTTTTGCATTTTTGAATCTCACTTATTTTAGCAATGATAGAATTCTTACAAAAGGATAATTTTAATAAAGATCCTTTAATGAGCAGCTCTAACTTATACGTATTTATGAATCATCTGTGGTGCTGTAGGAACCTGTAGAAGTAATAACATCATACAGAGAAATGTAGTTACATTGAAGAATTAAAAAGATCACAGGAAAAGCATCTGGCTCCTGCTTTAACTTTTCCTAAATTGACCATAAATAAGCTGTCTGCAGTAGCTGCCCCTGAGACAGGGGACAACAGAACATAGTCACACGTGATGAGGTGGTTTCCAGAGGCGCTCTCTTCCAATCTAGATCTTCTCGTTCAAGGTCAGGACACATGGAGATGTGGAAGTCTTTTATTGGTCATGCTAGCCTGCCAGAATATTTCCATTCCGCATTCTGGTTTATTAACAAAGAATGTTGAAGTGGTTGCAACCACAGTAGAGGAAGGTGAATGCAGAGACAAACATTATTGTGTCCATTTACAATTTGAGGAAGTGACTCTCAAGGGCAGCACTGGACAGTGCAGCCACCGTCCTGTCCATTCTACTGTGACAATCAGACTGTGCCCAGCCCCGCCCCGCTCTGAAAGCTGAAGCTACCGTCACATATCCCTCAAGAGATAATTTGCACATTTCTCTTCCCCATCCCCAGCCCCAGCCTTTAAATGTCAGTGAAGTCTCTAAAAACTAAGACAGGCAGATCATGGCATCCAACTTTTGAAAGATTTCAGCCTCTATTCAGTCAGTCAGTTCAGTCACACGTCAGTCATGTCCAACTCTTTGTGACCCTATGGACTTCAGCACACCAGGCTTCCTGTCTATCACCAACTCCCGGAGCTTACTCAAACTCATGCCATCGAGTCAGTGCTGCCATCCAGCCATCTCATCCTCTGTCGTCCCCTTCTCTTCCAGCATCAATCTTTCCCAGCATCAGGGTCTTTTCCAGTGAGTCAGTTCTTCTCATCAGGTGGCCAGAGTATTGGAGTTTCAGCTTCAGCATCAGTCCTTCCAATGAATATTCAGAACTGATTTCCTTTAGGACAGACTGGTTGGATCTCTTTGCAGTCCAAGGGACTCTCAAGAGTCTTCAACACCACAGTTCAAAAGCATCAATTTTCAGCACTCAACTTTCTTTATTGTCCAGCTCTCACATCCATACATGACTACTGGAAAAACCATAGCTTTGACTAGATGGACCTTTGTTGACAAAGTGATGTCTCTGCTTTTTAATATGCTGTCTAGTTGGTCAGAGCTATTCTTCCAAGGAGGAAGCATCTTTTAATTTCCTGGCTGCAGTCACCATCTGCAGTGATTTTGGAGCCCCCCAAAAGTAAAGTCTCTCACTGTTTCCACTGTTTCCCCATCTATTTACCATGAAGTGATGGGACTGGATACCATATTATTTTTCTGAATGTTGAGTTTTAAGCCAACTTTTTCACTCTCCTCTTTTACTTTCATCAAGAGGCTCCTTAATTCTTCTTTGCTGTCCTCTGTAAGGGTGGTGTCTCTTGATTCCAGCTTGTGGTTCATCCAGCCCAACATTTTGCAGGATGTACTCTGCATATAAGTTAAATAAGCAGGCTGACAGTATTCAGCCTTGACGTGCTCCTTTCCTAACTTGGAACCAGTCTGATGTATAACTGTTTTAAAACACATCCTTAAGGGACTTCCCTGGTTAAGACTCAGGCTTCCAAAGCAGGGGGTGCAGATTCGATCCCTGGTTGGGGAATTAAGATCCCACATGCCATGCAGTGCAATCAAAAAAAAACAAATTAACTAAATAAATGGATACCTTTACATTTTTCAAAAATGAAAAGAATCTTTAGCTTCTGTTGTTGTTGTTTAGTCATTATGTCCAACTCTTTGCAACTCCATGGACTGTAGCCCACCAGGCTCCTCTGTCCATGGAATTTTTCAGGCAAGAATACTGGAGTGGGTTGCCAGTTTTCTTCTCCAGGAAAGCTTCCCAACTCAGGAATCGAACCTGCATCTCTTGTGTCACCTGCATTGCAGGCAGATTCTTTATCACTAAGCCACCTGGGAAGCCTGATCTTTAGCCTAGCTTTAACATTAAATGAGCTCTAGTTAGACATAGGGATCATTCCAACCCAGGGATCAAACTCAGGTCTCCCACATTTGAGGCAGAGTCTTTACCAGCTGAGCCACCAAGAAAGCTTAATTAGACGTAACCAGACAATCTAGTCAATGAGAGTCTGGGATTTCTCAGCCATGTTAGTTTGTGATTTTGGTTTTGTTTCTGGAAAGCAAAACAAAACAATACCATAGGGCATAAAGCTCCAACCAGCAGTGGTTTAGTGATCTCTGTTTCCTCGATCCACTTTATAAACTTTGAAACAGATGAAAGACAGAAGTGTGTCTGTGAACACAAGAGAATGGATATCCCTTACTAGATTTGGACATTTCCCAGACATTTTAGAAGCATCAACATACCAGAGAAGCTTGTGAAAAACTGGTATTACATCACCTGTGACTCCACTTATTGTATTAATTAGGAGAAGCAAGCAAATTGTAAGCAAGCAAGCACCTTCCAAAACAGCATCTACTTTGACGTCATTGACTATGCTAAAGCCTTTGACATGTGGATCACAGCAAACTGTCGAATATTCTTAAAGAGATGGGAATACCAGACCACCTTACCTGCCCCCTGAGAAACCGATATGTAGGACAAGAAGCAACAGTTAGAACCAGACACGAACAACAGACTGGTTCAGAACTGAGAAAGGACTACGTCAAGGCTGTATATTGTCACTGTGCTTACGTAACTTATATGCAGAGGGTATCAGGTGAAATGCTGGGCTGGACAAAGCACAAACTGGAATCAAGATCTCTGGGAGAAATATCAATAATCACAGGTATACAGATGACACCACTTTAATGGCAGAAAGTGAAGAGGAGCTAAGCCTCTTGATGAAGATGAAAGTGAAAAAGCTGGCTTAAAACTCAGCATTCAAAAATCTAAGATCATAACATCCAGTGCCAGCACTTCATGGCAAATAGATGGGGAAAATGTGGAAACAGTATCAGATTTCATTTCTTGGGCTCTAAAGTAAATGTAGACAGTGACTGAAGCCATGAAATTAAAAGATGCTTGCTCCTTGAAAAAACAGCTATGTCAAACCTAGACAGTGTTTTTAAAAGCAGAGACATCACTTTACTGACAAAGGTCCATATAGTCAAGGCTATGGTTTTTCCAGTAGTCATGTATGGATGTGAGAGTTGGACCATAAAGAAGGCTGAGCACCGAAGAATTGATGCTTTCAACCTGTGGTGCTAGAGAAGACTCTTGACAGCCCCCTGGGCATCAAGGAGATCAAACCAGTCAATCCTAAAGGAAGTCAACCCTGAATATTGTTTGGAAGATCTGATGCTGAAGTTGAAGCTCCAATACTTTGGCCACCTGAAGTGAAGAGCTGACTCATTGGAAAAGACCCTGATGCTGGGAAAAACTGAGGGCAAGAGGAGAAGTAGAGAATGAGATGGTTGGATGGCACCACCAACTGGATGGATGTGAGTTTAAGCAAGCTCCGGGAGTTGATGATGAACAGAGAAGCCTGGCGTGCTGCAGTCCATTGGGTTACAAAGAGTTGGACACGACTTAGTGACTGAACAACAACAACAAGCAAATTGTACACCAGCCTCTGTGTAATGAACTGTATCCCAGTGGCTTGGATATAGTTCTTTTCATAATGAGCTTTGCATTATTACAGTTTTGATATATATGTACTGTAGAAAACTTGAAAATTGCAGACGCAAACTTAAATATATAATAGCTTTCTTTTCTAACNCTGGATGTGAGAGTTGGACCATAAAGAAGGCTGAGTGCTGAAGAATTGATGCTTTCAACCTGTGGTGCTAGAGAAGACTCTTGACAGCCCCCTGGGCATCAAGGAGATCAAACCAGTCAATCCTAAAGGAAGTCAACCCTGAATATTGTTTGGAAGATCTGATGCTGAAGTTGAAGCTCCAATACTTTGGCCACCTGAAGTGAAGAGCTGACTCATTGGAAAAGACCCTGATGCTGGGAAAAACTGAGGGCAAGAGGAGAAGTAGAGAATGAGATGGTTGGATGGCATCACCAACTGGATGGATGTGAGTTTAAGCAAGCTCCAGGAGTTGATGATGAACAGAGAAGCCTGGCATGCTGCAGTCCATTGGGTTACAAAGAGTTGGACACGACTTAGTGACTGAACAACAACAACAAGCAAATTGTACACCAGCCTCTGTGTAATGAACTGTATCCCAGTGGCTTGGATATAGTTCTTTTCATAATGAGCTTTGCATTATTACAGTTTTGATATATATGTACTGTAGAAAACTTGAAAATTGCAGACGCAAACTTAAATATATAATAGCTTTCTTTTCTAACTGCCCCCAAATCACCACTGTTCAGCCTTAGCACATGAGTGTATTTTTTCAAAGAAAGTTACTGATGCCTGGGAACAAGGCCTGACGCACTGCCACCACTGGTAAATGTGGACCTACTCCAGAGGCAGCGGCCCTCCGTTTCTGGGACAGCTTTCAGACACACTTCTTTCAGGAACATTTCTTGCGAAGTGCAGTCAAGCTTTAAAAGAGAAAATTTGTGAAGCACGTTCCCCAGAGATGTCTGAATTAAATTGCCTTTATTCTAAGACATGTATAGTTTTTTCATTCTAATTCTTTTATATGGGAAGTCATTATCACCCCTTGAGTCAATCAGTTCAGTATTCAGAGGATTCTGGTCTCTGACCTCATAAAACCTGCTTGTTAGCCTCATGCATCTTTCCCTACTTTTCCATTAACACTTGAACAGACCAAAAAAAAAAAAATCAGATTTTCACTGGCCTACCTCACCACTCAACATCATAAAAATAATTGTTCCAGGGATCAGATACTGTCGTGTATGTGCAAGGATAATTCAGAATCTGGTACTCAGTCAGGGGGAAATCTAGAGGAACCAACCACAGTTAGGACTATGAAAAGGCTCAGTAAAAGCATTGACCTCCACTACCCCGTATACATCATGAGGTTCAGAGTAGAGTATGGCTTTCCTTACTGAATATGTTCTGGGAATGAGTGTTTTTTGTTTTGTTTTGTTTCAGAAAGCTAACATCTCTTTCCTTTAAGGAGGGAGTTTTTGAAATCTTACCTCATGACTCTTTTTTGACACACATCTTCCTGAAATATTATACTTTCCTGACTCGGAAAAGAAAGCAGATTGGGCATGAGCCTTGCAGCTCTGGGTGACTCGAGGTCATTGTTATGGAACCTCAGTGATGCACTGATGCCTTGGGATGCTGGCGTGGTTCAGCCTTAATTCACCCTCCGTCCTGAAGCCTGGCTCTGCTGGGAGACATGACTGGCCCTGACCTGTGCCACCCTGGCAGAGTCTCTACCCCCTGTGCAACCCATGGCCCCTTACCTTCAGCTCCCTGCCCTCCTCCCTTCCCNCCTTGGGATGCTGGCGTGGTTCAGCCTTAATTCACCCTCCGTCCTGAAGCCTGGCTCTGCTGGGAGACATGACTGGCCCTGACCTGTGCCACCCTGGCAGAGTCTCTACCCCCTGTGCAACCCATGGCCCCTTACCTTCAGCTCCCTGCCCTCCTCCCTTCCCGTTACTTCTTTCTTCTGCTACTTTGCCTCTCTTCCTTTGTTTTAGGTTTGGCATCTGGAGAGTTTGGCTTTGTAATCAGAACCAGTGCCTGCAAGTTAGCTCAACTGTTGCTTTCCTTTGGCTGTGGTTTCCCCTGGAGCCTGTACCTTCCAGTCCCACAAGCCTTCAAGACCTATCTTGTTACCTTTACTCTTCCTGGCTGTTTTTTGTTCATCTTTCTCCTAGGCGGCTCTCTGGACTATGAAGAGTTAGTCAGTTAGTGTGACTTATTTTTACCACTTGTCCAGTTGAAAGACCGTTCTGCAATCACCTGGGATCCATAAAGTAATCCATGAGCCCCTCCGAACACCATGCCTCTCACACTCTGGTTGAAAGCAGTGCTCAGAAAATGTAAAACCTCCTTCTGTTATACACCAGAGCTGTACTTTGTGAAACAATAACTTAGTGACTAGTTCAGTTCAGTTCAGTTCAGTCACTCAGCCATGTCCGACTTTTTGCAACCCCACGAATTG
>SJYA01000949.1:6559-107279 GCA_006410615.1 Neotragus moschatus
ATGACACCACCCTTATGGCAGAAAGTAAAGAGGAACTTAAAAGGCCCTTGATGAAAGTAAAAGAGGAGAGTGAAAAAATTGGCTTAAAGCTCAACTTTCAGAAAACTAAGATCATGGCATCCAGTCCCATCACTTTATGGCAAATAGATGGGGAAACAGTGGAAACAGTGGCTGACTTTATTTTTCTAGGCTCCAAAATCACTATATATGGTGACTGCAGCCATGAAATTAAAAGACGCTTACTCCTTGGAAGGGAAGTTATAACCAATCTATACAGCATATTGGAAAGCAGAGACATTACTTTGTCAACAAAGGTCTGTCTAGTAAAGGCTATGGTTTTTCCAGTGGTCATGTATGCATCTGAGAGCTGGACTATAAAGAAAGCTGAGCACCAAAGAATTGATGCTTTTGAACTGTGGTGTTGGAAAAGACTCTTGAGAGTCCCTTGGACTGCAAAGAGATCCAACCAGTCCATCCTAAAGGAAATCAGTCCTGAATATTCATTGGAAGGACTGATGCTGAAGCAAAAACTCCAATACTTGGCCACCTGATGTGAAGAGCTGACTCTTTTGAAAAGACCCTGATGCTGGGAAAGATTGAGGGCAGGAGGAGAAGGAGATGACAGAGGGTGAGATGGCTGGATGGCATCACAGACTCAGTGGACACGGGTCTGGGTGAACTCCGGGAGCTGGTGATGGACAGGGAGGCCTGGCATGCTGCGGTTCATGGGGTTGCAAAGAGTCAGATACGACTGAGCGACTGAACTGAACTGAACTGACAGGAAGAAGATACTGACAAAGTCAGTACCATGCATGAAATTAATCATAGTGAAACAAATGTCAGCAACATGCAGAGACTTATCATAATGTCATAAAGGAATGAGTAGCAACAAGATGTGATAACACTGTACTTCACTGTATAGACCAAAGAATATAATCTCAAAGCCTGAGGAGTTTTCTTAAGAATTCTATTTCCAGTGAGAAGAAATACAACCATGAAAAGTTATTTCTTTTCAAAAGAATCAAGTTGTCTTGTACACTTCACATGAATAAATGCATTCTGACACTGGTCTAACTTAATCATTGACAATTCTACAGTTCAAAAAACAATCATTTTTGTCCTCTCTGAACTGCCGACTTTGCCCTGAGTTTGGTGCCTAGAAAGTCTTTTCAGTGAGTGTTTAATATGTTGAGCAGCTGAAAAGTATGGTAAAACAAANATTCTGACACTGGTCTAACTTAATCATTGACAATTCTACAGTTCAAAAAACAATCATTTTTGTCCTCTCTGAACTGCCGACTTTGCCCTGAGTTTGGTGCCTAGAAAGTCTTTTCAGTGAGTGTTTAATATGTTGAGCAGCTGAAAAGTATGGTAAAACAAAAAGCAGGTCAGCAGGTTCATTTTTTTTTTTTTTTTTAAAGAGAAGCGTTGCAAAAGATTCCTGCAAACATGAATTAAGTTGGCAGGTTCCTCTTACATTACTAATCATACAATAATTAAAATACTGCAGTAATATATTTAACACCTGCTTGGTTTCACTGAGGCTCCTCAGATTTCTACACTGCAGGACAGAAAGTCAAGGGTGCTTAATCCAGTTATCTCTCTTGGATGTCTTTTTTCTCCTTATTCTTTTTTTCTTTGTAGTGTTACGAGCTTCTAAGCCTCAAACCCATTCCATGCTAGAAGCGGATAGCAGTCACTTTCAGGGAAAAATTCAAGTTTTAGTCACTAAACACACTGAAGTATGTGAGGTTTGGTTGCTGATTTCTGTTCAGTCAGAAAAGGAAGACTTCTCAACAAGGAAAGACTTTGAAAATGACTTGAGTCTGAAACAACAATGAGAGAACAACTACATGCCTCTCTCTCTCTAGCCCTCGTCCTTTCCCCTTTCCCTCTCTTTCTTTTCTCCTTGTCTCTCCCCCAGCACCAATCGCTCTCCATCAATCTTCCCTTTTTCTCCTCCTTTCATTCAATCATTCTTTTTCTACTTTTAAGGAAAATAACATTCAGGAAAAAAAAAGTTTGGTTATCATGGAAAAATTTTGTAGGCATAAATCTATGCAGGTGCTATTGTTCCCATTAACATATTTGTCATCAAAGAATCACAGTTTTACCATGAATTGTTTTTTTTTTTTTTTCCTGCCTTGGTAATATTGGTACTTCTAATTGAAAGCAATATGATGTCAAAGAACCAGGCATTTGTGATTCTTTAATAAGTTTATCCCTGTTACTTTCTCTACATTTATTTTTTCTCATTTCTCTTCTCCCTGCTTATACAATTTGGATAGGATCTCAAATGGAATAACTTATAGAAGGTAGAACCCATGTATCTGGTAGCTTCCAAATAGATGGGATTTCCATTTTTCCAAAGTAACCCACTACTTCTGGTCAGATAACTACAAAGATCACTGTTTTGACTAATACATCTCAAAGAAGAAAGATGGGATCAATCCATGATAGGGCTTGAATAATGCTTATCAAAAATAAAACAAGATGGTATCAATCATTTCTTAGATCTATAAGTCCTGAAGGGAGATGAGGTTTATAGAAGATAACTAGTAGCAAAAAAATTTGACACAAGTGGATATGAATAAACTAGAAAGCACAAAATCATGAATTCCAGAGCTCAGACTTAGTGACTGTGATTGAAAAGGTGAAAAAGGAAAGAATAAAATATTTTTAATACTAAGTGTTTTCCATTTGACAAAAGACGTTATACTGCAGCATAGATAAGCTACTGTATTTTACAGATCACACACAACCTTGCATGTGAAGCCAAGGATTTAATTTGCTAGGACCAACTCACAGTGTCTGGAACAGAAAAGCCTGTTGGCAACAATCTAACAAGAGTCTCATGAAAGAAGATACAGTTTGACATATCTTCTGTAGCAGTCAATTCATAATATAGCAGGACTGGAATGGTAGAATGCTGCATTCACCTTACCTAGAGCAATGGCACTCAGCTCCAGTACTCTTGCCTGGAAAATCCCATGGACGGAGGAGCCTAGAAGGCTGCAGTCCATGGGGTCGCTAAGAGTCGGACACAACTGAGTGATTTCACTTTCACTTGCATGCATTGGAGAAGGAAATGACAACCCACTCCAGTGTTCTTGCCTGGAGAACCCCAGGGATGGGGTAGCCTGGTGGGCTGCCATCTATGGGGTCGCACAGAGTCAGACATGACTGAAGCGACTTAGCAGCAGCAGCAGAAGCACTTTAACAAAGGTGTCTGTTGGGAACACACAGTAAATATTCATAGCCTCTTGAACCATCAGGTTTCTGTCATAGCCACCGAACTCAGAGTTGCAAATTGAAATTAGGAATCAACATTTGTAAATAATAAATAAATGAGGCCTGATTGAGATCAGGGCAACATACTTCATTCGAATAACCCTGTCCTCCCAAAAATCACTTGAGTAAACATTTGAAATTATTTTACTCTTTCATTTTTCATTTTATGAATAAATGGAAAGGTGTGAGAGTTCAGGAGTGTCAGGATGCTCATTTCTGGCTGGCATGAATGCCACACATTCATGGTCCAGGTGCTTAGAGAATTTAAAAATTAATCAAGTTGCAGCTATACTGTCCACTGAACAAATATTTATGTATCCCATCATTAATATTTCCTTCTGTAGCCCACCAGGCTCCTCTGTTCATGGGATTCTCCAGGCAAGAATTCTGGAATGGGTTGCTGTTTCCTTCTCCAGAGGATCTTCCAGGGATCAAAGCTGGGTCTCCTATATTTCAAGCAGATTCTTTACCATATGAGCTATAGGAAAGATCCTTAATATTTCCTTCTAGTCTGAACATAATAAAAGGCACCAAACTGAGGGTTGTGGTTAAAAGGGGGTGTGCTTGGTATTGCTTTTAAAGTGATACAGCTCTTTATGTATACATTTTTTCCTGAATTAAAATAAGCTATTTTAAGGGTTCTTCTTTGATTTTAAGAAATACAAAACTGCATTTCTTCATTTGCTCTGTAGTGCAATATCTCCTGACTGAAACATACCTGCTGATATTTTAGCATCTGCCCAATGATTTGCAAAAGTGATTTATAATGCCAGGTTTCTGACTGTGTTCAAGGTTAGCAAGTGAAAGTCTAATTCCATGACACTAAAGTACCCCTAAAGCACTGATTTGCCTAGTTTTATCTGGATATTAAGAAAAAAATAAAATGTCTAAGAACTTCAAGATCCTTAAAGTCTAATTCTACAAAATACAAACGACAGCATTATTATTAAAATCAATCATTAAGCTTCTACCAATCGCCAAGAGGCTTCCTTGGTGGCTCAGCTGGTAAAGAATCCACCTGCGCTGTGGGAGACCTGGGTTTGATCCCTGGGTTGGGAAGATCCCCTAGAGAAGGCAACCGCAACTAAATCCAGTATTCTGGCCTAGAGAATTCCGTGGACGGAATAGCTCATGGAGTCACAAAGTGTCGGACACAACTAAGCAACTTTCAGTCACCAGAAGGAATGTTATTTTTAGGAGGCAACATTTTAAAAATTTTTACTGATTCAAATCTATGTTTCCCAACTTGCAAAGTAACCTGTCTGCATAATGCATTTATTGAAAAATTTCAACCTCTTCCCTAACAGAATAATCATTCATAAGTCCTCATGTGACTGGAAGCAACAGTTCTGTAATGGAAATGTCACTGCAACCTTAAATATAGCATTCACCACCGTGAAAACTGTAATAACAGATGCTCACAAATGCCTGGTGTGATGAATCAACACAGAGAAAGGAGAGAAAGAAGTCTGTGTAGGTGTTTGTGGAGTTGGGGGAAGAGTGCCTTACAAACACACAGGAGTAAACAGATGGCAGTGATGAAGGCATTCTCGGATAAATTTGACTTGTCATACCCCGGGACTTCTCTACTACCTGCAATTACCTATACATCAATTGGACAAAATAATGACGGTTCAAAGGCAAGTGGAGAAGAAAGAAAGAACAAGAATGACTTTATTGCTATTATTCTGGTGATGTGAACAAAAGAAAGGAGGTAATAAAAAAGAGCAAATGAGACAGGGAAGTTGTTTTGCAAAAGGTCAGTCAATATACATTGACTGGGCTCTTTGACATATTTCATGGACTAAAATAGTTCATAATACATTAATGTTTCACCTACTGTTGTAGTAAATACAATGTTCTGAGTAAGAGAAAACAGATTTAAAATACTCTTGGAGTTCCTTTTAATTATGATGAAACAGGTAATTTAGGCTAATTTTCCCTCTTAGAAAAAGTTTGAAAAACTGACAAAATACTCAAGAATGTCTCTTGATGTATAGGGATACTTTCCCTAGCAGTAATTTTGATCCCTTAACTGAAAGGTAAAGTTGTCCTTTTGATAGTCACACAGGCTTACGGACAGAGAAATTGGAATCTAGAGCAAACCAAAAACAGGGGCTGAGGGATGCCAGGAAAATAGCATTATACTGGAAAGTGAACTTGAAAGCCTCAGTCTAGGTTAAGTCAGGGACATTCTTATACAGAATTCTGCTCAACTTCAGATTACCTCAATTTCTGAAAATGGATTAAGATCTTAGATTACTAGGACCATAAAACCTGGGTCAAAAGCAAACAGTTCTCTGTAGAGGAAAATACTTTCATCCTTTAAATCAAATAACCACACTCAGTTGCTCAGTCATGTTCGACTCTTTGTGACCCCATGGACTATAGCCCACCAGGCTCCTCTGTCCATGGGATTCTCTATGTAAGAATACTGGGGTGGATTGCAATTTCCTTCTCCAGGGGATCCCCCCACACAGGATCAAAACTGTGTCTCCTGCATGTCCTGCATTGCAGTTGAATTGTTTACCATTGAGTCATCAAGGATAACCCAAAATATACATAATCAAAAATAACCAGGACTGCAAGACAATATGAATAAAATCAAATAATCGCTCAGTTTTGCAAATAAAGGAAGTGGAGAAGGAAATGGCAACCAACTCCTGTATTCTTGCCTAGGAAATCCCATGAACAAAGGAGCCTGCCAGACTATAGTTCATGGGGTTGCAAAAGAGTTGGACATAACTTAGCGACTAAACAACAACAAAATATACAATACATAATCAAAAATAACCAGGACCACAAAACAGGATAGTATGAATTATAAAGTCCCAAGCAACAAACAATATCAAATGATTTGTGGGGACTACAGTATTCATATTAGCAGATATGGATATTAAATAACTGTAATTATTTATAAATAGCTATAGAAAACACTATATGTTCAAAAAGAAAATACAAGAATAAGATTTTTCATAGAAATGTGGAAATTTTATTTTAAAATGCTAAAGTATAATAAAATTAGGAACTTAACTGGATGGGGTGATAGTAAATTAGACAAAGGTAGAAGAGTCAAAGGACTGGAACATAAGTTAACAGAAAAAATTCCAGACTGAAAAAAGAGAAGAATGGGACATGTAGAAGACAAGGTATGAGACAAACATAATATCCTGGCAAGTACTAATACACTTCTGGAATCAGAAGAAGGGAGGAGAAACAGGATGATTCAGAAGCAATGTTGACTAAAAGGGCTGAGAAATTTGCAAACATGACCAATGACATTTTGAAACCATAACTTCAACAGTTTATTAATTTTGAGCAAGAAAATATAAGGTAATACATTTAGGGAGATTATTGTCTGTGCTTCATGTTTTTGTATGTCTTACAAGCAGAAGCACTGATTGGCTTTGTTCAAGACTGACTTTAGATGTTTGTATAGCAAACATCCTTGGATAATAGAGGAAGTGTCCCACACAAGAGCAGAAGGAGGCTCTTCTGTATGCTTCAGTGTAACAAAGGTACAGCTATAAACTCTCATGTTCCCTCAACACAATGATTTTCACATGAAATGCAACCCACTGACTGTGCAGGTGTTACCTGGCAGTTTGCTTCTCTATCTGGGATTTAAGGCTCAGGGAATTGGCATCATGCTAATAGTCTAGCTAATGGTGATGCACTGGATAATAAAATCCTCTGCCTCTGACCTGCGAGTATCCTGTCTTCTACCAGTATCCATGAAACTCTGGCAAGGTAATTATATTGGCTTGAAAATGAATTAAAAATAGCAGATCTTTTACAGTTCTTTATGTATATACCAAGTAAAAATGCAGAAAGTCTAGATAAAAATAAATCTGAATAGCAGTCAAAGAAAACTATCAGATTACTTTCAACTGAGAAAAAGTACACTAACAACTGAATTTTCAATAGAAACCATGGGAGCAAGAAGAAAATGGAATGACATCAGCAAGTCTGGAGGAAAATTCTGGAAAGCTGGAATTGAGAATCAGCAAAAACACTCTCAATATTCGAGGTGATTTTCAAACAAATAAACTGAGAAAAATTATTGCCAGTAGATCCAGGTCGTAAGGCATTTTAAAAGATATTCCTCTGGCAGCAGGATTATGATTATAAATGAAAGGACTCAGATGCGAGAATGATGATAAATAGCAAAATATGTAAGGATATGGCAAATTTAAATTAATATTTATATAACCATAAGAGTGTGTGTTGTCTGAAATACAGAATCAGTTAAAATAAAAAGACAGCAATGGCTTCAGTTTGGAAAAGAGTAGCAGTTCTAAGTGTTATAACGTGATCTTTTTTTCTGGAAAGAAGGTTAAAGTAATAAATACTTTATTTTAATATGAAAGATATGTACACTGTCATCTCTAGGACAACCCTCAAACCATAAAGAAAATAGAAAAGACAAGAAATTGAATTAAATTTCCTGTTTAAAGTATGTCTTGCTATAGAAGAGATGAATAGTCCAACTAGATCCAGGTTAGAGTACATTTTTAATTTGTACATAAAATAATTAAGCTTAAAAAAACTTATATATGCCCAAACTTTGAAAACAGGAGTATTAGGTTTAGACACATAAAAATTGAAATAATCCCCTTTCTTGTAAGGGCTAGAAATAATCCCCTAAGGTGTCTTTGAACTATACTGCTCAGAAGCCCCAAAGGCAGACTTTATATTTATTTATAAAACTAAGTTTACTAAAGCATTTAAGACTGTGTATATGACTACATAGAGCTAGTGTTAATTTAAAACATTTGATATTTAAAGCAAATACACAATTATTAAAACTTTTCTCAAAACATAACAGATGAATATTTTAATAACAATCATTGTTAAATTTTTGTTTTTATGTGCTTTACTGAACTTAATGAAACATATGGAAAGAAAAAAATAAAAGAAGTAGTTACTTTCAGACACAAGGTGCAAATTCTTCAAGATTTTTGTTTCATGGGTGGTGAGAGAGATGCTCCTATTTTTCTTCATTCCAGTCATTGTATCAGTGTGGAAGTACAAGAAACTGTTGATATTAATCCATTTTGACATGTGAAAATGGATATTTCTCTTGATTAATAGTTTAATAACATTTGAAAAAAGTTTGAGGCCCTGAGTATATGTTCTGTGACCTATAATGATCGAAACAGATATTATTTTCTGACACCCATAACCAGTAATTTTTAAGTTTCTATTAAAAGGAATGACTACTAAAAACTCTCCTGAGTGCAACATGAAGGAATCAATTCAAAAGTAACAGCCATTTTAAAACAGCTGTGATGTGAAGATTCCTACTAAGTTACACAATACGTTACATTAACTCTCAGAAAAGGCAACTGCTACTTATGTGTGAATGCTATATAAAAGGTGCGGAGTGAGCATATAATTTATTATCTAAACCAGTTCCCTTTTAAGAGCGAAAGGAATCACTTTAAACAAGTACCCTGAGGCAACAGTGTAAACCACAACAGTTCCGGGAAATGGGATATATGTTTATCCTGTATAAATAGCAATAGAATCTCTTTAATCAGAGGAGAGTATGGTAGGAAAAAGAGCAANCTTCCCTTTTAAGAGCGAAAGGAATCACTTTAAACAAGTACCCTGAGGCAACAGTGTAAACCACAACAGTTCCGGGAAATGGGATATATGTTTATCCTGTATAAATAGCAATAGAATCTCTTTAATCAGAGGAGAGTATGGTAGGAAAAAGAGCAAGATAAGAAACATATTCTTTTTCATAATGATGTATTGTTTATGGATGTCTATACTGGATTATCACGACTCTCATAACTTCTAAATGTGTGTGTTCTATACAATGCTTACATTTTGATTTATGTCAAGCATGTGTTATGGCATGTTGCATACATAGCATTTTAATAGAAGTTTAACATTTTTGTGATATACATATTGCACAAACAACAATCAATACTAAACAACCAAAGTAGTCTTCCTTATTTTCATTCAGACTGATTCTGATTGCAGTTTCAGAGTTCTAAGAATGTAGATACTCTCGTGCAGATAGTAAAATTATTCTGAACATCAGAAGCTAGTGGTTAATAAACTACATGTTAAAATTTGTAATAAAATATTTATCCAGTCTGTACTTGCAAGGATATTCTGGCAATTTTCTTTTCCTCCTACAAACTATTGGAACTGCAACACACAACACTGTAAATGATGCTCATCTGAAACAAGCTGAGCAATGACTCAGGCCTCGGTACATTTCTACCTATCTCTGTAATGATGCTATATTTTCTTTCAGAGCAGGGGGATCAAAACACAAACATTGCTAATGAAGCTGTTCAGCCCTGTGGCCCAATGTTGGAACAGCAGACGCTGACTTCATCAGTATTTAAATTACAGGAGCAAAGAATGTTTTCTAGTTGAGCATTGTTCCAGTTCTTTGAACTGACTGCCATGGATTCCTGGAGCTTGACCACATTACAATTTTCACACTTAGCAACTGTAAAATTGTTAAAGCAGTATCCTTCCTTACAGTTTATCCGTTATTACTGCTAAATTTGGCATACCACCTTAGTTACGGACTTTAAATGCCACTTTCATCACTTCCCAGGGTAACCTTGGCCATGAAATCGGAAAATCAGATCATTTTCTGGTCCGTTTTCTTCTTTTTCTTTGGACGAGATTAGATTTTGCTACGCTTGACTGACAAATCCCATTTAGGATTCAAGAAGAGGGCTGTGCCCCGACCTCTTTAAGAAGTGGGAGGTGAGATGTCTTAGGCAGTGATGAGGAAGAAAGGACCAATTTCAACTCATCACACAAAGGCAATTAGTGATTAATTCACACTAAGAGACAAAAATACTCGTGAAAGTGGAGAGTCCTTTAGTGTCAGATCATAACATTAAAGATTCTCTAAAAATACTAATCATGTTCAAGGATTTTCTCCACATGTTTTTCTTTCACATTATATTTCTAGGTTTGTTATACAGCAAAGCACAACCCAAACTTATTTTTATCTGAATAAACAGGTTTCAAAATTAATAGGAAAACATATTTTAAGAAATAACCAATAGGAACAAAATCAATAAAGTTCCCATGGTATATGAAAATAAGACAATCACTTCANGGACGGTTTAAGACTGAACCTCCACCAATATCTTTAATTTCAAACTACATCAGCATCAGTGCCTTAGGCAACTTATATAGTTTTAAGATCCAGAAAACTTTAAAGTCAGAAGTATCACCCAATTTTTCCAATCTCATTGCAGCACTAATAAATCATGGAGTTGCTGCAATTTAAGAAGCAGCACCTAGCTTTATGAATCCAGTCATATAGTCTTAGATTTGCTATGTCTGGCTGCAGCAGCCCTGGGCTATATCCCTCCAGTCTACCCTCATACACATAGACATATGAATGTTCTCTTGATCCCACTTTCTCAAGCCTTGAAATAAACTAATATCTTAGATCTCCTTTTCAGAATAACCCATATCAATTATTTAAGTTTCACTGCTCTAAGATAACAAAGGCCATTTTTTAAGGATGAAGATCAGCTAAAGAACAAACAGCCTAACATCTTCTCAGGTGAAACACATAGCTAATGGTGAGTATTCATAATATGCTTTCTCTGAAACAAATCATAGTATTCCTAGGCAGCATTTAAATGTCTATAATCCCCTGGAGAAGGAAACGACAACCTGCTCCAGTATTCTTGCCTGGGAAATCTCACGGACAGAGACTGGGAGGCTACAGTACATGGGGTTGCAAGAGTCAGACATGACTTAGCAACTGAGCACATATACACTTATGAGTATTTTAAACCATTGTAAGAATTTTACTTTCAGTGTTACTATGCCATAATTTCTTCAGTTAAAACTAATACAAAGAAAGTTCATAAAATTCAGTTATTTTATAATATTTTAATAATAACTGGAATTTATGATCCATATTTATTTAGGAAAAGGGAGTAGGAATGAAAAAAAGAAGCAGTGATAGAATGTCATGACTTCTGAAAAGATTGGGATATGACCAGAAATAAGGAAGACCACAACTTCTATCGATTTCATTCTGTTGTCCCCTTTCCCTCCCTCTCTCCCACCTCTTTTCCATCCCCCTTTTCTTCACTTTCCTTCTTTTTTCCCTCCCCTACTCTTCAAGGGAAATTTTCTTTCTAAAACTATTTCTTCATGAGAGAAAGTGGTAAGGGAGGAGCAGAAAGAAACAGGAAGATTTACTGGAGTAGTGGAATGGGAAAAATATAAGTAGGAACTTTATCTTAAAATAACTAAAAATAAC
Organism: Neotragus moschatus; assembly: GCA_006410615.1. Lineage (NCBI taxonomy): Eukaryota > Metazoa > Chordata > Mammalia > Artiodactyla > Bovidae > Neotragus > Neotragus moschatus. Next base: position 18,120 of record SJYA01000949.1, read on the forward strand.
CCCTTAGTGATTAAAATGCACAGTGTGGCTCACTTGCAATTAATATGTTCCACTTAGTAAGTAAATGCAAAGTATGGCTCACTGACAAGTAAAGCAATTCAAGAATTTTATATTGCCTAAATGCTCTAAATCAATAGGTTTAAAATAGATTTACTATAATTGGAATAATACTATTATAGTATGATTTTGGAGATTTCTCATGCAACTGACAGGAGATGGTGAATGAAACTGTCAATACATCAATTCCTTTACTTTTTCTTATTAAGCACCAAGGCTTAAACAGGACTGAAAAATGAATAACTTCAAGGGAGGTAAAGAGAGATATGTGTCTCAAAAAGCATGTTTACTATTTGTTTCCAATCTTCCCTGTTTTAAACTGCAGCACTTACAAGAACTCACTTTTCAACTTAGTTGATTTTTGATGTCTTAAGTATATTTTGTTTTTCACTACAAATATGTATTTTAGTCACAAGGAGTTTATATTCGTGTTTTATTTTAGTTCTTTTTTGCTTTAGTTTTTCTTTTTTTTTCTTTTGGTTTTATTTATCTATGTAGCCATAATTCTGGTTTTACAATTGCATAATGTTATTTCAGATTACCTTTCCAAACACCATTTCTATATTGTAAAATCAATAAATTAAAACAAGCCTTCCAAAATCATGTTATTTATATCCAATGTTAGAAACATGAATCTCTAAAGTAATTAATATAATTTCTGCTTTTTACCTCAACTTTGTCACTAATAATTTTTGAATTTATAAATATACTGCAATTGAAGCACATATTGATATTATATGGTTAGGATATGCTTATTTCTCTAACCTTTTTTCTGGTCCAGTAGCTGAACTAATCTTTAGAAATAACTTGTGATCCTAGTGATGATTTTAGTGAATTTTATATCCAATATTCCAAAATAAAGTGTGAATCATTTTTCATGAGTTAAATGTGACCCATTTCTAGGACTTAAAATAAGTTTTTAAGGAGTGAAGGAAATAAATAATTATTTAATAAGGATAAATATGAAACTTAGTTCTGTACCTTGCAGTATGTTTTCTGTCTGATTTTACTGACTGGGTGATGAATTTCTCATGCTTCTCTTTAAACCTCATCCCTAAATAATGACATTGCTTCTAGGCTCAAACCAAGAGTACAAAGAATTTCTTTTGCCTTGAGAAGATTTTTCTCCCAAAACCATTCTGAAATTAATTTTCAAGTACATACTTACGGATATAATAATTTTATTATTTATGATAATGTCATCACACTTACTTTAGCTATTTTATCACTTTAATATGTCACTCAACCTCCACAGCAGGCATTCTAGAGGTAAACATATGGACTAGAAAAAGAATTAAATCTTGATATTTTAATTTAACTCCTAACTACATCTAATAGCTTCCAAGCATGAAACATACCTTTATTTCATATATTATTAGGATGTTTCATGCTTGGAAGCTATTAGATGTGGTTAGGATTTAAATTTTAAAAATTCAGACAGTCCAAAAGCCATGCTTATCAACTTTTATCACTTTAGTAGCAATGAAAGGTGACAGAAATCAATAAACATAACTTCTGTGACTTATACTAGCTAAAAAGCTTATATAACTATTGTGGCTATTAATCTGTTTCTCTGGCAGAATTTCTCTCAGCTTATATACATGGAGTATGACAAGCATGTGTGTGTAAGAAAGTAGAAATAAAGAAAAGTAAAATAGTGTGTCCTTCACTCTCACTTATTATTTGTGTAATAATAATTACCACAACAATCCTGTAAGGTGGATTTGAATATATTTCAAAACTTTGGAAATACTCAAATACATTCATTCTCTTAAAGCTCCAAATTAAAAGAAAAATTAGAAACAGTAAAATAATTGTTACAGTAGGTTTATTAAAATTTTATTCCCCCAAAAAAGAGACAGCAGTCTAAATGTCTAAAATATATACATATTTTGGAATATTATCCAGCCACTAAAAATCATCTTCTCAGAAAGTACTGAACACGGTGGCAAAACACTCCAGTAAAGCTCCAGAGATACTGTTTCTGTGAAAGTCCATCCCAACTGACATTTCCTATAAATCTCCTTAAACTTCAGATGAATACTCTGGCATCCCACCTTCAGTTCAAGATCAGAGTTAGGGAAATTCTAACACTTAAAATCCCTGGTTTTATGGGACAGTGTTTCACATTTAGGGACAAGGCAAAGAGCCTGGTACATGGGCATAATCTTGATAAACACTGTTCTTAAAAAAGAAGATCTAAATTGTAGAAAGACCATCATTAGCCATGGAAAATGATAAATCCAGGAAAACAATACAAAAAACTGAGAACTTTTAGGAGACAGCAATCAATATAAAGCAAATACAAGCTAGAACAAGTAAGCAGATCAGAGAGAGAAGCTGAACACAAATCATAAGATTAATTATTTCCCAGTGAAATTGAGCTGGCCATATTTTACAGCATCTCTACTGCTTAATACCTTGGATGGTCAGAAATCTAAATGTTTGAACTACTACCAAGCTAAGTAGCCATCCAAAGTAGCTGGCGGGGTGGAGGCGAGGGGCTGCCAAACCCCACTCCTCAACAACTTTATGACAGAGAAATTATCTAGTCTCTCCACCTACTACTTTCCACCAGCTCAACATGGAGATGTTAGTTCTTCTCAATATTCTACTACACTGTGAACTTATCAATTTGAAAATCTATTCAGGGTCTCAAAGTTTCCCCCATAAAAATCTCTGCAAAAGGATGAAAGCATTATATTTAATATTACAATGGTCTATTTCCTCACATGAATTATACCACTTCTCCTTCCCCTCACCCTATAAAAGAAAAGGATCTAGTCTATAAGCAGACATAGTTCTAAAAATATGACCCTATTAAAAAACTCAACAGCAATCTCATTGCCAGTATCTTAAGATAATGAGAACTCTATTAGAAGTAACTTTACAAAATTAATCAAGGGCTTGCCATTTTCCAATTGTGGTCTAAACTTTTTGTACCAATAGCCCCATGGCAGAGCTCTCCATCCATGTGGTAAAAAATGGCAAAGTATAACAATAAGACAAGTACAAAGTATGTGGTACATGGAGTGTGTCACTATCATTCACCTGAAGAAGTGTGACTATCTGTATAGTTATTCATCCAATATTAAGTGACATCCATAAACTCTTCATATAACTGAATGTAAAAAAATAAAACTAAGGAACTAAAATGTCCTGGTACTCACCACAGACTTTGACATATTTTCTTTATTTTCTACTAAAAATTGTCACTTACTCGATAACTCTATTCACTTGGGAGATCTCTCACCTTAGATACACACGAAACATTCGTGAAGTTAGGACAGCCAGGCATTTGGAGTAACACCGCTGGGAGTTTAGGTCTTGACTTCATACTTGATGCAAATGCTCAGTCCCTTGCCAGTTCACTCCCAGTCCATCAGTTTGAATGACATTCTCTTTCCACACCGAAAGAGATAAATTTTACATGCCACAGAAACATGAAAATAACACTTATTTTTCTTGACCACATATAAAATCTTTCTAACACTGTTGCTAATAGAATGCTTGCATGTCCATTTTATTTCTAATCAAGGAAACATTTGCTAAAAATCATATCTGAAGGTAAGGCTAATTTTTAATTATTGTTATTTTATTGGCTGATCACAGACTTCAGTTTAACTTGCTAATTATAATAATTTTAATATATGTAAGAGTAAAATTTTATTAACTGAATATATATTGTATCTCAAAATTTGTGAGAATTCTTATTTTAAAAGATCATTTTAATCTACTGTACCTCAGTATTTGCAAGTATCTTCTTTAATACTTTTAGCTATGTTCATGCATGAAATAATTAGGCAGTTCACTTCAAAGACTTTTATAAATCAGTGACAATGACATCATTTTATTATATTAAGAAGTCTGCTATATCATGTATATATGACTGTAGCACGTGAAGTTATTATGCATCTTGAAGCTGATAAGAGAATGGTGTTTAGAGACTACAGCAGGAAAAGTCTTTCCACAGTCAGTTAATTTAAGTTACTATAATGTAAGCCCAATTTATTTATCATTCCTTTGCCTAAAGTTTTAAGCAAATTCTGCATGTATACTATTATTTGTACTTTAATTTAAAATAGATTGTTTTAAAAAGTAGACTTTGTTTTAGACAAAAACACTACATTATAAATGAAGAAATACAACTACCTAGACTCTAAAATGTCAGTAGAAATCCAGCCACAATTTCTTTATTAAAGAAAAAAGGTCAAAGGGAAAATACATACTTTAGGCTCAAAACTGAAGTGTACCTGTAAAAAAATCCCTTCACATTTTTCTCACACCAGAGTGGCATATTATCAATTATACTGGAAATAATTTCCATGAATTTAGGTACGTTGTGTTCTTTGTTCATCTTATATCTTCTGTAGTGAAATATCTAGTACTTAATTACGCCCAATCAATATTCACTGAATAATTAAATGTATGCTAATTATGCTGCTGCTGCTGCTAAGTCGCTTCAGTCATGTCCAACTCTGTGTGACCACATAGGCGGCAGCCCACCAGGCTTTCCCGTTCCTGGAATTCTCCAGGCAACCACACTGGAGTGGGTTGCCATTTCCTTCTCCAATGCATGAAAGTAAAAAGTGAAAGTGAAGTCGCTCAGTCATGTCCAACTCTTCGCGACCCCATGGACTGCAGCCTACCAGGCTCCTCCGTCCATGGGATTTTCCAGGCAAGAGTACTGGAATGGGTTGCCACTACCTGCTCTGATGCTAATTATAAATAAGTTTAATTACACAAAATCGGTTACTTCTTGAGATATCTCTGTATATCAATGTACCTATATGTATATCTAATTTCTAACTCTCTTACACTATCTTTAATCTAATCTCCACACCCATCCTAAATGTTTAACTCTTTGGGGATTATTTATGATTTTCTCCAACAAAACTCTTCCTAAAATAACTCCACTCCAACCCCCAGTTGTTGTTGTTTTTGATAATATATACACAACTCATATAACAAGCAGACTTGTTACTTCCAAACTTTTACACTCAGAAAAATGATAACTGTGGTTTTCTCCTCTTCCCTCTCTCCAATGGAAAGCTCAGTAACAAACATCACTGGTGGAGGAGGAGACTGAAAAACCAGGAACTCAGTGTTCAGACTCTCTGCCATCACTAGGGGAAGGAGCTGGGGACAGTGGCAGTTCACCTGGGCAGTCCCAGTAAATAGGGTGAAACAGACACTCAGCTCAGATGACTGCCTCACCCACATATGCCCTGGAGGATCTAAGCCACTAATATCTGTTCAGTGCAGAATGTTGATATCAATTAACATAGTGCAAACTTGAAAAGGCTTCCACTTGTAAAAAAAACTGTATGTAAATTAATAGTTTTATTTAGATTTTACTGTTTGCAATGAAAAAGTTTTCTGAATGTTTTTATAAAAAAAGGGAACAATACAGATACATTAGAAAACCAGGTCATTGACGTTTACCAAAAAATACATGGCCTATATTTAGTATTAAAACTTAGGCAACAATTTGGCAACAAGCTAAAGAAAATATGAAAGAAAAACTAGATAAAATGCCCTTAATGTTGGCTTTTACTTATTCTAGCATTATTCCTGAAACTATAATTATAGCTTCCTTATGTAAAGAATATCATATTGGTTTGAAATACTAAAGCTTACTATTAACACCACCAAGAGCATATTTTTGGATATAATCAAACTNAGCTAAAGAAAATATGAAAGAAAAACTACATAAAATGCCCTTAATGTTGGCTTTTACTTATTCTAGCATTATTCCTGAAACTATAATTATAGCTTCCTTATGTAAAGAATATCATATTGGTTTGAAATACTAAAGCTTACTATTAACACCAGCAAGAGCATATTTTTGGATATAATCAAACTCTATACTAAAATGATCCTCAATGAGACCTTAAACTAGAAAACACAGCTGAATGTGGGAAACAATTACTTTATTTGGTATCTTGAAATGTGATAGAAACTGTTATATAAAACTGCTAAGATAGAAACTGCTATATAAAACATACTTTTATAGCTAGCAGGTATGGAACTGCAAAAATTGTTTTTCAAAGATCATTAAAAAATTCTTATGGGAATTCCTTTTTTTTTTTTTAACCAAAACATTACTAAATAGTCAATTTATCAGGAGGGTGTGGAATTTCTACTGTTTCATCTCTTTAGTTATGTCCTCAGTGTTCTACTTCCCAGGTATTTGGTAGCTCAGCAGGTAAAGAATCCACCTGCAATGCAGAGGAGCCGGGTTCGACCCCTGGGTTGGGAAGATTCCCTGGAGAAGGAAATGGCAACCCATTACAGTATTTTACCTGAAAAGTCCTATTGACAGAAGAGCCTGACAGACTACAGTCCATTGGGTCATAAAAGTTGGATACGATTTAGAAAATAAACCATTACCACTCATTGACTGAATAACTAGAAGACATAAAAGTAGAACTGTACATAATGGGGTGAAGGATGCATGTATAGAGCCATTTCACACAGCCATTTTAGGGTTGTGGCAGTGCAGCTTAAGTAATGTAAGATATATGAGTATTATGAGATATATAAATATTGGAAAAATGAGTATAATTACATTTAGATTATGTTGCTATATGTAACTGTCATTTTCAAAATATTTCCTAACTTTAGAATCAGGAATGTAATTTCTCTTCAGTTCAGTTCAGTTCAGTTGCTCAGTCGTGTCCGACTCTTTGTGACCCCATGAATTGCAGCACGCCAGGCCTCCTTGTCCATCACCAACTCCCAGAGTTTACTCAAACTCATGTCCATCGNTTCATTCTCTATGTCTGATTCCTGCTAACAATTCCATCAAAGAAATGGAGTTATCCATCAGTCAAATTATCATTTGCTCTAATTGTTACTTCCCCCAAACTGTGGCTCTTCTTTCTTCCCTTTCCTTTTCTTTTTAAAAAACTATATATCAACAGCACTTGAATGAGCAGGATATCTTCAAGCTCAGAAAAGATCAAAGCACATCAACAAATCACTTGAGTTCTTAAGGATGAACCCTACTGGTCAGCCATAAATGAAGACAAAGATTTAAACAACAAAGAGAATCAAATACTAGAGGATAAGATGTGATCTACATCCATGACCAGAAATAAAAAAGGATACAAAAGCATTTCCATAAAACCAGTTATGAGACCATGAATAACTATAATTCATATTTTTAATGTAAAAGCTAATGAGTGATACAATTTTAGAGAAAAACTATGCTGGAGCTAGTGACTCCATGTCTTCCTGCTTAATAACAATAGGCATGTCCCTCTGAACTAATGTACAATCTAATTTAAAGGCAATAAATTATACTGTTTAGGTAAACAGCATACTTAATCTTTTTTCCTGTGAGTAGTATAAAGTAGATATATAAATAAATCAATTAGACAGATTGATACCTACAAATTAAACTAAGCATCTTATTAGTTGCCTAGAGACAGTCAGCTCTCTGTGCAACCCTCCAAAGCAGTTAAGTAGATTTTTCAAGGCTAATCCATACAGGAGGTATACTACATAAATCTAAACATGCACAGCAGAAAATATTTAATATTAGTTGTAATAGAAATATGGTGTTAAGAAGAATCAGAGATTTTTACTTAGGATTACCATGGATGCTATATGTAGTTACAAACTACAAATCAATTTGTGGTGAAGGGTGTTTACATACTGTTCAAAGTACAACAGTAGAATGGAGAATCTGAAATTAACATACCATTCTAATGTCAAGTTTAAAATGTGGTGGCTGTGTGATACTAGGCAGGTTAATACTCTCCCTACTTCCAGCCTCTGGACCACAATTTACTACTTTACTGACGATCATAAAATTTACAATTAATAAGTTAAATCCTGATTAGCTAAAGTAATGTCACTGGATGTGCTAAAATTTAAATATGTCATTCCCACTCCCAAATTAAAGTTCTTTTTTTCTGAAAAGGGATAATTTTGTTTTAGTTATTATGGTATAATAAAGAGTTTATAAGTATAGGAAGATTTATATCAGTATTATGGCTCCATTTTTAGTACTGTGAAAAAATATGACTATTCTTATTTCAATAAATAGCATATTAACATAGCACTTCTAAACGCCTGTCTTTTGTTTTCTTTATTCAGGATGAAATATTTATTATAATTACCAAGGTGACTAACGACATGAAAGTAAATTTTGCAGGTAACATTCAGTATGCTTGATGCTGAAATTGTTTTAAACAATACAGTATGACTACTAGTTTCTGTTTCCAAATTTCAGAAATTTTTTTATACTTCTTTCTCAAAGCCAGGATGTCCTTTTTTTGAAATTACTTTTTTAAATATTTATTTTTGAAGAAGTTTGAAAGACTTCTGATAAAGGAATGTGGAAAAATGTGCAGAAGTGGAAAAATTATTTCCCAGTGTTCTGTAAATCATTTTAATTCTAAAGAAACAAGCAGAAGAAGGAAAGTAAAAGATATCCTTTTCTCTATCCATTTCCATGTTAAAATGTTGATTCTCATTTCAAAAGGTATTTTACTTGCTAAATGTTCATTTGATTTTTTTCAGCTGTTAACAGTTTACTAAAATAAAATGTGTTGACTAAAACAAATGAAATGTATATTTGAAGAAAAGGAACTGCTTTTAAGTTATGATAAAATTAATACCAATGAATTTTGCATCTGACAGGCGGAGAGTGTTTCAGACTGGGATCTATATATCTTTCACTAATTTTAGCTTCCTATAGATCAGTAATAATTTTTCAACATTAAAACTTTTATATTTGGGCATTGGACACTTAGGGAAATACAGACTGAAACTTAAGAGTGTCCAAGTTCACCCAAGTCTTCTGGTTCCAACAACATGAAGTTATAAGTAAAGCTGGAAACGCTCTAGGTACAAACATCTAGAATTCCTAAATTAACTGGAACAAAGTTTGGGGCTTCCCAGATGAGGCAATGGTAAAGAATCTTCCTGCCGCTGCAGGAGACACAAGAGACTCGGCTTCTATTCCTGAGTTGGGAAGATTCTCCTGGAGTAGAAAATGGCAACCCACACCAGTATTCTTGCCTGGAAAAGTCCATGGACAAAGGAGCCTGANTCTTCTGGTTCCAACAACATGAAGTTATAAGTAAAGCTGGAAACGCTCTAGGTACAAACATCTAGAATTCCTAAATTAACTGGAACAAAGTTTGGGGCTTCCCAGATGAGGCAATGGTAAAGAATCTTCCTGCCGCTGCAGGAGACACAAGAGACTCGGCTTCTATTCCTGAGTTGGGAAGATTCTCCTGGAGTAGAAAATGGCAACCCACACCAGTATTCTTGCCTGGAAAAGTCCATGGACAAAGGAGCCTGATGGGCTACAGTCAATGGGGTTGCAAAGAGTTGGACACAACTGAGCACGCACACACACACACACACACATAGACAAAGTCAATTCATATACCAGGCAGGCTACAGTCCATGGCGTCACAAAGAGTTGGACACGACTGAGCAACTTCACTTTCACAAAACAGAGGACAACGCAGTGGCCGAGCACATTTGGCAAATCTAAACCTACCTAAATCAGCCTGCACTGATGAGAAACCTAATACACAGCAACCAGTATCCTACAACCCAGCTTTAGTCAGTCCACCTTACCCTAGAAAATATGACCTGCTAGCCTTGTAAGGAAATCCAGATCTCTTAGCCAATCATTTTCTGCTTCCATGTGCCTCCTCTAATTCTCTAAAAATCTCACAATGCTCAAAATCCAAGAGAAGGGTCCTACAGGTGGTGAGGCATTATACTCCCATAATTCATGGATTATTTTCTCTTGAATAAAGGATATCAAACTTGTTACTAACTTGTTTGTTTTGCCACTTGGCAGGACTCATTTGCTATGCTTTGTTTTAATGTGGGGGAAATTTTAAGACAGCATAAATTTGTAAATCTGGGGAAAGAAATCCACAGGTGGCAGAAAAGATAGAGCTGAAGCATGGAGTGCTGCCTTTAATGCTCATCCTATCCTGCCTCTCTGCAGGCCAGAAGGACTGAGGATGTGTGTGGGAAACTGTAGACTTGTCTTTTATCATTCCAGGGTCCAGGAAAAAAGACCATAACCTTGTGTCAAGTGGGAAGCCCTTCAGCGTCTAAAACTTTGAAGAATCGGCTGCACTCTTAAGAAGGCACTGAGGAGGAGGAGGAGGAGAAACAGAGGAGACTTTGAAAAGTTAGATAGAATAAAACAAAGCAATAATATGCTTATCATTTCTGTGCTGTTATACAGGTTCAATCCTAAAGAAAATCAACCTTGAATATTCATCAGAAGGACTGATGCAGAAGCTGAAGCTCCAATACTTCGGCCGCCTGATACAAAGAGCCTACTCATTGGAAAAGACCCTGATGCTGAGAAATACTGAGGTCAGGAGAAAAAGGGGGTGACAGAGGATGAGATGGTTGGATGGCATCATCAACACAATGGACATGAGTTTGAGCAAACTCCAGGATATAGGGAAAGATAGGGAAGCCTGGTGTGCTGCAGTCTCTGGGGTTGCAAAGAGCTGGGACATGACTGAACGACTGAACAGCAGTATATTTGGGTATAAATTAGACAGTTGTAAGGTATAACCTATGAGCCAAATCCTTCCTGTCACCTGTTTATATACATAATTTTTTTATTGGAATACGGAAAAAAATAAAAAAGACATTGGGTAAAATACTGCCACATACACAAGGAGAGCCAAAGAGGTTTATGAGTGTAGGACCTCTTCACGGGGTGGCAGGGCACAGAGAAACTGGTCTTCCAGAATCAAAATCTGTGGCCTTCCCTAGATGAGGTTTTAGAGTACAAATTTATACAAAACACTGCTGCTGCTGCTGCTGCTAAGTCACTTCAGTCGTGTCCAACTCTGCGTGACCCTATAGATGGCACCCTACCAGGCTCCCCCATCCCTGGGATTCTCTAGGCAAGAATACTGGAGTGGGTTACCATTTCCTTCTCCAATGCATGAAAGTGAAAAGTCAAAGTGAGTCGCTCAGTCGTGTCCAACTCTTTGTGGCCCCATGGACTGCAGCCTACCAGGCTCCTCCACCCATGGGATTTTCTAGGCAAGAGTACTAGAGTGGGGTGCCATTGCCTTCTCCAACACAAAACACTAAAAGCCACCAAAACTTAATCCAAACTATCATGATACTCCTTAATCTAGGCCAATGTTACAGTCACTTAAGGAGCTTAAAAAAGAATACTTCGGCTCTGGCCAGTACCAAACAATGGAATAAGAATCTCTTATAGATTTTCCCAGCAATAATATGGTTTCAAATTATTAAAATTATTGTGTTGCACTGTAAAAGTGTATAGAAGAGAAAAATTAGATAAAAGCTGGTCCCAATAATCTCTTCAGTGGGAGGAAATGTTAAATCATGTGAATAACTTCTACAAGCCAATAAAAAAAAAGCACTCCAAAAATGTAATTCATAAATTGGAATGAATTGGACATAAGTGCCATTTTTTGCCTTTTTCTCTAGTTTGCTATGGTTTGATTTTTCTCCTAATTTGCCAACATTTTTTACTAATGACAACAGTAGAATGCATTGATATTTAATATGGCATTCCAAGGTCAAGAAGTAATTAGCAGAAAGAAAAAAGGAAACAATTTCATTAGGTCTAAAACTGTCAAAAGTTATATAATAACAATCTATATCAAAAGGTTATCTCTTCAGGTCCCTTTTGTACTATTTAACATTACATCTGGGAGGAAAGTTGGACTCAATATGATTCTGTATTTGGCTGCAGTCACATAACTACCAAATGGAAGCATGAGATTTGAACTGAGAGCTGTATCACCTTCAAACCTAAAGTCCTCTATTTAGTGCATGCAAAAATCTCATGGTCATTTCAGATCAATCTTGAGGTTTTAAGTCTACTTAATGATTTTATGCTAGTGTTGACTACTTTGTTTCTTATCATTTGCATTCATTTCTTTTTTAATTTTTTGCTCTTAAGAATCTAAGAACACGGAGATATTTGTTGAATCACACTCTGTAAGTTTTCAACATTAAATTTTTCTGTACAAACAATTTTTCCCATGACAGCTATACTGATTTGATAACAGCTATACTGTTATCAAACTTGGTGAAAATCCTTCTGATCATATCTGGATAATTAAAAAAAAGCAAATAGTAAAACAGAAGGACTATCTTTTTGTTTCCCAGCACATTATTTAAATTACAGAATTTAAATCAGTTCTGAATATAACAATTCAAATATATGGCAATATATAAAGCCTTTATCATTAAACACTGTTTCTCAGAATTATCTTTCCATATTAATTTATGTCTGTATTTCTGTATTAATTATATATATTTCTATATTAATTTATTATAACAAAAGTAGTAATTCAATGAACATCATTTAAACAAATATTTTTATCAAGAGATTTTTTTGTATGGACCACTTGAACATAAATATAACAATTTCCCATCCAACGAGTCATAATGGAGCTCCTGATCAATAATACTAGAATTTCTTTGCACAATAACAATATGGAATGTGCTATCATCATAAGACTTTCTAGGGACTGACTCAAAATAAAATGTACAAAGTAGTTATTACTATTACTGCAAATCTGAGGCATAGCATCTATTTTTTATATTTATTCTAAATATGGGATAGGAAAGGGAGACGCAAGACTTTGCCTAGTATACTCCTTGTATGAGTGAGAAAGTAGGAATGCAAAATCAAGATCAAAAGTTTGTCTAGAAGGGATTATGGAGTGTTTGCTCCATCTATGTCCTTTCCTTTATAGCCAAATCTCTATCTTTTTAAACTATGTACATATAGTTGAAGATTCACAAGTTACCAACAACTGCTAAACCAATGAAACGTAAGTTCTTAAAAAAAAAGTGTTATTCTTTCAATTGGTATAATAATTTGCAAGTTGCCATTCACCAGTATTACTCAGAAATAAACTGAGTTGTTTCATATTTGATATGCATCTATCTGACTCTAGTTACTATTAGAAATTCTCTGTCTTTAAGGTAAGTAAGACGCTTACTCTTTGGAAGGAAAGTTATGACCAAACTAGATAGTATATTCAAAAGCAGAGATATTACTTTGCTGACTAAGGTCCGTCTAGTCAAGGCTATGGTTTTTCCACTAGTCATGTATGGATGTGAGAGTTGCACTGTGACGAAGGCTGAGCGCCAAAGAATTGATGCTTTTGAATTGTGGTGTTGGAGAAGACTCTTGAGAGTCCCTTGGACTGCAAGGAGATCCAACCAGTCCATTCTGAAGGAGATCAGCCCTGGGATTTCTTTGGAAGGAATGATGCTGAAGCTGAAACTCCCATACTTTGGCCACCTCATGCAAAGAGTTGACTCATTGGAAAAGACTCTGATGCTGGGAGGGGTTGGGGGCAGGAGGAGAAGGGGACGACAGAGGATGAGATGGCTGGATGGCATCACTGACTTGATGGGCATGAGTCTGAGTGAACTCCGGGAGTTGGAGATGGACAGGGAGGCCTGGTGTGCTGCGATTCATGGGGTCGCAAAGAGTCGGACATGACTGAGCGACTGAACTGAACTGAACTGAATAATATGTATATAAACAACTTCTTTTAGCAGGTAATTTTAGGGAGTAGAATCCCTTTTATTCTCAGATTTAATATGCAAATACATTTTAATATAACTGTAGAAAGAAAAGAATTATATCCAAAATGAATATAATATGATACATCTCTGCACTGAAAGATTTCTTCTCCTTGTTAAGCTGTACCCTGTCCTCTTCATACAGCTTTTTTTCCACCTCTACATTAAACATCACCCTTTTAGAGAAATATTTTCTTACCACTTTTCTAAACTTGCACACTCACCCTGCCAGTAACAACTCTCATAAGTTGTGACTGCAGGTGTGAGTCCATATGTATGTTTGTAAGCTATCTGTCTGCATTCGTAGGATACAGGAACTGTATACACAGACTACAGTGCCTAGTACAATAACTTAAATAATGAGTGATAATATCAAACGGGGGAGCAAATTTTTCATAAAGGAGGTTACAATATATTTACACAGTTTTGATCACCTAATAAATAAAAATGTAGGATCATCCCTTGATAAATGATACTATTCAAGGATATACTCTCTAGTTTAAATAAACTAGAGAATTTTTCTAAGTCAAAGCTACCATGTATTTTCTAACAGACAGACACATATTCCTATAAATAATTTTACTTTTAATGAGAGAGCTATGCTATNTTTGATCACCTAATAAATAAAAATGTAGGATCATCCCTTGATAAATGATACTATTCAAGGATATACTCTCTAGTTTAAATAAACTAGAGAATTTTTCTAAGTCAAAGCTACCATGTATTTTCTAACAGACAGACACATATTCCTATAAATAATTTTACTTTTAATGAGAGAGCTATGCTATGCTATGCTATGCTAAGTCACTTTAGTCGTGTCCAACTCTGTGCGACCCCATAGATGGCAGCCCACCAGGCTCCCCCATCCCTGGGATTCTCCAGGCAAGAACACTGGAGTGGGTTGCCATTTCTTTCTCTAATGCATGAAGGCGAAAGGTCAAAGTGAAGTCGCTCAGTCATGTCTGACTTAGCGACCCCATGGACTGCAGCCTACCAGGCTCTTCCATCCACGGGATTTTCCAGGCACAAATACTGGAGTGGGGTGCCATTGCCTTCTCCAAATGAGAGAGCTAAGACATAGCTAATGTTTATTGAATAAGCACTGTTTTCTAGGCACTATTCTAAATAATTTTCATATAATGTGTAATAGGATTGCTATGAGGTAGCTATTAACAGAGATGAGGAAAACAAGGAATAAAGAGATCTGATAACTTGGACACTGTTTATATAACTGATAAATGGAAGCAGCAAGATTTGAATCCAGGTATTCTGGTCCAGAATCTGCATGCTTAAGAAACTATAGAGTACGTTGCCTCTCACAAGCAGCATATTTCCAGATATTCCATGTCTCTATATTCAAGTTAAATCAGGCAAGTTTCAAAACGTACACTCATTTTAAGAAATGCACACTTCTTTCATTCTTTAGAAAATTGTCCACTTTTGCGTAGGTAACTAATCTATAAATATATTTAATTTCAGCAGCACAGCTATTAATATAGGGAGAGGGAACATATTTCAGTTAGTGGTTCTCAACTAAGAGAGATTTTGCCCCGAAGGAACATTTGGCAATACGTGGAGGCATTTTTGGCTATTAAAAATTAGGAGCAGAGTACTAGATTAATAGTTAATCTAGTGATTGAGAGGCCAAAGTAAAAGTTGATCAGTAAAAGTTGATCAACTCTTTGCGACCCCAAGGACTATACAGTCCATGTAATTCTCCAGGCCAGAATACTGGGGTGGGTAGCTGTTCCCTTCTCCAAGGACTCTTCCAAACCCAAGGACCAAACCCAGGACTCCTGCACTGCAGGAGAATTCTTTACCATTTGAACCACTAAGGAAGCCAGGAAGCTGGTAAATGTCTTATGGTGAACAGGATCCCCCAAAACAACTAGTATTTGGCCTCAAATACCAATAGTACCAGTGTTTTGAAACCTTGATTCAGCAGGGGGCGGGGGGAAGCAAACTAACATTTTAATATTAACCATAATATTAACATAAAAAGCCATAACATTTAATAGAATTATTCCAAAATTATTCAAGTGAGAAGGTAAAAAGAAAATCTATTATTCTCATGTGCAATACCTGCAAATAGATGAAATGACTTAATCACTTAATTGTATTAGTGGTGTTTCACAGCAATAGAACAGACAGACAGACAGACAGACAGACAGACACACACACACACACACACATACACGGATTCACACACCAATGACACCAATCACTCTGTGATTTCAAAATCACAGTCTTTTGTTAAAATTTTTAAATCAAAATTAGCTTCCTTTGTTGCATAAAAGAGCATACCAAATAGGACCAAAGTTCAACCCCTTTGATGCTTTTTGGTAACATGCCTAATTAAAAATAACTAGGCTCTCCAATGCATAATTACACGAACACCTAATACTCTAAATTTCCAGCCAATTTTGTTTCAAACATAAATATGCACTAGAAGTCTGAATGATCGACATACTACTCCCTGCAGTATCTTTACTGTTTTTGAATCAAGGCTCCTTCTTGAGCTCAGTATTTTCACTACATTTCCTTGCTGTGCAATCATTTCCCAGTTGGACAATTAATAAGTGCTTTTTCTCCACAGCCCTTGGCATGTAATCCTCCTTACCCTGTATTTGAGCATGCACTATATACCTTCTTCACTCACTGGTTTTGGCAGTGACCCACAATCTAAATCTCTTTCCTCCATTTGATATAAGTGAAACTATAATTATCTAGGGGTAATTTCAAATTACTACTTCATTCCACTAACAACTGATGAAGATTAGTGGTCTTGCCTTGCATCTGAGTAAGTCAGCAACATAATCACAAGAGAACTCAGCAGGCAACATTTGATTCATGTGAACTCAATTACTTCTGTCAAACATATTCACTTCAATAAAAAGCAGAAACTTCCAAAATGGGTTTTTACTAACAATTTTGTACTCAAAAAAAATTTCACATGACTCTTAAGGGAAAAATAGCATGAATTTTCTCAGAAATAATAATAAATAATAAGTATGAAAACATGCTTTTATAAATGGATTTAATATATTATTAGTACCTGAAAATAAAGAATATTTCAAAAAAATAAAGTTGAATACTTAAGGCAGTTTATTATAGAAAATTCAGACATACAAGTAAGCCTTCACAAAATAAGTGGACTCTGTATTTTAAATTGATAACAGAAACCAGAATATATGGTTACTTTGTTAAAATCAGATAATTATGGAAAAGGTAGTTAAATTCTTATAAAGGAAGTTAAATAAAGAGACATGGAGATGATAGATCATGATCTGCTATTGATTAATGGACAGGGACTCTTGAATCACTTCTTAGTTGTTTTCTGGATTGAAGACATATGTTAATGAGCTGCCTAGCATTCTGCTTCTTAGAAGGTTTAGTTGCTAAGAGACTGTGGGTCAGGTCTATCATGCCCTCCATGTGTATCAGGTCACATGAAAATGATCTGACAGCAACTACCTGGTCACCTCCTAGTAAATCTTAATATATGATAATCATTACAATAAGTTTACTCACCTTTAGCTTCTTATATTTATAGTCTTATTAAATCACAACATATTTTGATTATCAAAGAAACCAAGTAATTAAACGTAAGTATGTAATAAGGCTATATTTATAAATAAACACATTTTAGCATGTGATGCTTTGAAGTCTACAAAAATCACTAAGATGACCTCTATAACAGTTAATATATCATATGTCAATTATATACCATTTAATATTTGAAATTTTGAAAATTTGGCCTGAGAATCTTAGGACTAAGGAAAGATTAATTTAAAAGACATTTGTCAATTTTGTGACCAATGATGTTTCCTACAGGTACATACAAAGGTAAACAAAATTACTTATTTAAAAATAATAATTTTAAAATAGTATGTATAAAATAGATAACTTTTGAGCTGTGGTTTTCAAAACAAGGCTCTTGAGAGTCCCTTGGACTTCAAGGAGATCCAACCAGTCAATCCTAAAGGAAATCAGTCCTGAATATTCACTGGATGGGCTGATGATGATGCTGAAACTCCAATACTTTGGCCACATGATGGCAAGAGCTTACTCATTGGAAAAGGCCCTGATGCTGGGAAAGATTGAAGGCAGGAGGATAAGGGGACAACAGAGGATGAGACAGTTGGATGGCATCACTGACTCCATGGACATAAGTTTGAGTAAGCCCCAGGGGTTGGTGATGGACAGGGAAGCCTGGCATGCTGCAATTCCTGGGATCATAGAGTCAAACACGACTGAGCAACTGTACTGAACTGAACTGAGAAAGCTAATAGGAGCAAAGCCATGCAGATCTTAGGCTATTTTATAAACTTTATATGAAGGAGAAAATTATGTGTGTACACACACACACACACACACACACACGTCTATATACATATATATATGCACATATATATACATTTGAGTAGAGTTGATTTGCAATGTTGAGTTAGTTTCAGGTGTACAATAAAGTGAATTAGTTATTGCATATACATATATATGCACACTTTTTAAAATTCTTTTCTTATACAGGCCATTACGGAATAGTGAGTAGAGTTTCTTGTGTTATACAGTATTTCCTTATTTCCTTATTAGTTATCCAATTTAAATACAGTAGTGTGCTTATGTCAAATCCAATCTCTCAGTTCATCCTTAAATAAAAAAAGGAAGCTACTGAAGTACTTTAAGTGTTTTGGAATTAGGCAGGGACTGGGAGGATGGGTTTGTGCAATTACCAGATTTGTATTTTTGTAGAGGTGACACACTCACATGGCTCAAAAACCAAAACTATATAAAAAGCTATTTATTATTTAAAAANCCTTAAATAAAAAAAGGAAACTACTGAAGTACTTTAAGTGTTTTGGAATTAGGCAGGGACTGGGAGGATGGGTTTGTGCAATTACCAGATTTGTATTTTTGTAGAGGTGACACACTCACATGGCTCAAAAACCAAAACTATATAAAAAGCTATTTATTATTTAAAAATAAAGTTTCCAACAAGATATGCTGACAGATTGAAGGGAAAAGGAAACAGAGAGAAGTGGATGATTTTATGAGAGCTGGGTGGGAAATTTATACATACTTTGTGAGTTATTGAAACTGGGAAGTGAGCAGGAAGGATATGTCAAGAATGATTCTTAGATTTCCGACCTACCAAGGATATTTCCAAAACAACAAGATCCCCACTTAGAGNTACAGATTGAAGAGAAAAGGAAACAGAGAGAAGTGGATGATTTTATGAGAGCTGGGTGGGAAATTTATACATACTTTGTGAGTTATTGAAACTGGGAAGTGAGCAGGAAGGATATGTCAAGAACGATTCTTAGATTTCCGACCTACCAAGGATATTTCCAAAACAACAAGATCTCCACTTAGAGGTTTGCAGAAAGCACATTAAAATTAAAGAAAGAGTTACAGTGCAATTTTATATGACACACACACACACACTCATACATTTATATTTGCACATACATATGATGAATAGGTTTATACACATATATTTATTTATATGGGACCATCTGTGACACCCTAATTTTCCAAGCAAACCTTCAACATTTATTTATTCACTCAGTAAATTATTTACAGAATAAATGTTTGAAATTCCTCATAGAATGGCCACATATCATTGGTACATGGGAAAACATTGAGAGGCACTGTTCACACAGACTACATTGTATAGAACATCTTCTGGGGCTGTGTAGTCTACTGCCTTCATGACCCCACTGCCTTTGATCCTCCTACCAGAGTTGGGTATTAAGCACATTAAAACAGAATCCAGTTGAATGAAGTTTCTACCACGTGGCCTCTCCTTTTTCTCTCAGACCTCTACTCCTCAACTACCAAGAGTATGAGAGAAGAAAGATGCAGTGGATGCATGCACTAAAAGCATCCTGTCAAAATACTACTTCGCCCAGGTATTTTCATGATAAGCACCTGCAGAATATTTTAATCCCAGCAACTATAAAAAATTATCCTCTGAATGCAAAGGTCATTATACCCTGTACCAATCTGGATGAAGACAAAGGTCATTGTGTTCTGAACTAAAGTTACCACATATCATTNAAGTTTCTACCACGTGGCCTCTCCTTTTTCTCTCAGACCTCTACTCCTCAACTACCAAGAGTATGAGAGGAGAAAGATGCAGTGGATGCATGCACTAAAAGCATTCTGTCAAAATACTACTTTGCCCAGGTATTTTCATGATAAGCACCTGCAGAATATTTTAATCCCAGCAACCATAAAAAATTATCCTCTGAATGCAAAGGTCCTTTATACCCTGTACCAATCTGGATGAAGACAAAGGTCATTGTGTTCTGAACTAAAGTTACCACATATCATTCACGAAAATGATATAAACAGCTAATCAAATCGAGCATGCTGCCTTATAATACTGGTAAACAAATTCTTAGAAATNTTATACCCTGTACCAATCTGGATGAAGACAAAGGTCATTGTGTTCTGAACTAAAGTTACCACATATCATTCACGAAAATGATATAAACAGCTAATCAAATAGAGCATGCTGCCTTATAATACTGGTAAACAAATTCTTAGAAATAATAAGATTTTATAAGCATTTTAGGGAAAACAATGCAATGTATTCAATGGATTATGTTTAACTCACACTGCTGATTCTACAGTTACATATATCTTCACCCAGGCCAAGAAGGTTGCTCAAAAAGAGAAGTTAAGGTAATGTTAGCTAAAACTTTCCTTTAAATTCAACCCTAAATAAAATCTGATTAATTTCCTTGGCAAACTTAAAGGCATATCTGAAACATAATTTTTATTTAATAAAAATTTATATATAAATGAATAGCAAGCTGTAGATTACATGGAGAAATAATCATGCCCTTAATTGTAGATGGTATACAAACATGAAGTGGTACAATGCATTTCTAGAGATACATAAGCAACATCAGTATGATTTACAGATTAGTGTTGTTTCCCTGGATCTACAGTCAATCTACAAAGCCTGAAGAAACCTGAGAAAGGGTGATCCACGTTACATACTGAATTTAGAAAATAAATTGTACCTGAAGCTACCAATGGGCATACGGGACTTCTTGGTATTTGATTTTCTCTTCAGTTAAGACACATTAACTCTCATTACCTATTTGGTATGTGCATATCATGGTGAAAACAAGTTCGGGTTCATAAGGATTAATTTTTTCCCTATAAGGAAAATGTGTTTTCTTCCTCATAAGCTGTTCTTGACTTTGCCATAAAGTACTATCCTGTTTCATGAAGCCACTGAGGAAGATCCAAGTTTTAAAGGGCAAGTCACCACACTGTGAACAAAATAAGAGTATTTTCAAATGACGAAGAAGCATGCATGATCAAGTTTCAATTTATTTTTTTTCAAGTTTCAATTTAAAAGAAAAATTAAAACAGAAAAAATAATCCAAGTGCAAACTGCTTTGAAATGACCTTTCTGTATTGGTTCTATTTCCAAACAGTTACTTTCTTGGGCACTACGTATTATGCATTTAAAGTTAACCTGTAAATTCTTCAAAGCAAGTACATAATAGCTATTATATGCACACAACATGGTAAACTAAGTCCTGTCACTTTCCATGCATGTCCAGTGAAGTTCATATGGAGGAACTTATACCTAAAGAATTTTTAAAAGGCAGTTAAAAGCATGCCAAAAGTCTCATCAAAGTTTACATTTGAATTTCATATAACAACAGTATTATCGTTCCCTTCAGAGAGACAGAGTCATGATAGAGTAGCAGATAAACAAAGAAATAATCCCCTGATGTGAGTTGTTCAAAAATAAAAGTTCTGAAAGCAAAATGAATATGAAATACTACACTGCAAGTAAGACACTCTCTGAGTACTAATTATGTATATCCCGTAGAATATAACTTCAAATCTTTCATCATTGCCAGAAGTTTTAAAATTCTGAGAGGAGAGAAATCAAACCTGAAGAGAAATAATCTCCATAAATTAGCAAAGTAAAAGGTCATTTGCTCATAATCACTGGAAGATATACATATACATGATCCAAGGGAAGCAGACAGCCCCTGCAGATCTGCAGGCAAACTCTTACCTTGACAGGTGCCGTTTTTCTCTTCGTATCCTGCCTTGCACATGCATTTCCCAATGGGTACCAGCCACTCCCCTTCAGCGCTGCAGTGCATTTTGGGTGGTTCATCTGTCACAGAGTGGTTGACACAGGAGCCTGCCACTTCAAGTAACTGTGAAGAATCAGCTCCAGTAATTGTGTCAGGGAAGACAGCTAAATGTCGGACCACAGAAGGGCATTTTTTATAGTACACTCGCACTGAAACAAGAGCAATGCAAGCACCCACATCTTGAAAAGCGAGATAAAATCCCTTTTTGCTTAGAGGTCCTACATCTCTGACCTCTGTATTTAGTTTCATGACACGGTCACCAAGATCAAGTTCTGTAAAGCTTTCATCGGCAGCAATGGTATCAATTTTGATGTACTGGTTTTCCTTGATGTTTCTCCCATTCTCGCTATCTGACTCAAAGTAATACATGTTGAAAGTCTCCTTGCAAGTCCCCAGTCCTCCAGGAAGACTGTTGCAGTCCCGCAGAGTAAATTTGAGTTCTATGAAGATTCTTGAAGCACCTTCGTTGGAGATCCAACTGGTCAAAAGCCAGTTATTCTGGTTCTGTTCCATAACTTTGCATACTTGGTATGTATGGATAGGGGCATAATTTTCATCAACTTCACCAATCTCTTCCCACTGTAGAATATAAAGTAGAAAAACAAAAAATTAAAAAGATGATTAGAAAATAACCAGCAAAATAAAAGAAAATTAATTCAGATGTAAAATTTCTTCAGCCTCAATATACAGTATTGAGAGGATATATACAATAAAAATTTTTAAAAATAATTTCCCTTTTCAAATTAATCAGCAATATATAGTCACTGTCTCAAATGTAACTCAGGTGTGAACACATGTGAATGATATTCTCAAGAAAAATTCATGTATTTCAGAGTAAAAATAAAATTCAATGTGGGATATGATTAACAAGAAGCAGTGAAAGGAAAATATGCATATTTGGAAGAAAGTTTGTAGAAAAGGAAATAGAATTTTTAAAAACTATAACCATGAGAAAAAGGCAGCAAATAAAGAAAAGGGAGAAAAACATAATGACTGAATCCACATTCACCTCTCAAACAACAATGTAATAAAACTTGAAAGAATATTCATTAGCTTAAAATAGTTTATTTCATTGAAAAATAAATTTAAAAAGAAAACTATTTCATTGAACCAATCTGGTAGGATTCTTTTAAAAACTGTGTTGAAAGTCGTTCAGCCACATCCGATTCTTTGCAACCCCATGTAGAATTCTCCAGGCCAGAATACTGGAGTGTGTAGCTGTTCCCTTCTCCAGGGGATCTTCCCAAACCAGGGATCGAACCCAGGTCTCCCGAACTGCAGGTGGATTCTTTACCAACTGAGCCAAGGAAGCCCAAGAACACTGAAGAAGGTAGACTATCCCTTCTCCAGCAGATATTTCCGACCCAGGAACGGAACCCAAGTCTCCTGCATTACAGGCAGATTCTTTAACAACTGAGGTACCAAGGAGTGAAGTCAAAGTGAAGTTGCACAGTCGTGTCCGACTCTTTGTGACCCCATGGACTGTAGCCTACAAGGCTCCTCTGTCCACGGTATTTTCCAGGCAAGAGTACTGGAGTGGGTTGCCATTTCCCTCTCCAAGGGATCTTCCTTTGGAGAATCCAGATCTCCTAGGTCTCCCTGGGAGAAGATCGAACCCAGGTCTCCCACATTGCAGGCAGATGCTTTACTACCTAAGCCACCAGGGAAACCTTGAGGTACCAGGGAAACCCCCCAAATTGTGTCACGAAGGGTTTACTTATACATGTACCCACAAACATAAACCTAGAGACAGAAAGAAAATAGAGATATACAAATTATACACTAGTAATATGAAGAACCTTGTCATTTCAAATACTAAGTGAGTTTTTTGTTATACATAACCTGAGAACACTTTAATTCTCTTACTAATTCTTATTTTATACTAATATAAACGGGGTCGCTAGGAGTTGGACATGACTGAGTGACTTTACTTTCATTTACACCTTCCTGCATTGGAGAAGGAAATGGCAACCCACTCCAGTGTTCTTGCCTGGAAGATCCCAGGGATGGGGGAGCCTGGTGGGCTGCTGTCTATGCGGTCACGTAGAGTTGGACACGACTGAAGTGACTTAGCAATTTTATACACAATGATCTTAAAAGTTATGAATATATACAGCATGTAGAAAAATTAAGTACGATTTATATAGCTTTCAAAATACTATTCAGTCAAATAAGAGATCTAAACCTCTCTCTCCTAGCAAACTATCACCATTACAGTTTTGAGAACGTCACTGCACCATACCATATTTTATACAGTGTAAGTCAGATTTTTATTCTTCATAAAGATTTTATTATAACAAAATATTTTAAACCTGTCTAGAATCTGTGGGAATAGAAGTACATGCAATTTTGTTTAAAATCTTTAAAAATTATCCTGAAATACACAGAGCAATGAAACTGTACATACTGACTTTCAATAAATCCAAAATGTGATTTCAGACATTAGGTATTATAGATAAACTTCAAAGAACCTCATTTCTTTAGACATGAAATTAAATGGAGTGTTATTGCTTGATTCTGTTCAACTGACACAGATGTGAAAAATGGCATCACAAGGGATGCACATAAATCGTATACCTTAGATGGTCCCTCTCAGAATTCTAGCTGCCATCAGAAAGACAGAAGCAAAAGGTGTTAATGAGGGAAAACTAATGAGCTCATTCAAATCACAAGACAGACATCAAGACTATATCTTACCTAACAACATTCACATGAGAGTGTTACATGAAACCTTAGTTCATTCATTTAATCTCACTTTTGCCCCCTCTCAAAATGCATATAAATTGTACTTTGCTTCTGATTTTCTTCATTAGCTTTGTCTCTCATTAAACTACTTACAGTTTCTTCATGAAGCCATCCAGGTATCAGTGTTATTTATTATAAATGGTTACTCAATGTCATGTTTAATATTTCATGGAAAAAAGCATCTCAACTAACCAAGTGAAAATAACAAAGATCATTAATTTATTGTAAAAAGATTAAATGCATTTCCTTTGAATAAATCAGAAAAGAGCATTAAAAAAGCTCTTCCCTGAAAAAAGAAAAACCAAAATGCCTCATTATCTCTGTTTTAGATTCTCT
Organism: Neotragus moschatus; assembly: GCA_006410615.1. Lineage (NCBI taxonomy): Eukaryota > Metazoa > Chordata > Mammalia > Artiodactyla > Bovidae > Neotragus > Neotragus moschatus. Next base: position 42,986 of record SJYA01000949.1, read on the forward strand.
TATTTTTTAAGAGTTCTCCAATGCAAATCACAAACATATTTCTAATCCCTGGCCTTGAATCATTTATAAAAGACTTATTTCTGCATCATATAGTCCAACAGGGCCCTGCTAGCAAATCAAAAGAACTGGACAAGAAAAAGGAATAATATCTTGCATTTTGAAAGATAATAAGGCAAGAAATTAACAGTCTTTGTCTGTACAAAGTCCAAGGTACCACAAATATTATTAAAAATGCAAGCCAAGCAGCACTTGACAAGACAGCTTAATAGGTACTGCTCTGGGTGATAATTTCTAAGTATGTGCTTAAGAATGTTACTCCTCTGAATATTCTCAATTAAGAAGAGAAAAACTGCAATTTTCTTTGATGTTAGAATATATCATGGTGGGATTTTATTTATCTTTCTTTTCAAACGTCCAAAATATAAATGAAGGCTCACATTTTCTATTTCTAATGAATGAATAGGAGTAATTTCATTTAAATAATTATGGCCATAAGCCATTCAGAGACTCAAAAAAGTAATACAGATGCATTTCCAATAAATAGCTGCTCCTATCTAGACAAATACACTAAGAAACAACCAAAAATATTTCCTTGATTTTGGATTGGCTAGCTGAAATAAAATGCTGAATTCTTTGAAGTTGTTTTCCCTTTTTAATACAAAGAAGACATCTTGCTATCCTCAGCAAATATCTTATTTACAAAGAAGAAACAAGTGGATGAAGAGAAAGTAGCACTATCCAAGAACTTAAGATCACAACAGATACATTCCTAGACACTTTTGCAAATGTCATGTCAACGAATTACCATAATTTAAAGAAGAGTATACACAGAAAATGCAATATTTTCAGTGTAATTTTGTTGGAATTCCTATGCTTCCATAGCATAATAAAAGCATTTGTTGATACTAAGTGAGGTGCCTGGGCAGTTTGGACACGTCATCATTGCACCTAATTTAGTGGGTTTAGTTCTATTCTTCAGGTCCCGCTACTCCTGAAACCTCACTCTCTAAGCCTAAACTTTTCTCTGCGTTTGCTTTTTCCTCAATCCTATTTCTTTGACTTAATAATAAAGAACTGATTACACAACCAGCTTGAGCTGGCTTCACTTCTCTCTCAAACTCTTAGGCTTGCTTCTTTCCCCACTGGCCACTGAAAACAATTCAGTTTCATTCTAATCCCATGTTTGGCCAGGCATCAAAAGTCAGCCACATTCATCAGAGAAGTGGGAAAAAAAAAGCACTGGGTTCCACATCCATATGTGTATCATGGAGTTACCAACTTTTCCTTCGCAAGCTATTAAGAGCTGTCTTCGCCCTGCCTGCTTCTCACAGCCCTATTTGATTTCTTCCCCCAAGCTCATACTATTTCCTATATTTTTAGTATTTATTTCATTTCTAAGCCCCTTGCCTATAAAACACCTTGTGTGCATTCACAGTTTAAAACAGTGACTCAGGACACTTAGCCTAGATTAAGTCTCCCCTTATATTATGTCCCCAAATACACATGAAGAATCATCAAGTTAACAGAGTCATTTTGACCTTTCAGGTTATGGGGAAAGCTGGTACTTAGTTGTGTTGTTATTATCGTGTGATTACATAGTTTCTACATACAAATTAATTTACTGAGGCTAAACTACAGTGATCAGAAATACTGTAGCAGAGGCCTACATATATGTACTTAACTGGTATTATATAAAGGAAAGATTATCAGCCAAAAGTCCTAGAATTAGTCCGTGCTTTTATAGTATCTCGATGCATAAACCAAGAATTAAGCACTGGTATATTGGTTACATAATCCAGAATGAGAACTGAAACTCTCTGCCCCATCATCTAATATCCAATATAAAACATCATGCTGCTGCTGTTGCAGCTGTTAAGTCGCTTCAGACGTGTCTGACTCTGTGCGACCCCATAGACGGCAGCCCACCAGGCTCCCATCCATGGGATTCTCCAGGCAAGAACACTGGAGTGGGTTGCCATTTCCTTCTCCAATGCATGGAAGTGAAAAGTCAAAGTGAAATCACTGAGTCATGTCCAACTCTCAGCGACCCCATGGACTGCAGCTCACCAGGCTCCTCTGATCCTGGGATTTTCCAGGCAAGAGTACTGGAGTGGGGTGCTACTGCATTCTCCAATAAAACATCATCAGTTCAGTTCAGTTGCTCAGTTGTGTCCAACTCTTTGCGACCCCATGACTCAGAAAGCCAGGCCTCCCTGTCTATCACCAACTCCTGGAATTCACTCAGACTCACGCCCATTGAGTCAGTGACGCCATGCAGCCATCTCATCCTCTGTCGTCCCCTTCTCCTTCTGACCCTAATCCCTCCCCAGCATCAGAGGCTTCTCCAGTGAGTCAACTCTTCGCATGAGGTGGCCAAAGTACTGGAGTTTCAGCTTCAGCATCATTCCTTCCAAAGAAATCCCAGGGCTGATCTCCTTCAGATTGGACTGGTTGGATCTCCTTGCAGTCCAAGGCACTCTCAAGAGTCTTCTCCAACACCACAGTTCAAAAGAATCAATTCTTCAGCGCACAGCTTTCTTCACAGTCCAACTCTCACATCCATACATGACCACAGGAAAAACCATAGCTTTGACTAGACGGACCTTTGTTGGCAAAGTAACACCTCTGCTTTTCAATAGGCTATCTAGGTTGGTCATAACTTTCCTTCACAGGAACAAGCGTCTTTTAATTTCATGACTGCAATCACCATCTGCAGTGATTCTGGAGCCCAAAAAAATAAAGTCCGACACTATTTCCACTGTTTCCCCATCTATTTCCCATGAAGTGATCAGACCAGATGCCATGATTGTTTCCTGGATGTTGAGCTTTAAGTCAACTTTTTCACTCTCCTCTTTCACTTTCATCAAGAGGCTTTTTAGTTCCTCTTCACATTCTGCCAGAAGAGTGGTGTCATCTGCATATCTGAGGTTATTGATATTTCTCCCGGCAATCTTGATTCCAGCTTGCCCAGCATTTCTCATGNCATAGTTCATCAGACACTCTATCTTAAGTGGCCTTAAAAGATCTACTTCCATTGTTTACTTTAGAAATGAGAAAACTTAAAGACCAGATTTCTGAAGCTCACAAAATACCACCCTGAGCATCTCCTCTGTCCACCACCTGTCCGTGCCTCTGCCTTCTTATTAGCATGTCTGTCCAGGAAGTCTGGATTTCTGTGTGGGATTCCTTGATTCACTACATTAATTTTACTCCACTCTGTTGAAACTAAATTGACATTTTATTTCAGACATGATTTAACCATAACTATTTTGGGGGCTCCAAAATCACTACATATGGTAACTGCAGCCATGAAATTTAAAGACGCTTACTCCTTGGAAGAAAAGTTATGACCAAACTAGATAGCATATTCAAAAGCAGAGACATTACTTTGTCAACAAAGGTTCATCCAATCAAGGCTATGGTTTTTCCAGTGGTCATGTATGGATGTGAGAGTTGGACTGTGAAGAAGGCTGAGCGCCGAAGAATTGATTCTTTTGAACTGTGGTGTTGGAGAAGACTCTTGAGAGTCCCTTGGACTACAAGGAGATCCAACTAGTCCATTCTGAAGAAGATCAGCCCTGGGNTTTCCTGTGGTCATGTATGGATGTGAGAGCTGGACTGTGAAGAAGGCTGAGCGCCGAAGAATTGATTCTTTTGAACTGTGGTGTTGGAGAAGACTCTTGAGAGTCCCTTGGACTACAAGGAGATCCAACTAGTCCATTCTGAAGAAGATCAGCCCTGGGATTTCTCTGGAAGGAATGATGCTGAAGCTGAAACTCCAGTACTTTGGCCACCTCATGCGAAGAGTTGACTCATTGGAAAAGACTCTGATGCTAGGAGGGATTGAGGGCAGGAGGAGAAGGGGAAGACCGAGGATGAGATGGCTAGATGGCATCACTGACTCAGTGGAGGTGAGTCTGAGTGAACCCCCGGAGTTGGTGATGGACAGGGAGGCCTGGTGTGCTGGGATCATGTGGTCACAAAGAGTCGGACACTACTGAGTGACTAACCTGAACTGAACTGAATTCTTTTTCTTCCTTTCTCCCTCTATCTTTCCTTTCTTCTCTCTCTATATATATTAATACTCTGTAACAGATATGAAAGTAAAGACACAATTTTCTTTTTCTCAACTATATCTCAGAATCTGGAAACATAAGACACAGGGTAGGAAACTCAGTAAATATTTTATAATGAATGAATTAATATCAAACATATATATATTCCTCCTAAGTTCTGACATATGTTAATACGAAATTTGAAATAATTCAAACATGGTAAATAAGTGACTATATGATTTGCTTTTTGTTTTACTTGGAACAAAAATAAGTTTTGTTCTCTGTAAACTGTCTGGACTTTATATATTCAAATAAAGGAATGTTTATATACTCATATTTTTGAAAGTTAGTCTTCAGTGAAAACTTCTAGGAATTTAAGACATTATTTTTAGTCTAATCATACAACTATTTTCAGTTTAGTCTTGCATATTAACCTGTAGAACTAGCTTTCTTTAGCATTGTACTTTCCCAGTTATAACTTAAGAGCTTAGTATAGATTAATTAGATACTTTTATCATAAAATGTTTTAACATATTCAGTTTTTATTTTTCACTCACTAACCTTTTTCATAATTTAATTTTATATAAATTAAAATCTAGGAGGTAGCATATCAGTTACTGCAACTTCTTTCCTTTTCAAACAATATTACAACCATCTTAATCATTTTATTTGGCAGAGCAATGTTAAAAAATAGCTAGGGGTCAACTGCTTCCAGCTTTACTCTGCAATGTCCAAACGATAACTTTGCAACAAGACCTTGTTTATCACGTAAATCCTTCTTTGAATATAGTGTTAACTGTCCTAAAACTCAGCACTCAGAAAACTAATCTTGTCCCATCAATTTATGGCAAATAGATGGGGAAACAGTGGAAACAGTGGCAGACTTTATTTTGAAGGGCTCCAAAATCACTGCAGATCGTGACTGCAGCCATGAAATTACAAGAAAAAGACACTTGCTCATTGGAAGAAAATCTATGACCAAACTAGACAGCATATTAAAAGCAGAGACATTACTTTGCCATCAAAGGTCCATCTAGTCAAAACTATGGTTTTTCCAGTAGTCATGTATGGATGTAAGTGTTGGACTATAAAGAAAGCTGAGTGCTGAAGGACTGATGCTTTTGAACTGTGGCACTGGAAAAGACTCTTGAGGGTGCCTTGGACTGCAAGGAGATCCAACCAGTCCATCATAAAGGAAATTAGTCCTGAATATTCATTGGAAGGACTGATGCTGACGCTGAAACTCCAATACTTTGGTCACCTGATGTGGAGAGCTGACTCATTGGAAAAGACTCTGATCCTGGGAAAGATTGAACATGGGGGGAAAAGGGGATGACAGAGGATGAGATGGTAGGATGGCATCACTGACTCAACAGAAGTGAGTTTGAATAAGTTCCTGGAGTTGGTAATGGACAGGGAAGCCTGGCATGCAGCAGTCCATGGGGTCACAAAGAGTCAGACATGCCTGAGCAACTGAACTGAACTGTCCATTATCCTTTAATATCACAACATTCTGTACAATGCATTTTGAAATGCTCCACGAGAAATTAATTCTAGGCTTCTCATTTTCTTCAAAAATCTGTTAGATATCATTGATTATTTTTTCTTTGTATGTGCAGTATATTTGCTAACATCACTGAAGATATCCTGGCCTCATATTACTAATTAACTGTGCTTTTAAAACAGTAGCACCCATCCAAGATCGTAGAAAGTGCCTGGGAAATGGTTTGACTCTGCTCAAATTCAGAATTCTGGCATTTTACCCCTTTTAACTAGTGATCAACACATTCCAATTGCTACTGCATCATAAGTTTACCTAAAGTCTAGAATTTCTGGAAGCTTCCTGCTCTTTCAAAACTTAGATGAAATACCACATGTAAAATCAGAAATTTCAAGCAAACCAGAGATCTTTTGTTTCTCTATGTTTTTATAATAACTTATACTTTTAATATCAGATTTTTTAGATTATTGCATTTCTTTAAATTTTGCTATACTGATTAAAATTAGGTAAAATATACTCAAGTAAGAACATAAATGAATTGTTTACTTTCTCATTTTCTTATTTCCTCAGTTTCTCATTATGATAAATGATTACTAATATTCTTCCTGGGCTTCCCTGGTGCCTCAGTGGTAAATAATCCACCTGCCAATGTAGGAGACACAGGTTCAATCCTTGGGTCAGGAAGATCCTCTGGAGAAGGAAATGGCAACCCATTCCAGTATTGTTGCCTGGGAAATCCCAAGGACAGAGAAGCCTGGTGGGCTCCAGTCCATGGGGCCGCAAAAGTATCAGACATGACTTAGCAACTAAACAACAAAAAATATTATTCCTCATAACATTTTATAAGACTTGCTATGCTTAAATAAAATCATTACGTTTTTCCTTCCTGTTGGATGTACAACTGAGCTCATTTGTCTCTGTGTGCATGCAGATATCTGCCACTACCTAATACATTCAACCCAGGACATTTCTTCTGAGAGAAAATAGGATAGAAAAATTCTCACAGAATAAGAGACTTAGGATAATTATTAATGATAAAAAAAAAAGTTGAGAGTTCTTCTATTGTTGGGACAGATTTTTTGTCTGTTCTTACTACCTCTGATATGTTACCCTCCACTAGAAGCCATTCATCATTAAAAAGAAACACTGTATTATTAAGGCCAGTGCATGCTGGATACACATATGAGTCCCTAAGCCTCCTGCCTGTCCAGTGGCTGCCCAAATGCTTACACAGCGCGAGTCAAGTAGAAAACCAAATTTTTACTTGGGAGATAACACAATGCTTTCAAAGAAACTTTATTATAATTCAAAGATAATCACGGAACATGTGAAAACCTCAAAGCTATATTATAATATAGGAACAACAGATCAGAGCTACAGCTAGTCAACCTACATTTGAGAATATTAATTTTCTCATTATGCACTGAATACATGACATAATCATACAGAACACAACCACATCATTTTTCAGAGGAGTAAACAGATCTGGAGAGACTGATATGTTTTTAGTGCCAAATTAACGTCTCAGGTCAGAGCTCTGTGATATTAATTTTGTTTTTCTTTTAGAAGGGTTAAAATTCTAATGTATAAATTATAGTTGCACATGAAGTAATACTAACCATTACAAGAGAAAAGTTTTCATTACCTGACGAACTAGGTATTTACATTTTCATAACATAAAACTGTGGGCCTTTGTTGTGGAATTCTAGCCCCCATCCTTCCTTGCTCAGGTTAGTAAGTTTTTTATCAAGACAACACAAGTCGACTGAGCAACAGAAACATATCAGTTTTTATGCATAATCACCAGGACAAGATGGTTTTAAAAGAAAGATATTTGTAGTTTTAGTTTCTGTTTCAGAAATTAAATCTAAAAGCTATGGATTTTTAGTAAAATGACAAAATGTATCAACTTTCAGTGAAAATCATTTGAATCAATAATCTTGTTATATTTCCTCAATAATATGTTAGTGGAAAAAAGATTGCATCAAATAGGTATTTTTGTTGTTTAAAAAATCTTTAAAATTCATGAGTATGAAATAGCAATATTGCTAGAAATGACTCAATTAATTTTCTATGTATGAAATAAAGCTGTAATCAATTACTTTACTGCCCACAGAATAGTACAAATATTTATGGGCTCAAATTCAATTTGTGAAACAAAATCACTTGAGAAAGATAGAGTTGAAAACTTTCAAGTTTATATGGATATTTTCAGATGGAAATTTATAGACAATTGAGCATCTGTCTACAACACTAAATAAGAATCATGAAGAGATTTTTTTCTCACCTGGAAAAACAATTCATATTTTTTCTAATGTTGCAGTCAGCATTTTTTTTTCAAAAAGGAAAGAAAACATATGGATTCTTTCTTCATTTATTCTTTTTAAAGTTTTTTAATGTGGATCATTTTTAAAGTCTTTGTGAATTTGATAAAATACTGCTTCTGTTTTATGCATTTTGGCCACAAGGCATGTGGGATTTAACTCCCCAACCAGGAATCAAACCTGCCCTCTGTACTAGAAGGTGAAGTCTTAACCACTGAACCACCAGAGAATTCCCTCTTCATTTATTCTTTAAAAAATATCCAAGTGCACAAGAAATGAATTAGAGATTGGAAAAAGCAAAAGCAAAATATCAGATAAGCATTTACAGAGAAGTTTGTCACTTAAACAAAAAGGTATTATAAAATACTGTAATGAATATTATCTAAAAACAAAAAATAAAAAGTATATATCATGATTGCTTCTGTATTTGTCATTCCAGTTTTAAGAAGATATATATTGAACATTTTCACATTATATAAAATAATAAAAGAATCTGAATACCTCCAGTTTATAATTGGCTTTTTTCTTGAAAAGTCTACTTACAAAAACAAACGTCAATTGGTAAATAATAATTTTAAAAGGCAGAATGAGCTACATGAATATGTATACCCAAAGTTACCAAATTAATAAACTCAATTAAAAGCTCCCATTAAATATGGCATGTTTGTGATTTTGTGTCATGTAAATTTTTTTTAAAGCTGATAGAAATGGATTTATAAGCCACTGATCTAGTTTAGCTCCATTTTATACAATATATCGAGACGCTTCCATTTTTATGTGATAGTATCTTGCTGCTGCTGCTGTTGCTACTGCTAAGTTACTTCAGTCGTGTCCGACTCTGTGCGACCCCATAGATGGCAACCCACCAGGCTCCGCTGTCCATACAATTTTCTAGGCAAGAGTACTGGAGTGGGTTGCCATTGCCTTCTCCAGATAGTATCTTACCCTGTATATTTTCTGTCCTGTTACACCAAGAAATAGTCCAAATTTTGTTAACTTGTAAAACTGTAGTAATATAAATAATCTTTTGTGTACTCTTGCATAAGTTCACCTAGTCTGTGAGTTCATATCTTTACAAAAAGATGACTGTGATCTCAATTTACAAACTTGCATTAGTGAGAGTGGTACACATTTACCACGGAGATTTTAAGATTTAAAGAGTCATATGTTTCTCCTATATTTCAGGGTTTCACGGTGGACACACACACACAGACACTGATACAGACACTTACACAGACTCACAATGAAGAATTCCTTTCTGACAGTCATTATGAGATGTTAGAGAATGGTCCTCCAAGTGTTACTTAAATATACATGTTCTCAATAACACTTAAAATTTTAGAGTGGCATTACTATTCTCTTCAATATAAATACTGTCCTGTTATAGACAGCTAAATATTCTATGGGGATGCCTTCTTTTTGAAGCAATACGAAAGTTTAGGTAAATGAGGGAAAAAATGGTTTCCCTTGGCATTGAGTTTAATGAAAAAAGATTAACCTTTCGTGCATTTAATGTTGTAGGCAAAATAGATATAATATACACTTACTACTCTGGCAAAAAAAAAGATTTTTAAAGGAAAAAAGATTTCAGTAAACCATTTGCAACACTGGATGATTTATCCAGCCTAAAACATATACCAGAAAACATAACGTTGTCTGTGGTCCTGGTCTTTACACCACCCTCATTTTTCAATAGATATTACATTTCTGGTGCAGGCTTTACAAACAGCACCCATAATCAACTCCATGTCTCAGGTTAATCATGTTCTTGTAATCACTGGCTATTCAACACAAATCTCCATCTCAGTTTTTGTTGGGAAACAGCCACATTGGAGCTTTGAGTTTATTCAAGTTTAAGTGATTATATTGCCATCATATGGATTAAAGTTCACAGCGTCCACTTACCACAGTGGTATTAAGGACGCTGTAGAAATGGAGGGTGTCTGTAGTTACTTTATTGTACAGTCAGAAGCTGTAACTTCCATATGGAACAGCTTCATTTTTCAGAACCCCAGGGCTGCTCTCTTTGAGATGGAAGTAAAAGAAGAAACAGCCATGGATCTACTGAAATTTCTTCCTTTGTATTTGTTGGGACTTTCCTGGCCAAAACTCTTTTTTTTTTTTTTTATTTTTTAGTTTGTTTTGCTTTACAATACTGTATTCATTTTGCTATACATTGACATGAATCAGCCACGAGTGTATATGAGCTCCCAATCCCGCCCCACAAAACTCTTCTTTCAACAAAAAGCAGCTACTTAAGTAAAAGTATACACTTTAGTAAAAACTTAATATGAAATTTTTGAGTGTCTCTTGATAGTTCTAAAATGACAATTCCAATTTTTTAGCGTTCATTTTGACTTGTTTTTGATCGTTAGTTTAACACAAATTTAACTCTGGCCTACATTAAATTATAGAGTTTTTATTAACAGAACAGGGTTTGCTAGTTGAAGATAGTGATTGACATAGAAATTTTCTATCAACTCAGTCTAAATATTTTATTGTATTTTATTAATGAATTTTTAATTTTGAGAATTACTGTGAAATGGATTTTTCTGAGAATGCTAAGAATTTTAGACAATTTCTGTAAAAAACCTTTAAAGTGTTAGTGAAATTACAGCAGAAGGAAAGATAAATTTCATATTTGTTCTTCCTACTTGGATCTTCTGCCAGTATTTTTCCTGTATCTTCTTATAATAACCATTAATCATCTTGAGGCCTTTTTTCCCTATGTTAGTATCCACAAATAAGAACAGTGAAATTAATTTTGCACTGGGGTTTTACTATTAAAATTGAACCAAGGTTTTAATTGCCTTTTTCTCTCCTTATCAACACAATCCCTTTTGCCAGTATACAGGTAAGAGGAAATATAAACATAGGCAATACAAACATCAGGTAAGTCTACTTATAGTACAGAAATACAAATTTTCTATATATAGAGAGAACTATATTAATTAAATTTAGAATTGTAGCCTAAAAGATCTTATTATTTCAGACTTCTATATCTACTTATAGATGGACTATAAACAGGATTCTGAATATGACAAAGGATATATCCATAATTGCAGGAGGTCACTGTCACTGACTTCCTTTGATTGTTCTGTTTGCTGTACAGTTAATACATATCAAACTGATACATGTACATACATATACATTTGTTGTTGTCAAGGCACGTATGCGACCCCGTGGATTGCAGCACACCAGGCTTCCCTGTTTCTCATCATCACATATGTCCACTCTTATTTAGATTCTTTTCCCATATAGGCCATTACAGAGTACTGAGTAGCATTCCCTGTTCTATATAGTGGGTCCATGTTAGTTATCTATCCTAATATTATCTATTATATAGCGTGTATGTGAAGAGGAACTAAAAATCCTCTTGATGAAAGTAAAAGAGGAGAGTGGAAAAGTTGGCTAAAAGCTCAACATTCAGAAAGCGAAGATCATAGCATCTGGTCCCACCACTCCATGGGAAATAGACAGGGAAACAGTGGAAACAGTATCAGATTTTATTTTAGGGGGCTCCAAAATCACTGCAGATGGTGATTGCAGTCATGAAATTAAAACACGCTTACTCTTTGGAAGAAAAGTTATGACCAACCTAGACAGCATATTCAAAAGCAGAGACATTACTTTGTCGACTAAGGTCCATCTAGTCAAGGCTATGGTTTTTCCTACGGTTATGTATGGATGTGAGAGTTGGACTGTCAAGAAGGCTGAGCACCGAAGAACTGATGCTTTTGAACTGTGGTGTTGGAGAAGACTCTTGAGAGTTCCTTGGACTGCAAGGAGATCCAATCAGTCCACTCTGAAGGAGATCAACCCAGGGATTTCTTTGGAAGGAATGATGCTGAAGCTGAAACTCCAGTACTTTGGCCACCTCATGTGAAGAGTTGACTCACTGGAAAAGACTTTGATGATGGGAAGGATTGGGGGCAGGAGAAGAAGGGGACGACAGAGGATGAGATGACTGGATGGCATCACTGAGTCGATGGATGCAAGTCTGAGTAAATTCCGGGAGTTGGTGATGGACAGGGAGGCCTGGCGTGGTGCGATTCATGGGGTTGCAAAGAGTCGGACACGACTGAGCGACTGAACTGAACTGATACATATATGACTGATTATTCGTTGTACACCTGAAACTAACACAAATATACTTCTCTCTATATATATATTAAATTCACATTGAGATATTAATACATAGTCCCTACTCTTGGAAATCTCAGACTCTTTGATAATATTTCCCTATTTTACTTTTGGTAGCTTACTGAACACAGGATACTTTTTGTAATCTAAATGTGTGTTTATTTAGGAAAATGTAGACAGATACGGAATCAAGTTTTAGAAAGGTTATAGGAAACAGGAACTTATCCATGCTGCTGAAGGGAGAATACATTGGTAGCCAAATTTATGGAGCTATTTGGCAACACATGATAAATTTAACACTTTTTAAACTAGGATTTTCACATATGACTAGAGATAGATATGCCAAGATGATACTTCCAATGTTGTACCGGCCAAACATTTGAAAACACTGCCATCACTAAGAATGAATAAAATATGTTATATTCTTACTATATATCATTATAAAAAAGTTAATATCCATTCATTTATATAAAGATCTCAAATACATAATGATGACAGGGACATGAAAATTTTAAACACAGTGAAACACTTACCTTTAAATACAAACAAAACTACTATGATTATGTTTTATTACATCCATATAATCATATGGTGCTAAAAGTACAATTGAACAGGAAAAATACACTAAATTCATGAGTCTAGATCAATAAAAAGGATCCAATTTGAAGAATGCAGAGAAAGACTGAATAAAAAGTAGTCAGAACCTATATTTCATTCAAAGATGGGCACAATAAAGGATAGAAATGGTATGGACCTAACAGAAGCAAGAAGATAGTAAGAAGAGGTGGCAAGAATACACAGAACTATACAAAACAGATCTTAATGATCCAGGTAACCACAATGGTGTGATCTCACCTAGAACCAAATATCCCTGAGGGCAAAGACAAATGAGGCCTTAGGAAGCATCACAACAAAGCTAGTGGAGATGATGGAATTCTAGCTGAGCTATTTCAAATCCTAAAAGATGATGCTGTGAAAGTGCTGCACCCAATACTGCCAGCAAATTTGAAAACTCAGCAGTAGCTACAGGACTGGAAAAGGTCAGTTTTCATTCCAATCCCAAAGAAAGGCAATACTAAAATATTCAAAGTGAAAGTGAAGTCGCTCAGTTGTGTCTGACTCTTTGCAACCCCATGGACGGTAACCGACAAGGCTCCGCAGTCCATGGGATTTTCCAGGCAAGAATACTGGAGTGGGCTGCCATTTCTACCATACAATTACACTCATTGTGATATGACAACAAGGAAATGCTCAAAATTCTTCAAGCTAGCCTTCTGTTGTTCATGAACCAAGAACTTCCAGATGTACAAGCTGGATTTAGAAAAGGCAGAGTACAGGAATCAAGTTGCCAACATCCACTGGACCATAGAAAAAGCAAGAGAATTCCAGAAAAACATCTATTTCTGCTTCACTGACTATGCTAAAGCCTTTGACTGCATGGATCACAACAAACTGTGGAAAATTCTTAAGGCAATTGGTATACCAGACTACCTTACCTGTCTCCTGAGAAACTTGTGTGTAGGACAAGAAGCAACAGTTAGAACTGGACATGGAACAATGGACTGATTCAAAATTAGGAAAGGAGTATATCAAGACTGTATATTGTCACCTTGCTTATTTAACTTATATTTAGAGTACATCATGTAAAATCCTGGGATGGATGACTCACAAGCTGTAATCAAGATTTCTGGGAGAAACATTAACAACCTCAGATATGCAGATGATACCACTCTTATGGCAGAAAGCAAAGAGGAAGTAAGGAGCCTCTTGATAAGGGTGAAAAAGGAGAGTGAAAAAGCTGGCTTAAAATTTAACGTTCAGAATACTAAGATCATGGCATACAGTCCCAGAATTTCATGGCAAATTGAACGGGAAAAAGTGAAAACAGTGACAGTTTTATTTTCCTGGGCTCCAAAATCAGTGCAGATGGTGACTGCAGCCTTGAAATTAAAAAACACTTGCTCCTTGGAAAAAAAGCTTTGACAAACCTAGACAGCATCTTAATAAGCAGAGACATCACTTGGCCAACAAAGGTCCATCTAGTCAAAGGTATGTTTTTCCAGTAGTCATGTACAGATATGACAGCTGGCCCATAAAGTAGGCTGAGTGCTTTAATGCTTTCAAACTGTGGTACTGGAGAAGACTCTTGAGACAGCAAGGAAATCAAATCAGTCAATCTTACATACAATTAACCCTGAATATTCTTTGGAAGGACCGATGCTGAAGATGAAGCTACAGTATTTTGGTCATCTGATTCAAACAGACAACTCACTGGAAAAGTCCCTGATGCTGGGAACGATTTTAGGCAGAAGGAAAAGGGGGCGTCAGAGGATAAGATGGCTGGATGGCATAATCAACTCAATGGACATGAGTCTGAGTAAACAACAGGAGCCAGTGAAGGACAGGGAAGCCTGGCATGCTGCAGTTCCAGGGGTCTAAAAGAGTCAGACATGACTCAGTGATTAAACAACAAAGATGCAACTAGAATCCCACTATGTATTTTCTGGAGTGCAAGTGTTTATTTGCAAGACAGCTACGAAGCTCTTCCTTCTGTATCTGTTTTTAAGATAATATTGAAAGCTTTGAGAACTGTACACACATATATAAATGTGTAGAGTATTCACATCGTTATAGTAAAGTTATGCAATAAATTATCTTATTTAGCTTTATATGTTATACTACTCTCCATGCTTTTATTGCCAGAGAGCTCTCTTATTTATAACACATCTGAGCATTCTATAGAAACACACAGAACATATTTTGGGAAATTCAATTAAGGTGCTGACTGATAATTGCTTAGGGGTAGGAACTTACTGGGATACTGTATAATGGCTTAAATTTTGACTCTTCCCCACTGACACATTTTTCATAATGCCTAATTTATACTCTCTTGCCAGTTTACATATATGCATCCTTCTCCAATGGATTCATTTTATGATAAAGAAACCTGTTCTCAATTATAACCATTCCTCACTATTTAGAATTATTCATGGAGAAATATACAAATTCAGTATGCATCATTGTTTATATGTAAGAATGAATGAATGAAAAATGAATGAATGAGTGGAAATTCTGAAAGCATTTGATTGACTCTCTGCTTTACTCAGTGGTTTGCAGGGATGTAGAGCAATGGAACTGAAAGAACTTTTGAGTGAGTTATTTCTCCCTCCCTCTTCTAAAAGCAACTTAGTCAAAGAACACTTGGCATGTCAACCTTGAAATGTTGCCAGCCTTTTGCTCTGGTCACTATTTTTTTCCTCTCAATAATAACTCTCACCAGAAGATGGCAAGGAAAGAAAGAAAAGGTTAAACTCAATTCTGTCAAATGTTGTTACAACTTGGCAGCTCCAGGAAAGGTTTTATAGTGAAGAGAATTGAATCTAGTGAAATAGGGGGCTGCCCAAATCACTGTGAATTTCATTTATCTGTGTATTTCTCTCCATAATTATCACAGAAAAGTGACAGTTGACAAGCCCATGGAAGCCTCAGAAGACTGCAAAATTGTATTTCCTGGCCAAAACATAACATTTAAAAACTTCAGTGACTCACACAAAAGCAAGATTTATTCAGGTGATGTTGAGATTTGCTCTAACCAGTTTCTTTTCTATTCACATAAAATGGAATGTTGAAGTTATAATGGTATGGTAGCTGAAATTTGTATCTTGATCAGATCTAATTAGTTGAACTAAATGTTAAGTTCAAACACTGGGACAGAGATTATCTTTCACTTATCTCCCAGAAAGAAATATATGAGCCATAATGACTCCAGTTCATATAGTCCAGCTCATTTGGCACAAATGAAGAAGGCAAGCTGTAAAATTAAATAGAAAAGCTCTTTAATATATATCCAATAAGAAGTATAGTCTAATTTTTTATATTTAATTTCAACTCTAAAAGGACATCATATATATCCAAGGAAAAATACTAGAAAAGTAACTGTTACAAAATGTAACAAAATAATACATATTGGGAATTTTCTAAAAGCAAATAAAACAGTTGTCTAGATCTCAATGCTCAGTTGCTCAGTCATGTCCAATTCTTTGGCACCCCATGGACTCTAGACCACCGGGATCCCCTGTCCATTGAATTTTTGAGGCAAGAATACTGGAGTGGGTTGCCATTTCCTACTCCAGGGGATCTTCCTGACCCAGGGATTGAATCCACGTCTCTTGCAATGGCAGGTGGATTCTTTACCACTGAGCCACCTGGGAAGCCCTTATGGATCTCAATATTCCTAATTAAATCTCTTGCTTTAATTGAAAATCTCAGGATATTTTTAATTTATTAATTTTTACAAAAATTTAGAGCTGACCACTTTGTAGCATCATTAAATCAGAAACATTTTCTTTATGATCTTTCTCTAAGTATTTACTTTATGGTTTCATATAGCCTTACTACTGACACACCTCATTGCTGCAATAATATTTAAGGAACAATTGATATGCCCTCAATTTGACAGTTTATGTTTTTCTCACATTCAGTGGTAAAGTATACACTTATATTCCTAAGATAAATGTATTCCCATATTGAGATATTCCATGCATAATGGAGTACAACTAATAAATGAGTTAAATATATAGTCATCCTAGTCACACAAGCTTGCCACAAAGGGGCCCTGAAAAAAGTAATTGATCACACTGGCAACCTGCAAGATGTTTTCATATGTACACCTGTTGATAATGCCTAACTTCAGAGGCATTTGCACTGATTTATTATAAACAGCTTAATGTCTTATATTTAACTAAAAAACTAAGTCTTTAAAGGTGATTACAAGTTATATTTGAGAGGTCAAAATTCAACATTCATCAATTATTATTAAACATATATTTAAGCATTTTTTAAAAATCTAGATTATCTTTGTGAGAGGAAAGCCATTAAATGCCTTGGTATTTATAATAGAATACAAAATTCTACTTAAGTAGAATCAGTAACCATAAAGAATATAGAACTACAAAACTTATGTTGATATTTAATAACTGAATTTATTTATGCAGCCTGGTTTTGAAAATGTACCTTTAAAGAAAAAGAAATAATGACTAAGGTAATTGTTTTCTAGTTAAAGCATCTTAACTCATTTTTTAACTCATTTTTCTCCTTAGCTGCTGCTGCTGCTAAGTCACTTCAGTCATGTCCGACTCTGTGCGACCCCAGAGACGGCAGCCCACCAGTCTCCCCTGTCCCTGGGGTTCCCCAGGCAAGAACACTGGAGTGGGTTGCTATTTCCCTCTCCAATGCATGAAAGTGAAAAGTGAAAGTGAAGTCGCTCAGTCGTGTCCAACTCTTAGCAACCCCGTGGACTGCAGCCTACCAGGCTCCTCGATCCATGGGATTTTCCAGCCAAGAGTACTGGAGTAGGGTGCCATTGCCTTCTCCTCTCCTTAGCTAAGATACCTTAAAGCTCACAGAATTAAACATTCAACAAGAGATGCACTGAGTCTCATTTAGGTATGTATATGTGTGTATATAGGTGTCTGTGTATATGCATATATATGTGTGTGTGTGTGTATATGTGTGTATATATTCATCAGGTTTGCCTTAGTATATACGTACACAGAATTCCTATTCGACTTAACAGGGTATTTCTTACATAAGTAATATGCCTTAGCTAAATATTTCTCTATGTAAAACCTACTCAGTTTTTAGTTTTCTCTTCATTTCCTTCTAAACTATGTCTACTTATAAGTATCTTCATTTTTCTTGTTTTATTTGAAAATATTACCATCCAGTTCCTACTTTCTCTTATTCTTTGCATCAATTTAAATGACCTACAACAGAGGTTCTCAAACACTGATTTATTCATCAACTACATCATTACCACCTCTGTCGGTTTATTAAAAATGCTGACTTCTTGAGTAGTATACATGACCTACAGAATCCAGAGACCCAGAAACATGTATTTCAAAAATATGAAATAATCATCATCATTTAAAATTTATGGAGAACTAAAAACATGTCTAGAACTTTCTTAAATATTTTGCATGCTTTAACACATGTTATACTCACCACAGTCCAATGAGGAGGTGATTATTAATTAGAAGGGAAAACTAGGAAAGTTAATGAATTATGGAGCTATGATTCTGACACCATTACTTCAGAGTCATTGTTCTTGACCCTCTCATCACATACATAGCCTGCCATGGGTAAGTATAACTTCTAGCCAGATATCTGTAAAAATGTCCAATAAATGTAGATGACTATAAAACACCAATTCATAGATATTTACAGTGTGCCTTTTTCCTCACACTAAGCAAAAAGTTCTTTGTGAGAGTAGTACTATATATTCATCTTTTGGATCCTTCAGCAAAATACTTGAATCCTCAGTATACTTGTCAATTTGATTCTTCGTTTCAAATCCTCCAAGTAGAAAACCATCTGCACTAAGAAAATTTAAACAGCAAACCTTACTTTCATGATCCAACCTATTCTTCTGTCATCTGATTGAAATGCTTTCTCCAACATCCCAGGCCCACTTCTGAGGAGTTTCAACTCAATTTTTGTGAGGAATATGTCTTATCACCATTAGATATATAGATATATATGTGTGTGTATATATATATATTTTTTTTAACTTGAGAATTTTAAACATATTTAAATAACTAAATTTCCTCTTTGAGATTGCCTCTGGCAGACATTCTGACATTCTAGAAAGCTAAATGAAATGTTCAAGACTATATTTTGTCTTAGTATGAGGCCCAGCAAAAGAGTTCAAAAAAAACATCTACTTTTGCTTTATTGACAATGCCAAACCCTTTGACTGTGTGGACCACAACAAACTGTGGAAAATTCTTAAAGATATGGGAATACCAGACCACCATACCTGCCTCCTGAGAAATCTGTATGCAGGTCAAGAACAACAGTTAGAACTGGACATGAAACAACACACTGGTTCGAGATTGGGAAAGTAGTACGTTAAGGCTGTATATTGTCACTTGCTTATTTAATTTATATGCTGAGTACATCATGAAAAATGCCAGGCTGGATGAAGAACAAGCTGGAATCAAGGTTTCTGGGAGAAATATTAATAACCTCAGATATGCAGATGATACCACCCTGATGGCAGAAAGCGAAGAAGAACTAAAGAACCTCCTGATGAAAGTGAAAGAGGAGAGTAAAATTCGACTTAAAACTCAACATTCATAAAATTAAGATCATGGCATCTGGCCCCATCACTTCATAGCAAATAGATGGGGAAACAATAAAAACAGTGAGAGGCTTTATATTTGGGGGGTCCAAAATCACTGCAGATGGTGACTGCAGCCATGAAATTAAAAGACCGTTGCTCCTTGGGAAGAAAAATTATGACCAATCTAGATAGCCTATTAAAAAGCAGAGACATTACCAACAAAGGTCCATCTAGTCAGAGCTACGGTTTTTCCAATAGTCATGTATGGATGTGAGAGTTGGACTATAAAGAAAGTGGAGTGTCCAAGAATTCATGCTTTTGAACTGTGGTGTTGGAGAAGACTTGAGAGTCCCTTGGGCTGTAAGGAGATACAACCAGTCCATCCTAAAGGAACTCAGTCCTGAATATTCATTGGAAGGACTGATGCTGATGCTGAAACTCTAATACTTTGACTACCTGATGAGGAGAGCTGACTCATTGGAAAAGATCCTGATGCTGGGAAAGATTGAAGACGGGAGGAAAAGAGGACAACAAAGGATGAGACAGTTAGATGGCATCACCGACATAATGGACATAAGTTTGTGTAGGCTACAGGAGTTGGTGATGGACAGGGAGGCCTGGCGTGCTAAAGTCCATGAGGTCGCAAAGAGTCAGACACGACTGAGTGATTGAACTGCACTGATGAGGCACAGATGAGGTCCAGACTTCAGATTTAGGAATACAAAGAAAAAAGTTGGGCTGGATTTTAAAAATGTGTTCCCTTTGACTCAATTATAATCTAANTCTTAAAATTAATATAATATAACATAATTTCAGGTTTACAATAAGTGTCGGAAAGGAAATATTGTCTCTTTAACCTTTTGAGATATCCATATGAGGCAGAAGGCTCTAGGATTTTGGAATTCTGTGTATATTGAAAAGAGCCACTCCATGGAGACTTAGACATAAAAACTCTGAGCTCAGTAAAATAAATAAATGGACCTTAAGCAAACTTAAGAACTTTTGCAAAAAAACAATCAACAAAATGAAAACACAACTTCTGGAATGAGAGAAAATATTTTCAAATGATGCAACAAACAAGAGGTTGATATTAAAAACATATAAATAACTCATATAACTCAACAGCAAAAACAACTCAGTAAAAAAAATGGGCAGATCTAAATAGGCATTTCTCCAAAGATGACATACAGATGGCCAAAAAGCATATGGAAAGATGCTGAATGTCGCTATTAGACAAATGCAAATCAAAAGTACAAAAGGAAGAATGGTCATGATCAAAAAGTCTACAAATAATAAATGTTGGAGAGGGACTGGAGAAAGGGAATCCTCCTATACTGTTGGTGGGAATGTAAATTGGTGCAACCAATATGGAAAACAGTTTCTCAAAAAATTAAACATAAAACTACCATGTGAACCAGCCACCCCACTCTTAGGTATATAGTCAGAAAAAAAATGTAAACTCTAATTTGAAAAGACACATGCAATTCAACGTTCAGAGCAGCATTATCTACGGTAGCCAAGACATGGAAACAATCCAAGTGCCCGTCCACAGACAACTGGCTTAAGAAAACGTAGTACACACACACACACAATGGAATACTACTAAGCCATAGAAAAGAATGAAATATAGTCATGTGCATCAAAAACAGATGGACCTAGGGAATATTAAACAGAATGAACTCAGACAAAGACAAATAGCATGTAACATCACATATATGTGGAAGATAAAAACAATACAAATGAATCTACATAGAGAATAGAAATAGATTCATAGACATAGAAAACAAACTTATGATTACCAAAGGGGAGAAGGAGGGAGGGAAAAACTAGGAATGTGGAAGTAACAGATACAAACTACTATACATAAAATAGATAAGCAACAGAGTTTACTTGTATAGCACAGAGNTGTGGAAGATAAAAACAATACAAATGAATCTACATAGAGAATAGAAATAGATTCATAGACATAGAAAACAAACTTATGATTACCAAAGGGGAGAAGGAGGGAGGGAAAAACTAGGAATGTGGAAGTAACAGATACAAACTACTATACATAAAATAGATAAGCAACAGAGTTTACTTGTATAGCACAGAGAATTATAACTAGTATCTTATAATAACATATTATGAAATATAGCCTGAGAAAAATAACAATCACTTTGCTATACACCTGAAACTAACACAGTATTATAAATCAACTCTACTTCAATAAAAAGAAAGACTATGAGGTCAATAGCTTCATAGTGACTGCTTGGTAAGTATATTTCTGCCTTATATAATGGATTGTGTCCATTATTATGAATGACAGAAAAATAAAACAAAAAATTCTTAATGAAATTACATCAAAGATTTTGAATACAGGGAAATCTACTAAATGTAACAATAGACTAAGATGATAGAAAAAAAGCCACATGAAGTGAATTATTGTACTTGTAGGTCTATTTTTTTTTTTCTGAAACTGCCAATTTACCATATACAATATATAAGATGATTCAGTTCAGTTCAGTCGCTAAGTCCTGTCCCACTCTTTGCAACCTCATGGACTGCAGCATGCCATGCTTCCCTGTCCATCACCAACTCCTGGAGCTTGCTCAAATTCAAATCCATTGAATCGGTGATGCCATCCAACCATCTCACTCTCTGTCATCCATTTCTCTTCCTGCCCTCAAACTTTCCCAGCATCACGATCTTTTCAAATGAATCATTTCTTCATGCCAGGTGGCCAAAGTATTGGAGTTTCACCTTCAGCATCAGTCCTTCCAAAGAATATTCAGGACTGGCTTCCTTTAGGATTGACTGGTTTGATCTCCCTTCAGTCCAAGGGACTCTCAAGAGTATTATCCAACACCACAGTTCAAAAGCATCAATTCTTTGGCAGTCAACTTTCTTTATAGTCCAACTCTCACATCCATACATGACTACTGGAAACATCATAGCTTTGACTAGGTGTACCTTTGTTGGCAATGTCTCTGCTTCTTAATATGCTCTCTAGGTTGGACATGACTTTTCTTCCAAGGAGCAACGGTCTTTTAATTGCATGGCTGCAGTCACCATCTGTAGTGATTTTGGAGTCCCCCAAAATAAAGTCTCTCACTATTTCCATTGTTTCCCCATCTATTTGCTATGAAGTGATGGGGCCAGATGCCATGATTTTAGTTTTCTGAATGTTGAGTTTTAAGCCAATTTTTTCACTCTGCTCTTTTGCTTCCATCAAGAGGTTCTTTAGCTCTTCCTCACTTTCTGCCATAAGGGTGGTGTCATCTGCATATCTGAGGTTATTGATATTTCTCCCAGAAATCTTGATTCCAGCTTGTTCTTCATCCAGCCTGGCATTTTGCATGATGTAGTCTGCATATAAGTCAAATAAGCAGGGTGACAATATACAGCCTTAACGTACTACTTTCCCAATCTCGAGCCAGTGTGTTGTTCCATGTCCAGTTCTAACTGTTGCTTCTTGACCTGCATACAGATTTCTCATGAGGCAGGTAACGTGGTCTGGTATTCCCATCTCTTTAAGAATTATCCATTTTTTAATATACACATATATATATATAATATTATGTAATATAAGATGATTAATTGCCTTTTTACCTGAGTGTGTAGAAAACACACATCCATGAAGGATTTTCATATGTTTCATATGCTCCTGCTGTCATGTGCAGAGATAATCGTATAGTATGTAACAAAGGAGTTGAACTAATCTCCTCCAATCATCAAGTGATATCAGCTATGACAATCAGAAATATTAAGATATCAAGCATTTAAACAGTGCTTATATTTCTCTCCCAGTTCTTCTATGAGGTATATCAATATTTTCACCTCTAGAAAGATTTAGTAATTGACCTACTTGACTTAATTCACAAAAGGAGGCCATTGCAAAAATGAGCTACATTTAAAACTCTGCTTGTCTCCATGGTTGTAGCTACATGATAAGAAATCATCAACAATATAACAACTGATTCAATTTATGGTTAAAAATAAGTAAATCTAATTTTGGTATCACCAACTGACACAGATAATATCCAGGTTGCAGTATGTGGGTATATTAGTATTTATTTTAATATTTATTAAAAGAAAATGTTTCAATAAACGTTAACATATATCTAAGCCACACTTTGAGTAACAATTTACATTTGGAAAACAAGGCTTTACATTTAAATTTGTCACTGGCAATGGAAAAATAAAACATTAATTTATTGCAACAATGAAAAACACTTTTGAACCTCTGTGGTTTTATAAATATCGCAGTAGAAGACTAACACATCACCAAATATATAAATTGCTTACCAGAGTCCACAGAAGACATCACTATTAGCTACTTCATTCTTTTGATAGAATATTTAAATGTTATGGATTGAATTTGGAGTTCAAATTTCATTGTTAAAAACTTCCATTACAAGACCTGAACTTCTTTATGTATTTGGCTCCAGCTATAGCAGCTATTTTTCGAAAAGTCAATGAAAATCTTGTAACTTTGTATCCTGAGTGTCCAGTGTAATTCTAGGCATTCTAGTTTGATGGAGATATATTTGTTGGACAAAACAATGAACAAATAAACTACTCAAAAAATTAACTTCAAAAGCGTGATTTCAAAGTTATATGCAAAATCACATAATTGTGAATCTAAATGTTATTTAGAAAGTCCATTTGTGCACATGCGATGCTCAAGTTGACGGAAAAGTTACTCCAATTTTTTAGAAGACATTTATTCAGTAAAACTGCGGGATTTTTATATGGCTACATTCTCTATTCTACCATGTAGTAACAGATGACATTGTATTGATGTATAATTAGAGCATAAGATAAATAATTTTGTTTCTCATTTATGTAAGTGAAAATGGAATTTCTTTGACATTTAGAAAGAGTGGATTTGAAGTTCTCTCCAGCCATATCTTGCATGTCTAGGTCACCTAGTCTGCACAATAAGAATCGAAAATAAGTCTAATGTGGCCCATCCAAAAACTATGTATAGGCTGCAATTTCTAGTGACAAACTAGCTAGTTGTCCCTTAGAATTTCATCATGCATAAGGAAGTGGTTCTTGAGCAATGTCCCATAAACCATTATGACAAAGGGGAAACATATATTTCTTTATTTTTAGTTCTGTTATCACAGCATCCAGATATGTCTTTTAAAAATTTATTTTAAAAAATGTTTTTTCCTAAATTGTGTTCCACTGAACATTCTTCATAAAGATATTCATACTTATAGTGACTAAAATGCTTCTTGATCAAATTATTTGGGAGACCTGCATGATCACTAATCTCTAAAGGTTTAGTATAATGCAAAAAGTAGAGTAATATGCTTTATTCTATTTCATTTAATATTTTTGAAACTTACTTGAGTTTAGAATCCTTTTGGCTTAACCTATGCACTGACATATGCATTTTCTGTTTCAGATAATCTATTAAATCTACTCAATCTACTAAAGTAAATATCAACTTGGGAAAAAGAGCATCAATCAAGGAGTCAGCCCTTCTTCAGCCTTGACGTACTCCTTTCCCAATGTGGAGCCAGTCAGTTGTTCGTGTAAGGTTCTAACAGTTGCATCTTGATCTGCATACAGGTTCCTCAGGAGACAGGTAAAGTGGTCTAGTACTTCCATCTCTTTAAGAACTTTCCAAAGTTTGTTGTGATCCACACAGTCAAAGACTTTAGTGTAGTCAATGAAGCAGAAGTAGATGTTTTTCTGAAATTCCCTTGTTTTCTATATGATCCAATGAATGTTGGGGATTTGATCTCTGGTTATTCTGCCTTTTCTAAGTCCAGCTTGTACTTTTGGAAGTTGAAATCCTGAGGTGATGGTATTGGGAAGTAGGGCCTTCAGGAGATACGGTAAAGAGAGTAGAGCCCTCAGAGTGGGCTTTAATTGTCACCCTGCTTATTTAATTTTACTAGAGTATATCATGTGAAATGCCAAGATGGATGAATCACAAGCTGGAATCAAGACTGCCAGGAGAAATATCAACAACCTCAGATATGCAGATGACACCACTCTAATGACAGAAGTGAAGAGGAACTAAAGAGCCTCTTGATGCTGGTGAAAGAGAAGAGAGGAAAATTTGGCTTAAAACCAAACATCATAAAACTAAGATCATGGTATATGGTCCATTCACTTCATGGCAATTAAAAAGAAAAAAAAAAGAATTGAAAACAATAGCAGATTTTATTTTCCTGCATTCCAAAATCACTGTAAACAGTGACTACATCCATGGAATTAAAAGATGCTTGCTTCTTGGAAGGAAATCTATGAAAAATCTACATGTATATTAAAAAGCAGAGACCTCACTTTGGTAACAAAGGTCCGTTTAGTCAAAACTATGGTTTATCCACTAGTCAGGTACGGATGTGAGAACTGGACCATGAAGGTTGAGTATTGAAGAACTGACGCTTTTGAACTATGGTGCTGGGGAAGACTCTTGAGAGTCCCTTGTACCGCAAGGAGATCAAGTCAGTCAATCCTAAAGGAAATCAACTCTGAATATCCGCTGGAAGGACTGATGCTAAAGCTGAAGCTCTAGTACTTTGGCCACCTGATGCAAAGAGCCGACTCATTGGAAAAGACTCTGATACTGGGAAAGATTGAGGGCAGGAGGAGAAGATGGCAGCAGAGGATGAGACTTTGGATGGCATCACCAACTCAGTTGACATCAATTTGAGCCAACTCTCAAAGAGGAGATAGTGAAGGATAGAGAAGCCTAGTTTGTGCAGTTCATGCATGACTTAACAACTGAGCAAAAGCAACAATACAAACAATTCTTATTTAATGAATGAATAAACTGAGGTAACTAAGGTTTGGAACAAGTTGCAATTTTAATTCATGCTGATATCATTATTGTTTTCATTTTTNAGAGGAGATAGTGAAGGATAGAGAAGCCTAGTTTGTGCAGTTCATGCATGACTTAACAACTGAGCAAAAGCAACAATACAAACAATTCTTATTTAATGAATGAATAAACTGAGGTAACTAAGGTTTGGAACAAGTTGCAATTTTAATTCATGCTGATATCATTATTGTTTTCATTTTTAGTGCTGTTCTTTATAGGTGGAAATTTTAATAGTCTTATACTATATCAATTTATTTAAAAAGAAAACAACTCTTTTAGGTATATTGGAAGTATTGATCATATTTGTCAAATAACATGAAGAACTTCAACTATAAAATCCTGTGGTTTATTATTTTCTCAGCTAAGTCTTTAATTTTCCACCTGATGATGCAAAGAGGTTCCATGAAAGATTCTAATTTCAAAGCTTTACTGACAGCATATATGACAATGTATCTGCATGTTCATTTCTACTTTCAAAAAATACACTGTACATATTAAACGTGTATGTCAGGAATAAATTTCAGGGCACTAATGAATAAAGCATCCATGAAAATTACTGATGATTGGCTAGCAAGAAAATACTATCAACATGTGATGACATTATGGCTACTTCTCACCCATATTAATAACCCTTTTTGGAACCACTTTAATTTTCCTGACATTAGCAATGAACTTATATGGTATTTTTATTATAATTACTTCAATCTGTATATTTTACAAATGTAAAAGAATTCCAAAATTTTTACATGATAAAAATGCAATATACTATCACTGTTAAATTACCTTTAAAATCCTATTATTCAATCTGGCATCAAAATAAAGCAAACAGTAAGCAAGGGAAGCTTGTTTAATGAAATGACTTTATCTTCCAGGATTATACTCATCATTTGGCCTTCAACTGTGCAGACTGGAACTATTTGTGACACAAACAGAATAATCCTCCATTATTTAAATAATTTGTAATCAACACATAGCCTGTGATTCTTCAGCTTATTACATATTTGCATGTTATAATCAATTAAAAGTTCATGTGTGCCCAGCTGCACAAAACTCTGTTTCAAATGAAACTTCTCCAACAGTTCTGACAGCTGTCCTGTCCAGATGTATATAATGTGGAGTGGAATACATGAAGGATTCATGAAGCATATGTACATTTCCATTGTCTATGTTCTTGATCAAGTATTAAGAGATAACACTGAATTGGAACATGTTTTCTGAGTAAGTTCAGATTCATAACCTATGTCATTAAATATTCCAAATAACACTTTGGAAGTATTGAAATCACAGAACGGCAATCCCACATAAAAAAAGCATTAATGGATGTCAAAGACTATAAAGACTATTACTCAACAGTAAAGACTGTCCATATTTTTGTATCTGTAACTTGCTTCTAAGCAAGAGACTTGGCTTACGATGCAGCACAGGGACTCTCATAAGCAGGTCAGCATACACAAGGGTGGTTTTCTTGGCCTCTAAGGAAACGATGAGCTAACAGGATGTTATTAGTCTTCTTACTCATAATAACTAGATGTATACCAGAAAGTAGCATGGAGGCACAGTTACATCTGTGTTACAGAACAGAATGATGATAACCAAAGATGTAGAAACACTGGTTACAATGAAATTTAGAATAAAAGAATAGTGAGACATATAATAATAAGATTTTAAATAAGTCAAATAGATCAATTAAATGTGAGTATGAAAGAACACTGAATGCAAACAGACGACTCAAATAATATTAATGAATACTGGGTAAAATTCATGTGCATGTAGAAATCAGGTTTCAGAAATATGATGGAAATTATGCACTGAAACAACTAATTTCACTGCAAATTTTTGGAATAAAATAGTTCACATTACTAATTATTTTTATAACTAAATAAATTTTATGTGAGAAAACAACTTAATACTTGGGGAGATGCTTCCTTATCAGAATGTCCAAGAGACACTAATTGAGATGACACCAACATTTTCGTTTTCTTTTAAGCTTCTTTCCTCATAGGAGAGGCTTCCCAGGTGGCTCCGTGGTTAAAAAAAAAAAAAAAAAAATCTCCTGCCAATGCAGGAGGTACAAGAGATGTAGGTTCGAGCCCTGGGTCGAGAAGATTCCCTGGAATAAAAAATGGAAACCCACTCCAGTATTCTTCCTGGAAAATTCCATGGACAGAGGAGCTTGGTGGGCTACAGTCCATGGGGTTGCAAAGAGTCAGACACAACTGAGTAACTGAGCATACACACACTTATAGCAGAGATGGTCAACAGCTACAACTCTACTGATACTGTATGATTTTACTCTCCTTCCTCAAACCAGCTGGTTTTATCTGAATCAGTGACGGTTGACAGAACTGAATGGCTGATCAAAATCTTTCTATACGCAATTTAGAACATTCCCAGTCAGTCTGAGCTGGTCCTTCAAATTTGAAATTGGGTGAAAGCCATGTGTGTGTTTAGCTGCTCAGTTGTGTCTGATTCTCTGCAATCCCATGGACTGTAGCCCACCAGGCTCCCCAGTCCATGGGAATTCTCAGGCAAGAATAGTGGAGTGGGTTTCCAAGCCCTCCTCCAGGGTTATCTTCCCAAACAAGGGATCGAACCCAGGTCTCCCACATTGCAGGCAGATTCTTTACCATCTGAGTCATCAGGGAAGCCCAAGAATACTGGGTGGGTAGCATATCCCTTCTCCAGGTGATCTTCCTGACCCAGGAATAGAACCAGGGTCTCCTATACTGCAGGCAGACTCTTTACCAACTGAGCTACCAGAGAAGATCTTGAAAGCCATGTGGGAATAAAGCAAAGAAATATGGTGTGCTGAGAGAAAAATGAACAAATGCCTAGTCAAAAGTAGAAACCAAAGAGAGGGGGCAACCATTTCCTAGCTCATGAAAGCACGCCCAATCCTTTTCTATCATTTTTCGAGCTATTCAAATTGATCTTGGGTTCTTTGAGTTAACCAGGCATTGTGCTAAGCATCACACATTGCTGTCTCATTCTAAATGTTAAGAGAAGGTTGCTCAGTAGATAGTATTACACATAATTTATAAATTAGGAAAGCGAGATGCAGAGAGATTAACTTGCTACACATTAGGTAGTGTGGGGTGGTATCAGAATATGAATCTACAGTAGCTGACTTCAAAGTCTCCATGTTAACCATAATGCCTTTAAGTAGGCAAATACATATGACAAGTTAGTAATTTTGATTGAACTCAATACAGAGAAGGCCCCAGAAAGTTTCTGCAGACTCTATTTCACAGCTCTAATGAACATCATTCAAACTTATCCACTGATTAGTTGAAGAAAGGAAGTGAATCCTGTGTATCAATGTAATCTCACTATTTAGCACATAACAGTCTTTTGGTGAAAGTTGTAGCTTTCCAGGTGGCATAGTGGTCAAGAATCCACCTGCCAAGCAGGAGATATAGGTTCGATCCCTGGATCAGGAAGATCACCTGGAGAAAGAAATGGCAACCCACTCCAGTATTCTTGCCTGGGAAATCCCATGGACAGAGGAGCCTAGCAGGCTACAGTCCATGGGGTCACAAAGAGTCAGGCATGACTTAGCAACTAAACAGCAACAGCAAAAATAGCTGTAGAATAAAAATAAAGTATTCTTGGTTCAAGCTGCACAACACCAAGTCCTAATTTATAAGACTATCTAAACCCAAACCTTGATGTCTCTTTTTACTGTTCTATTTTAGACAAAAATCTACAGCCTTCTGGGTCTGAATGACCAGTGCTTCCTACAGACTCATGCCTAGTTATGTATCTGTCAGTGACACATGCTGTTAATGTGAATATATATTTAAGGCATAGGACAGCACACTACAAGTAACAACAGAAAGGTCTTTACACTAGATAAGCTTAAAATAGTCATATTCAAACACTGGTAACACTGCAAATATCTAATTTTCAGTGTATTCAATACATAGGAAGAGTTGAATTCTGACAGACTAGAAAGTGATCACCTTTGCAGGTGGTAATAGAAAGCTTCATGTTGTATAACTTAAACTGGGCTTGGAAAAATTACTAGCATTAATAGGGGCTATATGGAGGGTGAAAGATGGAATACTGAAAGTAATCCATTCAAGAGGTACAAATTTACATTAATTCTTTGGGGAGTTAAAAAGAGAGAAGTCAGATCATACAGAGTGAAGAGTGGTGGGATGTAGGATCAAAAAGATAGCAGCCCCAGGCTCCAGAAGACAGAGATGTCAGGCTGAACAGTTTGAACCATCATTTTCTGCATTAGTACAAGCACTGAATGGCACAAAGGAAAAAAAGTGAGAGAGAATAAGGTAATGAATAGCAAAGACCTCAAAAAACTTCAAATGAGAGAGGAGTCTTGAGCATTCTCTCTCCCCCTGCTGCCTTTAATGGAAATAACAGGAATGCTGGATGATTACAGTATATTTTTTTCTCTGTGGGAGAGGCAGATTATGTACTCAGAACCATAAAGCATTTTGCTTGCAAAATTAATTCAAATTGACTTGCATGGGAGCACTGTCACATGAATTGAAAACAGCTGAAGAATGGGTAGGGAAAAAAAAAGTCATGATAAACAGCAATCAAACCACTTGGAAAGTACCTGGTACTTGGGCCTTGGGGACCTCTGCAAAGCCCAGTTTTATTTAACATCTTCATTAATGAATGGGAAGATGAGAGTAAAGAAAAAATCATTATAGTCACATATAGAAAATGGAGCACATATCAATGAGAACAGAGTTTTATTTTCTTTCAGAAGGAAAATGATCATAGGTTCGGATTTAGAGCACATCATTTCACAGAGAAACCTCTAAGTTGACGCTCAGAAATCTCCATGTACATAGTGGAGAAAAGTAAAATATGTGGACCCAATATCAAGCAGGAAGGAATAATACTGGGAAATATCTGTTTGATACAAGTGTGTGCACAGCTGTCTCATATCACAGGCAAGCTAACTGTAAGCTATATATAACTTTAGCAATAATCTGAAACTCCGTGTGTGTGTGTGTGTGTGTAGGTGCTCAATTGTGTCCTACTCTTTCCGACCGCAAGGACTATAGCGTGTGTGTGTCTGTATGTGTGTGTATAGGTGCTCAGTTGTATCCTACTCTTTTCGACCCCAAGGACTATAGCCACCAGGCTCCTCTGTCCATGAAGCTTCCCTGGCAAGAATACTGGAGTGGCTGCCATTTCCTACTCCAGGTTCGCATTTTTGTTCCCCGCTTATTAGACAGAACAGTAGAAAACATCATCCAAAAGAAATGGATCAGAAAAATTAAATGTTTGGATAAAAAGCTAGCCAAGGTAATGAGTATGGATAATGCAGCTGCATACATTGTGATCTGGAGGAAAAACAGATAAGGGTTGAAGTGAAAATGTAAGTCGCTCAGTTGTATCTAACTCTTCCAGCCTGCTTGCCAGGCTCCTCTCTCCATGGAATTCTCCAGGCAATACTGTATCTTCCCGACCCAGGGATCACACCCTGGTCTCCTGCACTGTAGGCAGATTCTTTACCATTTGAGCAATCAGGGAAGCCCAGATAGAAGTTGGTATGGAGGCAAAAATAATTTTGCAGTATGATCAATCAGCTAATGGGGGAATGATTAGTTAGCCTTTGAACCACAGTTTCCCAAGGAAGTAACACTTCAAACTGCAGTTTGAAGGCTATGAGGTCTTTATCTAGCCTACTACAATTAGGGTAAAAAGAAAGGATTAACAAGAGGATATTACGGATAAAGGTCATTTTCCAGTTTATATTTGTGAGTTTTCCTATAATCTGAAAGTGTTTTGAGAGCCTGTAAAGAAGAAAATATTTGCACTGTTTTATAGTGACTTTTTGGAGTAGGCAGTGGCACCCCACTCCAGGACTCTTGCCTGGAAAATCCCGTGGACAGAGGAGCCTGGTAGGCTGCAAGTCCATGAGGTCGCTCGGAGTCAGACATGACTGAGCGACTTCACTTTCACTTTTCACTCTCATGCATTGGAGAAGGAAATGGCAACCCACTCCAGTGTTCTTGCCTGGAGAATCCCAGGAATGGCGGAGCCTGGTGGGCTGCCATCTATGGGGTCGCACAGAGTTGGACACGACTGAAGAGACTTAGCAGCAGCAGCAGCATACTGACTTTACTGGAGAAGGGCATGGCAACCCACTTCAGTATTCTTGCCTGGAGAATCCCATGAACATAGAAGCCTGGCGGGCTACAGTCCACGGGGTCTCAAAGAGTCGGACATGACTGAACAACTAACAAAACACACACACATAATGACTTTAAACGTACACACAGAACATCTACTAAACAACTGAAACAAGCATCAATTTGTATGGAAATACAAAAAAACCTTGAATAGCCAAAGCAATCTTGAGAAAAAAGAATGGAACTGGAGGAATCAACCTGCCTGACTTCAGGCTCTACTACAAAGCCACAGTCATCAAGACAATATGGTACTGGCACAAAGACAGAAATATAGATCAATGGAACAAANAAAAAAAAAAAACTTTATTCATAATTACTAAGTTTCCATGTGGGAAATCTACATGTGAAATTGTGCTTCATCTAAACTTCAGTGTATGCTTAATGACTATCTTGAATTCCTTAAATTATTTATCTTAATTACCTTACGGGTGGGGTATGCTTCTTGTTTTTCTAAAAAATAATGAATACAAAGCTACTCTGGAACAGGACTGTTCTTCATTATACTGGCATTTGCATTATATAGTATAATATCCATTCCCTTTAGAATTCTTTTCTATCACTGCCCAAATAAAGAGCTTTTCTATATCCACTAATGTGCTCCTTTTTTCCACTTCAGCATTATTATCATCTTTATTAGCCTTCCCACACTCAGTGTGGGCCTCAATGCTTGTCATTATCTTTCTTCTCCTTTGGTAGAAAGCAAAGCCAAAACAAGGTTCTGGCAAAACTCATCCTGATCATAACCAAAATATTTGAGATTCGCACTGTTCAAATACTTTTCCTCATCCTTCTCCTTCAAGTTTGGGGAGAAGAAATAATGCACAAACCAAATTTTTTTAAATCAAAATCTGCGTGTCAGAACAGAATATCCAGTTTTTCTCTTGATTGAGGAGAATCTACATAAAATACTAACAACAGATTCACAGTCCATTTTTTAATTATCTAAACTTGAGTTATTTTCAACTTTAGAAGTAAACACACAGGCTCTCTGTCTCAAAGAAATCAGAAAACAGAACAAAGAGATATTAAAACAAGAAAAGCCATAAACCTTGATTTTGAAGTGACTCTATGAAGGACTACTGCTTGTTCTTTCTGCCCTAGGCAGAGAGGATTACCCTATCTCCATTTTAGTACAAATATAATTTAAGTCAATATTCTGAAATTTCTCTCAAATGAATAAATTATTCTGAATGATCCTAATAACGCCTAAGATCAGCACAAGAAAAGATTTTCAAAAGAATGTTTATCTTCTTTGAATGGAAGACGACACAAGTAAATACAGAAGTGGAAACTGCAATAAGATTCAGAGGTGATACCCAGGAGAATATGATGGCTTGCCCATTGTTTGTACAGGAAGTACAGAGAACTCAGTGGGGAAAAGACTTTCCACCAAATCAAGGAGGCAGGTGTACCCTGTAATCTATTGTAAAAACAACAGATGGAAAAAGAGCAATAGTGGAATTTCTGAGACGTAAGAGCATAATCCTCTATAAACAAACACAATAACCATTCCTTTTATTCTTGTGAAAATATGTTTTGGAAACACTTACTAAAATTTTCCAGGAAACAATGCTATTTACACACATGCTTGGACTATATATATTAATCAATATTAAATGTTCCAAAGGTGAACAAAATAATGCTAATGTAATTATAAGGAAGGTGCATCTTCAGAGTGTGTACAGAGAGAACAGTGAAAGTTCTGTATGATCCTGCATGGTAAACTCATATTGTAGTCTATTTGTTAAAACCCATAGACTTTATAGTCCATGGGATCACAAACAGTTGGGCATGACTGAGCCCCTGAACAATAACAACAGAATGTACAACAGAGTGAACTTTAATATAAACCATAAACCATTACCTTTAGCTAATAATAGCGTATCAACATTTGGCTGTATGTAAGTATGTAACAAAGATACTTAATGCAACATACTAATAATAGTGGGTGAGGGAAATACTGAGGTTGTGTATAGAAATTCTCCATACATTTTGCTCATTTTTATGCAAATCTAAATCTAAGTATATTAAATTTTTAAATAAGGGAAATGGCTTAAAAATAACAAGTCTTTCAGACACAATCTTATTAAAAACATTAAAAAATAGAGGGATGACAATAGAGTCGATCATAAAATCAATTAATTCTCAACACCTCTTTATTATTCCTTATTCCTGATCTTAATATTAGTATTACTGTTAGAATTATGTCCTAATGGGTTGAGATTGAAAACGTTTGAGAACCTCAATATAAAATGCTAACAAAAGGTGCTATGTAGGAAAAAATATGTACTCAAATAAGCAGTGAAATCTAGAATTGAGAGTACCTATGCATATTCTGATGCTTCCACGGTGGTTGAGCAGTAAAGAATCCACCTGCCAATACAGGAGACACAGGTTCGAACCCTGAGTTGGGAAGATACCCTGGAGAAGGAAATGGCAACCCACTCTGGTATTCTTGTCTGGAAAATCCCATGGAAAGAGCAGCCTGGCCGGGCTACAGTCCATTGGGTCACAAATAGTCAGACATGACACAGCAACTAAACAACAGCAGCAACAAATGCAAACAAATGCATTGATATTTTACATCAATTGAGCCAGAAGTCAGCCCAGGTTTTGCTTGTTTCTTTTTGTTTCTGTCTACAATCAAAGACCAGTTCCAGGAAAAAAAAAAAGTTTACAAATCCTCTGCTTATTTTATTCAAAGTGAAATGGAGTACTGAGTCCTACATTTGTAAGCTAAGGTATAAAAACTCTGAAGAGTTACTTACTTCATTGAACTGTCAAATGCCAAAGAGAGAGCTGAGTAGCTATTCCTTTTAACTACTGCTTTCTGGTTCTGTCTTGAAAACAGGAATACAGAAGTAGCTTTTTAATAAACCATTATCTTTTCTATTTTTTTAGTGGCTGAGGGATGACATGGTCCATTTGGGTACATTATCCTATATTATCCTACAACAACACTGCAAGATAGATGACATAATAGTCACTCATCCCTGCTTAATAGACAGGAAAGCTGAAATTCTCCCAGGTCCCCAAAATTCATAGGGAATTACAGATACAGCTTGGATGTGGAAGACCCAGGTTTGATCCCTAGGCTAGGAGGATACCCTGGAGAAGGGAATGGCAACCCAATCCAGTATTACTGCCTGGGAAATTCTATGGACAGAGCAGCCTGTTGGGCTACAGTCCACGTGGCTGCAACGACATAGCATGAACATGTGTTATACATCTTTTCAAATGTATTATGATCTATTAATACAAATTAATAATGAGAGGCTTTATTTTTTGGGGCTCCCAAATAAATGCAGATGGTGACTGCAGCCATGAAATTAAAAGACGCTTGCTCCTTGGAAGAAAAGCTATGACCAACCTAGACAGCATATTAAAAAGCAGAGACGTTACTTTGCCAACAGATGTCCATCTAGTCAAAACTATGGTTTTTCCAGTAGTTGTGTATGGGTGTGGGAGCTGAACTATAAAGAAAGCAGAGTGCCAAAGAATTGGTGCTTTTGAACTGTGGTGTTGAGAAGACTCTTGAGAGTCCCTTAGACTGCAAAGAGGTCCAACCAATCCATCCTAAAGGAGATCAGTCCTGGGTGTTCATTGGAAGGACTGATGCTAAAGCTGAAACTCCAATACTTTGGCCACCTGATTCGAAGAACTGACTCATTTGAAAAGACTCTGATGCTTGGAAAGACTGAACACAGGAAGAGAAGGGGATGACAGATGATGAGATGGCTGGATGGCGTCACCATCTCAATGGGCATGAGTTTGAGTAAACTCAGGGAGTTGTTGATGGACAGGGAGGCCTGGCGTGCTGCCGTCCATGGGGTCACAAAGAGTCGGACATGACTAACTACGCGACAACTGAACTGAATAGCATGTGACACTCTCTAGCTCATTTAAAACTTTCTTTTAATTTAAATTTATTTATTTAAATTGTAGGCTAATTACTTTACAATATTGTATTGGTTTTGCCATACATCAACATGAATCCACCATGGGTGAGGTGAATTTTCTCTTCAGCACCAACTCCTCTTTTATATAAACTAGAAGTCTAAGAACTATCCAGAACCTACTTATGTCTCTGGATACCTAACTGTTTGGAGGAGTTCTCCTGGTAGGAGTATCAGTATCCTGGAAGACTTGGGTTTAAAATGGCCTCAGTCTCTTTCCAACTGAATACCCTTGGACAAGTCAATTACACTTAATCCCCTCATTTCTTCCCTCTGCATAAAAAATACTAAATATCTCTTTTTACATTGTCATTGTTAGTATCAAATAAATTTATGTACTAAATAAAAGTATTTTTTATGGCAAGACAGTAAGAATGACATGTTATCACATGTGCCAAACACATACATATTCCTCCCAGCTGTGTCACAAACTACTTGAATGACCTTGAGCAAACACTGTAACCTTTCTGCCACTTCTGTACAAGTATAGAGAGAAAAGAATAGAAAACATTTCACTTATCACATTGCTCTAACACTCTGATAAATCATTCTCAAAATAATAATGCCACACCAAGCTCTGGGGTGTCAGGGACTTTTGCTTGTTTCCCCCCCCCTACTATCTTCACTACCATAACCCTGGTTATAGTAGAGAAGAAAAGTTAAGCTCTGACTCATTCTCACTACAATAACTATTAATAACTCTAGTATGTATACATATATAACCTACTAACCAAACTAAACTAAACAACTACTATAACTAACCAAATCAGGTACAAACTAAGTAAGGCACACATAGTTTGATAGTTTGTGTCTAGAAGAGTTCTAGCCACAAGGTAAGGGCCTAATATATATCTGCATAATGACTGAATGCAGCTAATTTGCATAAAAGTTAACTTTTTTATAAAAAAGTACTCCTGGACATGTATAGGGAAAAAAAAGGAAAGAAAAAGGGAAAGAGACTCCAAATTACTACTGTAAGGCAGAAGACACACACACATACACAACACACACACAGAGTCTAGCTCATACACTATGGTTACAAAGTACAGGCTAAAGCCAAAATTCAAAGGATGTGCCCTAAGGTGAAGTACTCAAACAAAACTAGGAAGAAACTCTCTCAGCATATAACAATGAGAAAAATTTAAAAAATAATGTCCCTCCTGAAACAAAATAAAATCTCAATGTTTGTGAAATATTGAAAAATGACTCCATGATAATGTCAATATTGCAGACTATCAGCTGAAATAATTGAAGAGAAGAAGGTGGAAACTGAGCCAAACAGAAGAATTTGCTTAGTCTTCCAACAGCAGCCTTTGGTCAACTTTGGGCTGAAGAGGTCACAGAAATCTGCCAGCCCTGGCTTTCTGAAGCTTCCAACTAAACAGAAAAGTTGGAAATTCAGATTTTACATGAACTCTCCCAATCTTTAAGTGCTGACAATATATCTATACAGATAGAGTTAAAAACAAAGAAACACAAAAACCTGATGGACTGGCGGATCTCAGTATGAGAATAGAAATGCAACAGAAGGTCAAAGAAAGGATGTGTACTGGGTGCCAACACTGCCAAGTTCTACTTTCTGTCACTTATTTAATCTACATGTAGGACTGCATATCAGTAATGTATGACCCATTTCATAAATTAAAAAAATATTACCCTTCTAACAAATATTTATTGAAGTTCTATGATATGCCAGGAACTGAGCCAAGTTTTAGAAACACTGTGCAATGGTAAATATGAGCTTGCCATAAGAAATCTAAAAGCTTAAAAAAAAAAAGTATACAACAGGTGCACTGATGGTTTCTAAGAAGTGTATGGAATGTGTACATGACTACAGGGATGAATTAGTGTTTATTCTAAGTTACTTGTTCAGTTCTCAGGCCTACATTTAAGGTACTATTTTGATTAGTTTAAAAATAAAAGAATAAAATATTCTTTCCTAAGGTCTGAAGTTCAGGAAAATGTTCTAGAAAAAAAAAATCCAGAATACTCTTCTTTACTTAGTAAAGTAAAGGCTTTGAGACTGGAGGAACTCTAGTCAATACAGTCTCAGGAGAGTATTATTTTGTGACGGGGCTATATATAATGACAATTCTCGAGATCAAGTGTTTGAAGAGTATCCTGCCTGAGTTACCCCACTCTAGTACCTGCCAGACTACCATTTTCACCCTGATGGCAGATTGTTGCTTTGTTTTGTTTTTTCCAAGACTACTTTAAAGAGTTGAAGAGGCAGGAAAGAGCACAGGGTACCTTAAAACGCCACAAACTTGTGGTTCTACCAAGATTTAGTCCTTCTCTTCACTGTTCCCAGAACTACTCCCAGAGTTTGGTAAACTTCCAGAGTACTGAAAAGTTGATTCTTGTAATACTTTTCAGTTTTTCTCATGGCTTTTATGGAAGAGAAAATTTTCAGATATCTTTACTAAAGAATATTTGCTAACATTATGTCAGTGATCTGTATTTCAGTTAGAATTAGATTATCTATTCATAAATGACTCAACCTAATAATAATCTATAAAAAGTACATGCAAATTTTACTGGAATTGCTTGCACTTTTATGCTTATTTTCTTTAAAATATAATTTTAAAAGTTTCTTCAATTTGCATTTGAGTGAGTTTAACACAAAATGTAACACCTCGGTTTGACACACATTCCTTATACTTGGCTAAGTGCACATTTTACTAAGTTTCTCTAATTTAATTTATTTTTCTTCAATATTAACACCAGGCATTAGCAGTGTGGTTATATTAGCCAGTGGTTTCAAAAGAAACCACTCAAAAAATTACAAGTGTTTTGAAAAAAATACTCTTCAAAAAACTCTGAACAAAATTAACAATATACTAACAATTATAATAGGAACAAAAAGTAAGGACGAGGTTTTTAGAATGACTGGAAATAGCTCATTCCCGGTACGAAAGATAATGTTTTTATAAATAAATCAATTGTGCTTTATACAGAAATCACACTTAAAACTGAGTCATTTCCCTAAAACTATCTAGCTGCAGCAACAACTACAACATCAGATTTACCCTCACAGTTACATTCTGTCCAAACTTTTCTGAATAACTACTGAATGGAAATATGAGAAATACAAAACTAAATTCAAAGCGAATATGACATATTTTCTGAGGGTTTAAAAAAAATAACTTCATCCCAATATGTCAGCCTCTTCTCAGAAAGGGCAATTCAAAATACTTATGTAATAAATCATTTTTGATATTTCAAAAAATACAGAGAACAAAATATATTTACAGGTTCTCATATATCGATGTTAGCTAGACATCTTCCTGTATAGGAGGTGTACTTAAAGATAAAAGAAAGAAAATAACTCAGAGGTGGCCAGTGAGGGGAAGAAGAAAGAAAAAAACGGTGAAAGGAAGAACATAAGAAAGATAAAAGACAGATTAAGTGTATTTATACCTTTATGTTGGCATTGGCTATACTGAATACAAAACTGAGTGTTTTTATGTTCAATTACAAATTGAATAAGAATTTTTGTTCACATGGTTTACCTTCATGTTTTAATATCATAACAATCTATTTGTATTACTTTATTTATATTATATCTCTAAATATAACTATATTATTTAACAACCAAAAAGAAATACTAACTTAATGAAAAAAGAGACAGCACACAGAGATGAGGATGTTAACACGTGTATTATTAGGCACTAGAACGATTAATACTACTTGTCCTATTTCCAGGGCTTCCCCAGTGGCTTAGTTGTAAACAATCTACCTGCAATGCAGGAGCCTCAGGAGATTCAGTTTCAATCCCTGGGTCAGGAATATCCCCTGAAGAAGGGCATGGCAACCCACTCCAGTAGTCCTGCCTGGAGAATCCCATGGACAGAGAAACCTTGAGGGCTATCGTCCATAGAGTCAAAAAGAGTCAGGCATGCCTGAAGTGACTTAGCACACACGCCCTATTTCCACAGAAATGTTCTAATGTGCTGCAGTCCATGGGGTCGCAAAGAGTCATACATGACTGAACAGAATTGAATGTTCTAAATGAAGGACAAATACACATATCTGGTATATTCATCAAGTGGAAAAATATTTTAAGTTTTGATTATTTTGATTGTTATAACCAGATGTGTTATGATATTTGATTCCTTAATTAGACTGAAATTAACCTTCAAGGTCATATGAAATATTATTAGTATGCATAATTTTAAAAATATATTCATGTATACACTATATAATTGTTTTAAGTATTCAAATTGTTTAAATATTAAAGTCATTAAGTAATAAAAATATTCCATCAAAGTCTAGATTGTTTTCAATATAACAGTCACACAATACAGTTAATGCTTTCTGAAAAATACAATGATTTTATGTCACAATATTTTACTTATGTTTTCATTCTCCATTGGATAATATGAATGTGTTTTTCCTTAAGCAGAAGATAAGGAATACTTTTATATATGTTTTAAGATGGTTAGCATTATAAATATTATCAATATGTTTATATTTTAAAATGCCTTACCTAATTTTCACCCCAAAGACTTTATTTTTAATGTACACCATACCATAATTTACTAATTAAAACAATGGTGGATTATAAAAATCTTCCAATGAGCATCTTTTCTGAAAGTTCTCAATAGAGAAAATTTCAAGAATTAAAAGAAAACCTTTGAATGATGACTGACGATATTCTGAGTAATTTTTTAATAACAATGGAATTTAAAGGAATTTCTTATAATATTTTAATTCCATAATGTAGTGAATGAATCATAATAAACGGTTCCAAGTGTTTGATTCAACAGTGGTCACTGACACGTCAACTTTTACTTCCTAGTCAATACAAACAAGCTAAGGGCATATTGCAGCAAATCTATTTTCTCATTTATTTTTTTCTTTTTTAATAAATCTATTCTAAAAATATGTTGGTTCCTTCAACCTAAAACTCTCCTGAATGCTGAAAGCCTTCACATTTTTTTATGGAGAAACATCCCGAGAGGAAAATAATACATTTGTTGTTCGTTCATTAAAATCTCTTCCCAATTTCCCTGCTTTCCCCATCAGACTTAATTTGAAGTCTCCTCCTTCTTCTTCACATATACACTCCTCTTTTCTTAACGACAAGAATGTACAGAAAATACAACTATACAATATTAAGATGATGTCTATTCAAGTAGTTTAAGCTTTGGGAAAATTTCAGAAAGACTTACCCCATTTTTTGGAAAAGCAATCCATCCCAAGTCCCCCATGACAGTCCGTGAATCCAACAAATTTACTAAAAGAGAAAGAACACAAAACTGTGTGAATTATACAAAAATGCATCACTTTTTTCATAAAGTTATTAAAAGCACATATTGTTTCCATAACTGAAAGTAGATTAAGCATTCATTATAATGAATACAAGAGTGACAATTTAAAGAAAGCCATTATTAGGATGCAAGAGAACAAGCGATTTTGAATAACTATTTGGAGAACAATTACAGCAAGAGTATATAAACAAGTTATTACCCTAATTTTTTTTTTTGTCAAACAAAAATAAAGGAAAAGAGTTAATTAAAAAAAGAATTAAATGAAAGCTCCACAGGAAACCCAAAAGGACCATGTCCCTTTTTTTAAAGACTGTAGGTCTTGGGATTAAGCTGCAGCCATAAAACTGCAGCTAAGTATACTCTCTTTTCTTCTGGAAAGTTGTTATGAAGCAATTAACAAATAATTTACATTAAACAGCAATAAACTATTCCCAAGCTTGTAACATTTTTGTGATATAAACCAAAATCTGTAATCCAAATTGCAAATTTAATTAAGAAATAAATCTACAGACACTTTACCAAGCTTAGAAAATCGTACAGTTCTCAAGGTTGTTGCTATAGTTAAGTGCCTGTTGCATTCCCAAAGATACTTTCTACTTATATTCAACCATAATCCAAAATGTGTTTCTTACAAAACTGTTAGCTACATTTTTGAAAGGCATATCTCAATCATGGCTGAGTGCCTTAAAATATTTGTGACTCCCAAGACAGAAGTCATCAATGCAAAAGGAAGGAATGTAAGAGTATGTACACACACATGCACCCACACACATTCACAAATTCGCACACTCACACACACATACATACATACAAAGATACTCAAGGAGTTTATATTTTAACAGGTTTATCACCTATCCTTATGAAATTAAAGTCGTTTTGATTTTTCCAGTAGTTAGGTATAGATTGGACATATGGGTGAGAATTGGACCTTAAAGAAGGCTTTTGAACTGTGGTGTTGGAGAAGACTCTTGAGAATCCCTTGAACATCAAGGGAATCAAATCAGTCAATCCTGAAGGAAATCAACACGAAAATTCATTTGAAGGACTGATGCCGAAGCTCCAATACTTTGACCACCTGATGCAAAGAGCCGACTCACTGGAAAAGACACTGATGCTGGCAAAGACTGAGGGCAGGAGGATAAGAGTACAACAGAGGATGAGATGGTTGGATGGCACCATCGACTCAATGGACATGAGTCTGAGCAAACTCCAGGAGATAGGGAAAGACAGGAAAGCCTGGTGCATTGCAGTACATAAAGTCGCAGAAAGACATATTGAACAACAAATGGTGTTAATGTAGTCAAATGTTTTAGGCCAAGATGATAGAGCATTATCTTTCAAATATATTATACCTAAAATAAAAGATCTACCTGACATGCTTTGCAGCTGAGCAACTTCGAATTAAGATGGTAGTTGCACCCAAAAGAAACAACTAGGTTAACCCTGGTCAGAGCTACTGAAGCTCCCTTACACTGCATTCAAGAGTCAGTATCTTGTAATGCCTACAATTCTAAAAAAAAAAAAAAATGGTTCATGGTGGGAGTGGGAGGGAGTCTCAAGAGGGAGGGGATATATGTATACTTGTGGCTGATTCATATTGTTGTAGAACATAAATCAACACAATATTATAAAACAATTAACTTCCAATTAAAATTGAAAAAATACTCAGAAAAGAAATAAATAAAAAGACAATTTTATCTGCAAGGGTAAGCCTAGGGT
The DNA here is from genome assembly GCA_006410615.1 of Neotragus moschatus. Taxonomy (NCBI): domain Eukaryota; kingdom Metazoa; phylum Chordata; class Mammalia; order Artiodactyla; family Bovidae; genus Neotragus; species Neotragus moschatus. Next base: position 86,079 of record SJYA01000949.1, read on the forward strand.
ACTAAGGGTTTAAAAACTGATAGACTGAGAAATGCATTATAAAATTGTACAAGAGAACATAAAATAAAATTATTATGACCAAGGAAATCTGGATCATAACAGAAATTGAAAGTTCTGATATCCTATAGAAATTATGTGCATTTAGCCCTTATTATGAGAAGGTCGCACAGAGTTGGACACGACTGAAGTGACTTAGCAGCAGCAGCAGCATGAAAAGGAAAATGGCAACCCATTCCAGTACTCTTGCCTAGAAAATCCTATGAACAGAAGAGCCTGCTGGGCTAAAGTCCGTGGATCATAAAAAGAATTGGACACGACTTAATAACAAAACAACAACCACCCTTATTATCCATTGTTTTATTCCATTTTACATATGCAAGCATACGTATGTTACACACAAAGGTAATCGTCTATATTAAATTATTAACGCAAAATAAGAAAAAATGTAAAAACCTAAAAAAACACAGATATATACTCAATACTGTAACATACAACTGTCTATTTTCATTAGGTTCTGGGCTCTTTAACAACAAAAATGCATGTCTACAGAATGTTTGTATTAACTTGAATCTATATATAATAAGGTTTTTTCCCTAAATTATTTATATAATAATTTGCAGAATAATTATTTCTTAGAAAATTGACCCAACTGAAAAAACTATTGTTTTAAAACAACAAAACCAAGACCGAACAAACCCAAAATATTCCACCACCCTCTCACCTTGCAAACCTTCCAGTCACCCCACTAGATCTAATTTTTCAGGTAGATTTGAATTTTTTTTTCTTTTAACTCTGCTGTTGGCTCTTCTGGTTTCTATGGGAATTAGACTACATTAAACTTAAATGTCCTTGTCCTCATTTTAATCTTTTCTGGGTCACTAGGGCTGTGTCTAGACATGACAAAATATCAGGGGAGTGGAGAACCTAAATTGTTCTGTTTATTCATCTTTATGAGTCATTTTATTCACCTTTGATACTGAGCAGTAGCATATCCATTTGGACTAAAGTGGAGCAAATGAGCAAACTAAAGGTGTTCTACTGTGATGGCAGCTAAACTGAACTTAATTCTGTGATGACAAAGGAATGTGCATAGGAATTCTAGGATTCCTTACTAGCCTGCCATGAGAAACATAGCATGCTTTGTAAACTTCTTAATATGTGCATCTTGAAATATTCATTATTATCAACACAATTCCAGATGTCTAAAATTTAGTTACTCTCATTTGAATTAACCTTAATCAAAATGATTGTTTTTACTCTTTATGGTTTAGAAAATATACATATATGAAAATAAATGAATGACCTCAAAATAATAGCTTGGCTGCTAATTTATTGGGAGTTTTCAATATTGGAATGTGTTACTGAATACACGAAAATAACTACAATAAGAATGTATATTGCCTTTCTTTTGTTGGTCTTGTCAAAAGATTTTCTTCAAATAAATAGACTAGGAGGTTTATGGGAAATACACGCATGTCACTTTTCAGTGCTGCCTAAAATTGCTTTCCTCCTAGAAACAGATGATTTCATAAAATTCATAATGCAAAGCACACATTTACATATACCATTTTTACTGAACTGGAAATTGAGGGAAAAAAAAGAAAAATTAGGTGTTTTAGGTAATTACTTGCAGACTACTATATTATAATTTTGTTCATATAAGGCAGAGTAAATTGGGATTTGATGCCTCAAGGAAAATAACTATAAAATTAGATCTACATACAATTAGATAGAAAGATAGATACAGATAGAGAGTATGAGAGTTGTCGCATACCTCCAAGTTTTGCACATGCTGCTTTAGCTCTCTCAAATACCCTTCTCCCTTTGTGAACTGTTCATCTGTTCTTCAAAACATATTTTAGAAACTGCCTTCCCAGGAAACCATCTCTGATTCTCCTTTTTCTAAATGTGGGTGAGGTAATATTACTGAATATTTCAAAAACACCAAATTCTATTCTCCAAATCATGGAATAAACAAAACTGCTTTGTTCCCTTAAAATAACACCATGTTTTTACTCATGCCTATGAAAATTTCTTGCACTCAGAACATTTGTACAGTTGTTTGTTTTATGAATGGATCATTTGGTCAATGGGCAGATCAGGAGGGTGTGGCTGAATCAACACACACCAGTGGTTCTCAACACAGGTATCTAATAATGCCTAGAGATATTTTTGACTGTCAAAACTGGGAAGTAGGGGAGTATTTGCTACTGGCATCTCATGGTTCTGAAGAAGACAGGCATGGAATTGACTAAGCATTCTTCAATGCACAGCAAAATTCTCCCACCCTCCAGGAAAGTCTTTTCTAGCTCAAATTTCACCAATACCAAAGCTGAGAGACCCTAGTATACACCCATGGTGTTACTATAAAATGTCCACTTCCACAATTCCTTGCACAATACATCAGTGGCATGACCTTCATTAACAGAAGCTAACATATTTGGAAGAATTCCTTATGAATCAAAATACTATTCCTATCTAGGGAAATGAAAGCGATAGAAATTATAGCCTTATTTAGAGAAAAAAAAGAGCATTATGAATACTCAATACTTCTAAATTATTTTAGTAACCAATGTAACAATTATTATGTGTGATTATTTACGTTCTAATAATTTCTGAACGTTCATGATGGTATGCGTGAAAAAGTTTTATGCCACTAATATTATCAATGCTTCTATATCCTCCATTACTTAAGCTACTAACATAATACCAGTTTAGACATAGTATATATATAAATATGAACTTTCAGAATTTCCTTTTCCAATTTCATTACCGAATTTATTAAAAAAGAGTTTGGCAGTAACAGAGTACAGTCACTAAGTATCTTCTGTACTACAATTACAGTAATTAAATTGCTCTGAACAGTATATATGCTTGTTGTAAATTGCAATGAATACACAATGAGTATTGATCTTCATTGTACAACTTAATTAAAACTTGTCCGGGAGAAACCACTAATGAATATAATTAGAGGAAATGTTTGATACCACATTTACTCTGAAGGACATTAATTAGAAATTTTATGGAAAATGTTTTTATTCTATTATTTAGATTTTACAATAAAAGCACACCATCAAACTGAGAGAGTCTTTAAGGTCATTTTCCCTCAGTCACTGTACATATTTAAAATAAAGATGGGCATATTGGTTGGCACTCTAATCATAACTAAGACTGATTCTCCAAGAGAAATAACTCTATAGAGGTTAGTAAGTATTCAGTCTACTGCAAATACCTAAAGTTATTACAGGAAAAACAAAGGCTGACGAATATAGGAACTTTTTAGTAAGTAAAAATCGGTTAACTGGCTCACTAAATAACAGATTATAATAGAAACTAATTCAAACTAATATTAGGTATGTTTTAATTTTATTACTACACACTAATGATTTTAATGCTTTCCTGAACAGACAGAGAAAAGCTCTTAAAGAACTGACATTCAGAAAAGCTAGAGACTTGCTAGTCCATTCTTTTTGTTAGGATTCAAAAAAGACAAGGGAGGGCAAAAGATGTAAAACGGAACATGCACAAAAAGAATCCTAAGGCTTCAACATCACACATTCTAAAAATTAAGGAGTAATTGGAATTAATTATTCAAACATGCTCTTTAATAGTTTTAAGTTTCAAATATTTATAACTTGCTGTGTATCACTCTGACTCTGTTGCTTCCTCCTTAATATCTTTCTAATATTAGTCACAAAAAGAAAAAAAAATATTGGATTTTCCTGGAAAATGTTACCTTGAGCAGAATGTGTTTTAGGACTTTGAAGAGTCAAAAGACAGCTCAAGGACACTTGGTCCCATCACCACCCATGGGTAATGCTTTGAAGGAATGTGTGATTCCCTGATGATAAGAAGGTCCTCTTATTCACATTAACAAAGAAACACAATTACAATAGTAGTCAGACTTCCACCACAGTGTGAAGAAAATACTTTGGATTAGTAGCAGGTAGCATGACATTCTATTTCTCTAAAGGCATTAAATCAAAGTCCCACTGAACACAGTAGAGTTCTGATGGATACTTTCTTATTGATTTTCATTTAACAATATCAGAAAAGCTACTGAATTCAATTACAGCACACACTTAACAAATTTGTGGGAATAAACCCCAGATATACAGCTGTCCCTCTCTCTCCAAGGTCCTATTCAGCACAGATGTGATTTCTTGCTTCTGGGTTAAATTTTATAATTTGACAACTGCTGCAGGGAACAAAGAACAGTTGGCAAAAGGAGTGCAGAGAAAGAGGACATGTGTTTCCCATTTGAAAACAAATTTGTAAATTTTGTAAGAATTATTTTTTAGGTTTCAGATTGTTACACAGTTTCTGGCATCTTTGCTTGAAAGCAAGACTCTATAACTGTATTTCAACAGTGAATGGGAGAATATTAATTTCTTTTTACAATCATGAGCAATGTAATTATGTAATCTTTTTATGAAAAAAAGGAAGACTATGAGAAAAGGAACTTATTCAGTGTTTACTATAAATCAGGTTTGACTGTGTAGATCGCAAGCTGTGGGAAATTTGAAAGAGATGGGAATATCAGACCACCTGACCTGCCTCTTGAGAAATCTGTATGCAGCTCAAGAAGCAACAGTTAGAACTGGACGTGGACCAACAGACTGGTTCCAAATAGGAAAAGGACTACATCAAGGCTGTATACTGTCACTCTGCTTATTTAACTTACATGGAGAACACATAATGCGAAATGCTGGGCTGGATGAAGCACAAGCTGGAATCAAGATAGCCAGGAGAAATATCAATATCCTCAGATATGCAGATGAAACTANGACCAACAGACTGGTTCCAAATAGGAAAAGGACTACATCAAGGCTGTATACTGTCACTCTGCTTATTTAACTTACATGGAGAACACATAATGCGAAATGCTGGGCTGGATGAAGCACAAGCTGGAATCAAGATAGCCAGGAGAAATATCAATATCCTCAGATATGCAGATGAAACTACCCTTATGGCAAAAAAGAACTAAAGAGACTCTTGATGAAAGTGAAAGAGGAGAGTGAAAAAGTTGACTTAAAACTCAACATTTTGAAAACTAAGATCATGGCATCTGGTCCCATCACTTCTTGGGAAATAGAAGGGGAAACAGTGGAAACAGTGACAGATTTTATTTTGGGGGGGCTCCAAAATGAATGCCAACAGTGACTGCAGCCATGAAATTAAAAGACCCCTGCTCCTTGGAAGAAAAGTTATAACCAACCTAGACAGCATATTAAAAAGCAGAGATATTACTTTGCCAACAAATGTCCATCTAGTCAAAGCTATGTTTTTTCCAGTAGTCATTTATGGTATGAGATTTGGACCATAAAGAAAGCTGAATGCCAAAGAATCGATGCCTTTGAACTGTGGTGTTGGAGAAGACTTTTGAGAGTCCCTTGGACTGCAAGGAGATCCAACCAGTCAATCCTAAAGGAAATCAGTCTTAAATATTCACTGAAAGGACTGATGCTGACGTTGAAACTCCAATATTTTGGCCACCTGATGCAAAGAACTGACTCATTTGAAAACTCCCTGATGCTGGGAAAGGTAGAAGGCAGGAGGAGAAGGGGGTAACAGAGGATGAGATGGTTGGATGGCATCACCGACACAATGAACATGAGTTTGAGTAAGCTCTGGGAGTTGGTGATGGACAGGGAAGCCTGGCGTGCTGCAGTCCATGTGGTCACAAAGAGTCAGACACGATTGAGCAACTGAACTGAACTGATATATCATGCACTCTACCCTATCATGTATATATAAGACATATCTATATCTATCTATCTATATTCTTTTACTTAATGACCTCAACAAATCTAAATGGCTTCCCAGTTGGTACAAGTGGTAAAGGAACAGTCTACCAATACAGGAGACACAGAGATGCAGATTCGAACCCTGCCCCAGGAAGATACCCTGGAGTAGGAAATGGCAACACACTCCAGTATTTCTTTCCTGGCAAATTCTATGGACAGAGGAGCCTGGCAGTCTGCAGTCCTTTGGGATGCAAAGAGTCAACATGTCTGCGTGCAAATGCACAAACCTCAACAGTACACTGACAGCTTGAAGTCTCATTCAGAATCCAAGCAGGGAAATGAAGGAAGGAAGAAAACACGAGGCAAACCTGAGGCCTTCATGACAGACCATGAGTCTTGCTTATGGCTTTCCATAATCAAGTTCCTCACTTAGAGCCTGGACACCTAATACCTTGATTACAGCCACCTATCTCCCAGGACACCCAAAATCCATGAAATAAAACACTAGTTATAAATGCATCTATTTGTACAGGAACCATGGCTATGAAACACTGCCTGTGAGAAATCTTATAATCTATAAGATTGGTTTTGAAGTTTGTGATAACCATGTAGCTCTGAGTTACTAACATTCCTTATGTTTTGGTAGGATATGGTCATGACTCCCCACAGATACTCTCTCACCTTTCATCTTCAGTGACGATATATTTCTTTGGTTTTCTTTTACTTCTCTGGCTATGTGTTTCCATGATAAACTACTTCCTCTATCCATCCTTCAAACCTTGGCTTTGATCAATATTCTATTTTTGTAGACTGTCTTATCACTCTATATCAATGATTCTTGCTACTGCTGTTTAGTTGTTCAGTCATGTCTGACTCTTTGTGACTCAATGGACTGTAGCCTGCCAGGCTCCTCTGTCCACGGGATTCTCCAGGCAAGAATACTGGAGTGGGTTGCCATTTCCTTCTCCAAAATTTAACTCTGAGTCAATGATTCTTGACTAGGACTTAAAATGAGAATAAAAAAAAGAACCTTTTTTAAAGAACAAATGTCTTGGCACCAGTCCATACATCCTCAATCAGACTATTCAAGATGGAGTATGGCTAGGATCTTTCATTTTTGTTTGTTGGTTGGTTTTAGTGGTAATATTAGCACACATCCCTATGTAAGGATCCCTATAGAGGAGGGATGAACTTCCATGTCTTCAGTCGTAAATATTAATAACCGTCCAAATTCATATATTTTTTTCATCTCTTTCTCTCCTGAAAGTCCAATCAACTTGTAAAACTCTCCGTTCGTTATTAATACATTCATGACTTGTGGTCATTCTGAATTCAACCAAATGAACAAAGTATCTTCCCTGCACATACAATAAAAGGTCCTCCTCCCATGGTCTCTATTTCAGGGAATGCAATGATGTAGAATCAGCTCTTCCATCCAAAAATCTGTGAGTCACCTTTGCCTTCCTTCACTTATAGCCCCCATATTGAATCAGTAACCAAACCCTACCAATGCTAACTCTATCCTGCATGTAACTCTCTGAACTGCCTGCTCTATTTCATTTCCCAGCAGAACCGGTCCAGTCAAATCCTTGCCATAATTTTAACTTAAGAAACCTCCTAACTGGTTTCTCAGCAGAGAGGCACAATCTTTGAAAATGTCTACAAAACACTGCATCCAGAAAGACCTTTCTAGGCCACCAATGTGCTCATTCCACTCTCCTACTTCAAACCTTATATAAGTTCTTCCAGAATAATTGGTGTCTATTTTCTTCTCTAGTTTCAATCAGGCTTTTTCCTCTTTCTCTTTCCACAATTTAGCAATGCTGCACTTATTTCAGTTCCAATTATGTGGTCTTACTATTGATTCAGTTCTGTCCAATGAACTGTGAAGGTGATCTACAAGTGAAAGGAGCTTTTATGAAGAAAACATAAGAAAGGGATACTCTGGGCTGCCTTAAAAGTAGCTGGATATGGGTATATTTCCTGGAACTGATGCAGCCATCTAAAGTCAGCAGGAGAGCAAAGCCTACAGATTAGGGTTGGAAGAGCAAAGGGATGAGAAGTATCTGGTCCAGATTATATTCAGAGTTGCTAATCCACCTAAATTTGAAGTCTGCTTCTCTCAGGACTTTCTGTTATATGGGAAATAATCAGATTTTCTGTTTAATCCAGTGGGAAGTGATTTGCTATAATTTGCAGAGGAAGACATCCTCACACATAACTGCTAAGTAGCAGAAACTGGAGGCAAACTTTAGTCTCTCTTATTCCAAAAGTCTGTTTTTCTGTCATGTCTCAGTACTTCCGACTTAAAAATATTTGACTTAAAGAATTCCAGCGATATTTTAAACCGTCAGATTATCTTTTAATTGACATCAAAGATTATTTTTTGTCTTTCTAAATCTTATTAACTCATTATTGACTACGAGCAATAAGAAAGAGCTTCATATATTATTTACATACCTTTAGAATGGAATTAAGTGAGTGTATTCTGCATTATGACAGATTCCAAGCCTGTTATGTCATCTAGTTTGAGTTTAATTTTTAGAATAAAAACAATACGTAAAATTAGACAAGTTTGGTTACTGCACCTGACAAGGTAGCCACTGAAAACCATATGGTTTTGCTCTTTTCACGCTGTGTGTCCTGTGAAGGGAGCAGACTGCTCATTAGTCATAATTTTGCTGTCAGTGGATTTCAGAGTTACCTTTGCCTAAACACTCTGCATGGACTAACTTGTGGATATGAATTTTCAATCCCTCTTTGCCATCTCCCCGAGTTTATAATTTTAGAGTATATTAACAATTCAAAACCTTTAGTGTGTGTTTCTGATTGATTTCTTCTTCTTCAGGGTTGCATGCTTCATAGTATGACTGTACTACTGCTTGGTTTTCAAAGAGCAGTGGCTAAAACTTCTTTGTTTATGATGATGAAAAACATTTTGAAACAAAATGAACAGAAAGAAGCAAAAAGAACAAAATGAAAAGAGGTGAATCTATTTTAAGAATCCTCAAATCCTCAACATTTGAAATAAAGGCACACATTCAAATTCACTTTGAGAATGGTTCACTGCACAGAGAATACTCATCAGTCCTATGGTTTTGGTTTGTAACTCTGTGAGCTTGTAGAAGTGATTTTACTTTCAGGGTTTCAACTCTCATAGTTGTAATATCAGTGACTAATACTAATAAAATTATATGTTTCTGTAATTAATAATCATTATATTACTTACTCCTAACAATGATCCCTTGGTATGCTATTTTCCCCTCTTTACAAATAAGGAAACTGAAGTTGAGGAAAGCTAAACAGGGCAGGGGTCTAAGGTCACTGGAGTGGTTGCCATTTCCTCCTCCAGAGGATCTTCCCGACCCAGGGATAGAAGCTGCACCTCCTATGTCTCTGGTGTCTCCTGCACTGCAACTGGATGATTTATCTGCTGAGCCATCAGAGAATCCCCAACAAACACACAACCAGAATCTAAATCTATCTAACTCCAGAGCTCTTTTTCTTACTTCTGATCACATCTGCCCCAATATCTGACTTACTGAGTCCAAAAGTTCCCTCTTTTGAAATTCTTAATTTCTATATATTCAATGACTTTTACTAAATCGATGAATTTTTAATAACATGTTACAGAAACCAACATCTCCCATAATGCTCTAGTGGCACTGTATATAAGATAGAAATCCTCAGATCTATTAGTATAAACAGCAGACATTAGTTTCTTCCTGGAAAAATCACAATTTAGTATCAAATTCCCACCAACAAGGTATAAGATCTTGGAAAGCAAAACGGTAAGATGAATCCTGTCTTCTTAATCTTTATTTTATTATTCATTATGCTTTAAGCATACCATTGGGACAAAACAGGGTATAAGTTTGTCAAAATATACCTTATTCTTAAATATTAAAAAGCACACATAAAATGGAAAATGTATGCTAAGCTGACTCATTTGGAAAGAATCCTTACCCCAGTCCCTAATTACTCCTAATGTTTGACTAAAGTATACCAAACTGCAAAACAATTTATATAATAATTAGCTTTCTAGCCTTCAGGGTAGGATAAGATGATTAGATCTGAACATGTCCTAAAACAGAGAGAAATCTGCATAAATTCAGTCTGAATTTTAAGGTGATGATGGCATTTCAAAAATTCACAACAATTCTATAGCCCAGTAGTCTTATTGTGAAATGAAAAGCAGCCCGAATTTTTGCTGGCAACTTGAGTCATTATCCCAATGTCAGTCTTGTGGCTTAGTTAAAACTGAATTCTGATGTAAACCCTATACAATAAAATTTTGTTATCTAAAATGAAAATAATACATATATATTTATACATATTATAATAAACCCTTGGATAACAACCTGTCCTCAAAAACGAGTCAAAATATAAAGCAATACAGAAAGAAGCAAAGCAAATATTGTGTCCAATAATTTTAGGTGGCTGAACATAAACATTTTACTATCCAGATTTAATTATCAATTTCAAAATAACTAGCAAGATTTGTTACAGCAGGAAAGTAATTTTAAATCATTTCTTAAAAATACAATAAATTATGTACCTTTACAAGTACTAAGATTGATGATCTAGTAGCAATAATTCTTGTCTAGTTAATCTGGTGCCCAAAATGTATTTTTCATCAAAATATAACCCTAGTAGTTGAGTGCTTCTCCTTTTACAATGTGTATAAAAAAAAGAAAAAGATAACTAAAATAAAATAAAAGTATTGTCTCATTTCAGTAGTACTCTATCAGATGTTATTTTATGCCCATTAATTACTCACATCCTTTCTCCTTCCCTGGTATTAGAATCCCACTTGTGTTTGGAGTGGTAGTACGTCCACCAGAAAACGGGTCATGGGTGGCCTTAGCAAATAACAGTCCTCATGTTTCTATAATCTTAGCCTCCATTGAAATGTGGGGCCTTGTGACATAGGTCCGAAATTTCCCTTGCCAGTTTTTGGAAAAGTTTTGTTGTCTTAGCTGAAGGAATAGTGCAGCTGATATGATTCTTGACTCTTCTCTTTCACTTCCTCTTGTTCTGAACTGGATGTGATGCTTGGAGGTGCACCAGCCTTCTGTCAACCATGAGGCAATACGTTTGTTAGTAAAGTGAAAAAAGACATAATGATTCCTATCTTGATATCATTAAGCCACTGAACCCAAACAACAAGAAATCTACCCTGAAACCTCTTCCTCAACCATTTTTCAACCCTCTAAATTTTAAGTCACTGTTGAAGAGATTTATTATTTTCAACTTAATTATACATAATGCAAATAATATATAAATAGGAAGAAGTCTAGTTCACTGCTTTAACTTCTATTCAAGTTCCATGGACACCTGCAATGAATGAGCATTCATTCTTTCACAAATATTATTAAGCATCTACGTAAGTACTAAGAAATGTTCTCGTCCTTAGGGATATTTCTCTTGTGGCTCAGATGGTAAAAGAATCTGCCTGCAATTCAAGAGACCCAGGTTTGATCCTTGGATTGGGAAGATCTTCCACAGAAGTGAATGGCTACCCAATTTAGTATTCTTGCCTGGAGAATCGCATGGGCAGAGGAGTCTGGCTGGCTACAGTCCATGGGGACGCAAAGACTCAGGTATGACTAAAACTTTCACTTTTTACTTGGGGTTACATCAGTGCATAAAACAAGAAGTATTTTGCTTATTATTCAGCCTTCCAGTTGCTTAGCCCTGAGGATAGACACTAGCTTGAATTTATATTACCTATGAAATAATCCTGCTGTATCCTGCAATTCAGACTCTCTTAGGGTTTAATTATCTGAATTAACATTTGGCATTCAGGGATTTATATGAACACATTCAAAAGGAAGGCAATATTATTTAGGAATGTAAAGGGGAAATATTAATCAGAGCATACAGTTTGGGGATCAGTTCTGATATCAATGGTTCTATCACTGACTTTGTGCCAAACCACAGTTAGAATAATTTTCAACTTTGACATTTATTTTTACAATTCTCTAACATTTCACATGTCCTTATTGTAGACAGTGTTATCTGATAATAATATAATGACCTTTAGTCTGAGCACATTTTCATATGTTCCTTTTAGAGATTAATAATAGAAACCAGTTATATAGCATTTTCTGAAGTATATATATACATATATTCTAAAATTACAGATTCTCATGTTCTAAACATCCAGATTTACACAGGATTTGCTTTAATGAAGTTTGATTTAGTGAGCATAGGAAGCTCCAGGCATGACATAGTTAACCACGTTTTGAGGTTGGCTCCAATGAGCGCCTCTGGGTTAGGAACCATTGGTTCAAAGCAAACTTTACCAGACACTGTAACTTATTTTTTTTTAGAAAGATTGTTAGAAAGCTGTAAGTCAGAATCACAGCACACTGATCTTATATACAACATTCTTTTTTTATTTTAACACAGTGGTTTTCACAGTGAGCCCACAATGGCTCCTGTGGTTCTAAAGAGATGTCTCAGAGGCACAAGCAGATGAAGGGAGCAAAGAGCTAAAAACAGAGTCAGGAAACCCAACAACTCTGTTGTTATCTGCTTCATGTATTGGGCTTCCACAATTAATTCTTTTGAATGAGAAATTCTGCAGCTATTTAAAAAAAAAGGAATTTGAAAATCACTTTCAATATTTTGCCCTTGGGTTTCAACAATGGCTTATATAAGAACCTATTAGACCTGACACCTGTATGCAGGTCAGGAAGCAACAGTTAGAACTGGACATGGAACAACAGACTGGATCCAAATAGGAAATGGAGTATGTCAAGGCTTTTTTGTCACCTTGCTTATTTAACTTATAGGCACAGTAATCATGAGAAACACTGGTGTGGATGAAGCCCAAGCTGGATCAAGACCGCTGGGAGAAATATTAATAACCTCAGATGTGCAGATGACACCACCCTTATGGCAGAAAAAGAAGAACTAAACACCCTCTTGATGAAAGTGAAAAGAATGAAAAAGTTGGCTTAAAGCTCAGCATTCAGAAAACTAAGATCATGGCACATGATACCATCACTTCATGGCAAATAGACAGGGAAACAGTGGGAACAGTGATAGACTTTATTTCGGGGCCCTCCAAAGTAATTACAGATGGTGACAGCAGCCATGAAATTTAAAGACGCTTCCTCCTTGGAAGAAAAGTTATGACCAACATAGACAGCATATTAAAAAGCAGAGACATTACTTTGCCAACAAAGGTCCATCTAGTCAAAGCTATGGTTTTTCCAGTAGTCATGTATGGATGTGAGAGTTGGACTATAAAGAAAGCTGAGCACCGAAGAATTGTTGCTTTTAAACTGTGGTGTGGGAGAAGACTCTTGAGAGTCTCTTGGACTGCAAGGAGATTCAAACAGTCTATACTAAAGGAAATCAATCCTGAAAACTCATTGGAAGGACTGATGCTAAAGCTGAAACTCCAATACTTTGGCCACCTGATCTGAAGAACTGACTCATTGGAAAAGACCCTGATGCTGGGAAAGGTTGAAGGCAAGAGGAAAAGGGGCCGACAGAGGACGATGTTTGGATGGCATCACTGATAATGGACATGAGTTAGAGTAAATTCCAGGAGTTGGTGATGGACAGGGAGGACTGCATGCTGCAGTCCATGGGGTCGCAAAGAGTCAGACACGACTTAGTGACTGAACTGAACTGAACTAAATAGAATCTCTACATTGTGGGTNGTTGAAGGCAAGAAGAAAAGGGGCCGACAGAGGATGATGTTTGGATGGCATCACTGATAATGGACATGAGTTAGAGTAAATTCCAGGAGTTGGTGATGGACAGGGAGGACTGCATGCTGCAGTCCATGGGGTCGCAAAGAGTCAGACACGACTTAGTGACTGAACTGAACTGAACTAAATAGAATCTCTACATTGTGGGTGCAACTAAGAGCTTCCACATCAAACACACTTGATTTATTTCCTATCAATTTATTTGTTGTAGGACCCAAGGCAATTTACTTAATTTCTTCCCAATCCAATCTCGCAGTAAACTGAAATAATAATTGCCAACTCTTGGGGTTGTTGTGAGAATTAAAGAAGATTATGTGCTAATAGCTTTCAGAGCAGTTATCATTATTATCCCGACCATATAGGAGAAAAATTCAGTTCAAAGAACTCATAGCTCAGTAGAATACAATATTAACCCATTGACACTTCTGATATATTTATTAGAATTTTTAGAGTAAATTAAAAAAATGTTCAAGGGGGATAGATAATGAAATATCCTAAATAGACCCTGGTTAGAATTAGACACACTAACTAGACATTAACTAAGCTATACTTACAAATCTATTTTGAAAGTTATTCAGTTCACATAGTTGAGGGTCTGCATTTTACTACTCCTTTCCCTGCAATCTTAAGAATTCCTACCAAGTTGAAAATCTAAAGTGCTTCATAAAGTGACAGTTTAAATTATCCAGGAACTCTAAAACAAATGAAAGTAAATTTCACGCCCTCCCCAAAAATTTAAATCAAGAAACAGATGTTTTACATTAACCATTTTTCTAGAGGTAAGATAAGTCATTCTTCATACAGATGGCTAACAAACACATGAAAAGATGCTCAACATCACTCGTTATCAGAGAAATTAAAATAAAAACCACAATGAGGTACCATTTCACACCAGTCAGAATGGCTGCAATCCAAAAGTCAACAAGCAATAAATGCTGGAGAGGGTGTGGAGAAAAGGGAACCCTCTTACACTGTTGGTGGGAATGCAAATTAGTACAGCCACTATGGAGAACAGTGTGGAGATTCCTTAAAANTAATCAGCAACTTCTTCAAAAGTGTGCCTTATGAGGCCGATGTGAGAATTAAGTAAAATGCTGTATATAAAGCACCAAACACAGCCTGGCAAACATTAAGGCTTAATACAAGCTTTATAAAGAGCAGGGACAGGAGAGGAGCACTTGAAGCACAGAGTGAGATTCAGGTTTGAAAGCAAGGAGAATTTTTTTAAAATTAATACTCAGCAAGACTAAGTTAAACATATCAAGGCTTCCTTTGTCCTGCAGAGAAGAAGACAACAAAAACAAAATAATTAATAATAATGAAGATCACTGGGTCAGGATTTTCAATCTGTTCTCCTGCCACTACTTTTCTCTCTTCCTTGTTCGGATGACAAAGGTCCAAGATCAAAATAGAAGAAAAGGAGGGAAGCAAGAGAATAGAGAAAGCAGGAACTAGAAAAAATAGTCTCAGAAAAGTACACCAACGTTTTCTTCACAATGTTAGAAAAGATCACTAGGCAACACTCAAAAGGTAAGCTCTGAACACTCGGTGACACTAGGTTTGACTGATCACTCCACAAACATGCTGAGGACCCTGAACCAGCTCAGGGAGAAACTGTGGGGAAGGGAGAGAAAGCACACATCACAGTCCATCGTGGAGGCCAATGTCTTACACACAAGAGTCACGGCTTTAAGATTCCTTGCCTGGATCATTCACGCTCCATCCTCATTCCCTGCATCCACAAATAATGGTTCTGCTTAAAACCATCACCACAAATTAGAGTGAAAAAACACCAGAGCACTAGGCTAGTGGATAAAAAACATCAACATCTTTCCTCATGATAAAGGGAAGCCTTAACAAGTTATATAAGCCTTTTGTTTCTACAGAAGGACTTAGCCACTTTTAGAACATCTTAACACATGAAAATCAGTTATATCTTTTAAAGGGGAGACCATTTAACACACATATTTATTAAATGTGAATGCCAGGGGAGGGTGTATCTATAGAGAAAAATGGCTCTGTACAGAATACATCAAAAATAGCAAACATTTGAAATCAAGAGAGAATTTGGGGGGAACTGAACTCTTGACTTGAGCAGGAAGACAACTGAAAGGTCTTCACAGGGTTCCCATCTCTGATCAACCACTAATTCATCATGTGCCACAGGGAAAACCATGAATTTCTGAAAGTCTCAGGTTCCTCTCTGTATCTGCCAACACCATCCTGGGTTCTTATGAGGATCAAATAAATTAACCCCATCGTTTTGAAAAGTTATTTATCTCACTTTTGGCTGTGCTGGGTCTTTGCTGTGGTTCGCGGGCTTTCTCTAGTTGCGGCAAGGCGGGGACTACTCTCCAGTCGTGGTGCGTGGGCTTCAGCAGCTGCAGCACCCTCAGGCTCAGCAGCTGCAGTTCCTGAGCTCAGGAGCACAGGCTCAGTAGCTGTGGTGCGCAGGCTTAGTTGCTCTGTGGCATGTGAGATCTTCCCAGACCAGGGATCAAACTGTCGTCCCCTTCATTGCAAGGCAGATTTTTAACCACTGTACCACCAGGGAAGCCCTCTTCAGCAATTTCTGAATTGTGTTCCCCACTACCAACAGCCATCAGCAACCCGGGAACTTCATCAAAATGCCCAATCTCGAGCCCTATTGAAGACCTACTAAATCAAAAACTCAGTAATGTGTAATGTGAACGCACTATAAAGCTGAGCATCTCCACAAAAATATATATGAAAACAATCAGAAAATCTTAAAACACTAAAGTTATAGTGGATAAATTAAGAATGTTACATTTGTTTGAAGTTTTCAGGACTTTCACTTACACATAATTAGATACAGATAAGGCTCTCTGTGTGTGCTTTACATGCAAATTCACATTCTAACAGTCTCTTTAGTAAATGTTACTACAAAATAAGATGAAATCTGAAATTATGGCACCTATCTATGTTAAAATGTACCATTATTTAGTCATAGCTTTAAAGGACTAGGGAAAAAGAAATCAAATTAATAATCACTACATTTTCTTTAAAAGAATAAATATTAGACTAAACTGATTTAAGTCTAGTTATTAATAAAGAATGAACCTGAGATCAGCTCTCTCTTGGGGAAAGGAGAAAAATAAATTTTACTGGGATCTTTACATTTCATGGTAATGGTAAGGCATTCGTTATTTTTAAAATGGTAAAATGTGAAGTCAAAATAAAAAGAATGTGGTTATAAAGGATGCATTTCAACTGACAATGGAGGCTTTTCATGTAATAAGTATAGTAAGTCTTTGAGAAATTCTAATAAGCAGAACTAAATTAAGAACAAATATGCTAAGAGAGGGGCTTCCTAGGTGGCACTAATAGTAAAGAATCCATCTGCCAATACAGGACAGGCAAGAGATCGACCCGGGTTTCCACCCCTGGGTCAGGAAGACACCCTGGAGGAGGAAATGACAACCCCCTCCAGTATTTTCCCCTGGAAAATTCCATGGATGGAGGAGCCTGGTGGGCTACAGTCCACAGGGTCGCAGAGAGTCAGACCCGAGTGAGAGATGAAGTGTCAGTGACAGCGAGCGCCGCTCAGTCGTGCCTAACTCTGCGACCCCATGGACTGCAGCCCACCAGGCTCCTCCATCCATGGAGTTTCCCAGGCAAGAGTACTGGAGTGGGTTGCCAGTCCCTTCTCCAGGGCATCTTCCCAACCCAGGGACTGAACCTGAGTCTCCCATACTGCAGGCAGATTCTATACCACTTGAGCCAGCAGGGAAGCAGATGGATTCTTCACTGTCTGAGACACCAAGCAAGAGGTGGCACTATGATTATTTTTTTCATTCTAATTAAGCCCAATAAAACATGTTAAACAACAAAAAAAATTCCTTATTAGAAATATTCTTAGCTTACATTTATCATCATATCTCATTTATTATCTCTAGTTAAGGGAAACCAAGACTGCAGCCCCTGACAAATTAGAGACGACTTGAGAGTCACTACCAACAACATACACTTCTGAAGTAAATGAGATGGAAAAGGAAGAAGAGGCATGAAGAATAAATCAATGGTTAAAACACAATAAGGAATAGGAATAACTAATAAGATTTGTCATAAAAAGTGAAGTCACCAACTATTTGGAGCTTAAATCGAACGATATACTGCTTTACATATCTTTAGAACATGCTTATTACTAAGACTTTTTAAATATAAGTTTTATTCTTTGGCTGTTCGTGTGGATGTAGGATCCTAGTTCCCCGACCAGGGATGGAACCTGTGCCCCCGGCAGTGGAAAGACCAAGTCTTAACCACTTGACCGCCAGGGAAGTCCCTGTTAGACATTTTAAAACGTGCCCTCAGATAAAAGCCTAGGTGATGCAGGACACTGGATGAGGTGCCTGGACAAGAAAAAAGCGTAGCCCCTCAGTGGCCTTGCGGCCTGACCGACCCTGCGTAGATGGCCAAGCAGTTCCCACCTCCATCACTGCTGCCTTCCCACACTGCTCTGCAGGCTTCTTTTCCACCGTATAGACCAGATCCAGGTCAACTGCCAATCACAGCTCAGAGTAAATGACTTACCACTTCCGTTACCGCCGCTTACACATTGTCTCTCTGTGACCTCCTGAGTGGTAGCCCGCCAGGCTCCTCTGTCCATGGGAGTTCCCGGGCAAGGATACTGGAGCGGGCTGCCATCCTGACACACCTCCAGAAGGAGCCACGGGCAGCACAGCTAGGAAAACCCCACTAGCTCCACAAGGCGACAAACATGGCGCCCTTAGCTGTGCAGGCACATACTTCCCTTTCTTTTCCTCTTTCCATAATTCTAGGCCTGCTTTTCGCTCCCTCCTATCTCTGAACCCCCTTGCAAACTTCCCCTTTTATTCAAAGAGTGAAAATATATGGCAAAACTACCAAAGCATCTTGAATCATGTTCACCCAGTCCCGAGCTGGGGAACAAAATGGATAAAAATTTATTAGCTATGTTCTTTCTTTCGGGAACACAAGATTAAGAGAGGTATATTGTTTTCAGGTATATTTCTCTATAGTTTCATAGTTCTAACAGTTCCTGATTCCACCTTGAAATTTAAGATATATATATGCAATGGTGCTATATTTGGAAAGTAAATATAAAGTAAATAAAACAAGAGATTTATTCTCCTCTAGGTTGTTATTTAAAAGAAGTATCATATATGCATACATACTTCCTAGAGGGAAATTGAACATTTTTTGAGTTATCTTTCAGTTTTTGGACATTATCTGATGAATATACATGACAAACATAGACCTCTAAAGCTGTGCTATTTAAATTAAAAACTAAATTAAATTAAAAATTCAGTTCCTCAGCCACATTCATCGCATTTCAAGGACTCAAAAGATGCAGGTGGCCAGTGACCACCATTGCTGCAGGGTCCTGATCCAGGTCATCTCCATCATTACAGAAAGTTCTATAGGACAGCTCTACTGTCCTTCCTCCCTACTCAAGATTTTCCAGAAAAATATCGGTAGAATTATACTTGGTCCCTCCAGCACAATGAAGATGATTTCTGTCACACCAAAGCTCTAACTAGAACCCTGCAGCCTTCTGCATGAACTCTCTTATAGACAGCTATCCCATTTTTTACCACTGTAGTTTCTTTAAAAATTTTATTGGCATAGAGTTGGTTTATAATGTTATGTTAGTTTCAGGTGTACAGCAAAGGGAATCACACAGCATCTGGGATCTTAATTTCCTGACCAGGGCTTAGACTTGCACCCTCTGCATTGGAAGCACGGGTTCTCAAATGCTGGACTGCCAGGGAAGTTCCACACCACTGAAGTTTTTGACACTCTACCTTGCCCACTGAGTCTTCCAACCCGGACTACAATCTAACTTCTCCCAAATGTCTAGCAAAAGTTTGGATCAAAAAAAGACATCAAATTACTGCACATATGAAATAATATTGTAGTCTCCTGGAAATTCACCGGTCCATATGAAGTATGACTCCCAGGGAAGGGACAGGAGTCAAGTTTATGCTACTGAAGTTTTACTTCAGCCCAGGAGATTGAAAGAACTTGGGCTACTGTGAAGTAAGTAATAGTAAATAACTTAATGGTTTTCAAAGTGAATGTAACAAAACTTTCTTCAATGAGTATAATGTCACTTTCAAATAAAAAAGCTTTCCTTGAAGTTGAGTTCAATTTTAGTTAGATTTCCTTTAAAGTTTAAGAGCAATACTGTAGTGCAGGCCCACATAATGTAATGTGACATTGGGGCTCTGTGACAATAGGGAAATTTTCATAATACCTTAAGCACATCAGGACTATATTCCAGTGACCCTCAAGGTAATACATCATTCTGTCAGTTGGACAGGTATGTTCAGAAACAAAAAAATGATCCAGGAAATCTTACACCATATGACACAATGCTCAAGAAAACACACACACAGACTGAAAGAACATTATAATAATAGTTCACCTTTCTTCTGAATTCTACCTTCTGTGGTTCAGTCTTTGCCTATACTGAAAAAGAACCTCTTTCTAAGTGATTACTTTGCAGGTCACCAGAATCTATCATCACATGTCTAGATTATTAAAATGGGTGGATGGTTCTTCCACATAGCTCTAAAGCAGGTTGGGAAGCTCTATGGAAACTCTGATTTTGCTGAATTTTTAACCAAAAGATTTAGAGACTTTGTCGATATCAGTCATTGCAGTGGTGGCTTTCCTGTGGTAACAGGCTTGAAAGAATGAAGATTTTTTCAGAGCAATATATTCCCATACAAAGGACAGTACTGCCTTAAAAGCTAACAAAAATAACTTTCACTGTCATTTCTGGATTCTTTTCTAAAAAACTTACTTTTAGTAATATCACAGATATTTAAAAGATTTTTAAACTTAATAGTATTTATAAGCCAAAATTTCTCAGATAATTGGCAGTTCTTTAGGCTTGGGCAGGAGTGATATTTGTCCAAAATACACCTGACACAATCTTGTTTCCAGCTATCCTGTTCCCATCATTCAATCAGTGCTAGCTATTAAAATTTCTGGAAATTACTCCAGGG
Source organism: Neotragus moschatus (assembly GCA_006410615.1). Lineage (NCBI taxonomy): Eukaryota > Metazoa > Chordata > Mammalia > Artiodactyla > Bovidae > Neotragus > Neotragus moschatus. The sequence goes on from SJYA01000949.1 coordinate 106,569, forward strand.
CACAGATACTGTAGTTTGTCCCTTTTGCTTTTTTGGTTGTATAACTAAGACAGTCAATCTCCAGCTTCCAAGAGCTAAATTCAATTGCTGATTTGTTGGTATTTCTAATTCTAATTCAAATTAAACAAATGAAAAGTTCATTGTAAACAAACAAACAGAAAGCACAAATGGTATTCTTCACATCACTATCCAGAGAACTGTTGCTTTAAAAAAAAAAAAATCAGAAAACTATAAAGACAAATTTTAAGGAGACAGTTATGCAATTATAAGACAAAAGTGCATGTTCTTACAAAGCATGCTTTCGTTTTTAATTTTAATTTTGGCAGTTTTTGACTGTAGCTACAATAGAACATTCTTTCCCCAAGGAATAACAAATTTACACCTATTTATGTAACACCTTTGGTTACATAAATATTTAAAATACTGCTCAGTGACCTGCCTCTTGAGAAACCTGTATGCAGGTCAGGAAGCAACAGTTACAACTGGACATGGAACAACAGACTGGTTCCAAATAGGAAAAGGAGTACAGCAAGGCTGGATATTATCACCCTGCTTATTTAACTTATATGCAGAGTACATCATGAGAAACGCTGGGCTGGAAGAAACACAAGCTGGAATCAAGACTGCTGGGAGAAATATCAATCACCTCAGATATGCAGATGACACCACCCTTATGGCAGAAAGTGAAGAGGAACTAAAAAGCCTCTTGAT
>SJYA01000949.1:107321-225667 GCA_006410615.1 Neotragus moschatus
GAGAAATACAAATAACCTCAGATATGCAGATGACACCACTCTTATGGCAGAAAGTGAAGAGGAACTAAAAAGCCTCTTGATGAAAGTGAACTCTTAAACCAGCCTGCCTCACTTCCTCTAAAAGTGGAATTCTGAATTCTGCAGTTAGGAGACTTTGGCTTTGAAATTGGTTCTAATTTTTTACTAGATCAGATTATCTTGTTTCAGTTCCTTTGTTTATAGGAATGATTTATCTAACCTATCCTGCAGGATTTTTTTATGAGATTCTCATGGAATGAGGTAGGTTAACACATTTTGTAAACTATAAAGCATTTTAATAACATAAACTATATAAAACTAATTATAAAATATTTAATATTGCTATGTATATAAGGAGGGAAAAAAGCTGTCGGGAGAGTTTCTGAATGGGATTACAGGTATACAGAGGTAATAGAATATTATAAATAAAATAATAAAATATTATAAATAAAATAAAATAATAGGTATACAGTGGCCTAAAATAAAAAAGAGGTAATGTGGAGGAAGGGATCTTTACCTTGTGCTAGTGGGCAATGGAGAGGAGATGTCAACATCAGGGTCAGTGCTTAAAAGTCAGATGACAAGATCAAGTATTTAGTGGAGTGGCAGGGGGGTGGAATTAGAAGGATGATCGAACATGTGAACAAACTGCCTCAGGACTCCATGTGAATTTTTGTATGAACCTTTACTCTACTTCCCACTGTCTGTGATATGGGCCATTATTTGGATGGTGAGGGCAAGAGTCACTGGGTATCGTCAATAGACTCCCCTTTTTAAGAGGAGTCAACAAGAGCAGAACTGGAGTTGGACTGTCTGGCTTTCAATGCAGATTTCTACCATGCTAAGTCACTTCAGTTGTGTCCAACTCTGTGACACCAGGCACCTCTGTCCATGGGATTCTCCAGGCAAGAATACTGGAGTGGGTTGCCATGCTTTCCTCCAAGGGATCTTCCCCACCCAGGGATTGAACTCTTGTCTCTTTCTCTTTCTACTGCATCTCTTTCTACCACTTTTGGATTTGTAACCTTGGGCAAGTTATTTAACTGTTCCTTGTTTCAGTTTCCTCATGTGTACAACCGGATTAATAATAATAATATTATAATACATATTTCCTAGGCTTGTCGTGAGGAAAATAAATCAATATTCACATAAACCACTTAAAACAATGTTTGGTATGTGGTATATCAATAACGTTAACTATAATTATTTTATATAGGTGGGTGTACTCATGCATGCAGATACACATATAAATTTCATAAGGAGATCAAAATACATCCTAAACTTTCCAAAATGCATCCTAAACTTTCTTATATCTGCTTATGTTACCTATATAAAAAAGATAAGTCTTCACAGAATTGTAGTAAAACCTTTATGAAAATGTGAAAGGTAATGTTTTCAAGTAGTATTTTAAACTCTGAGTATAATCAAACAGATCAGAAAATTATATATATCAAACCAAAATAGAGGTGGCAAACTATAGTGTTAGACATGTTTCAGAAAACTTTTAAGTATTTAAGGCTCTCAGTTACCCACTTTCATAGCATCATAAAGGTCACTTAAAATATACATTTTATATTATATTAAATACTATAACTTTTTATGCTAGTAGTAAATATCTAAACATTTGAAGATATCTCTTGATATATCTGTGGCTAGTAAGAAACATGTAGATGTTTGGCAGAAACTAACACAATTCTGTAAAGCATTTATCCTTCAATTAAAAATAAATAAGTCTAAAATTTTAAAAAGAAGAAATGTAAAAAAAGAAAAATCTGACCTCTCCTTGAGGAATAATCAGGTAAAAGGCAACATTTACAACCATGATCTTTGAACTGATGATTTTTGCTTTGCTTCCTAACCAAATTCCAGTATTCAATATTAAATAATTAGCAAACCAGCTGAAAATTAGGACAACATCATGTGACTTCTTTTTAGCTCTATGGAAAATTTGCATATGCAGTTCCTTTTACTAGACTGTTTTCCTGTCCCAGATTCCATTCCAATGCAAGGAAGACACTAATCTGAGATTCTGAAAACTTATCTTAAATAGCTCACATTTAGGAGAGAGGAAACCAAAGGGACTAACATTTGCTGTATACCTGTTCTGCTCTAGGAATTTTACTAAGCAACATACATATTCTGCAAGTTATTTTCACAAGTGAAAATTAAGTGTTAACATTTAATTTTTAGTATGTAGAATCTGACATGAGTGATTCAAGAACACTCACAACATAGTAGGGCTTGTTTCATGGTCTTCACATGTTCCAATTTTGTACTACCTGGTGAGAAGTAGTTACTTCAAAATTCATTAAAATTAAGTTACAGGGCCTTCAATGACGTGGGTCACTTCCATGTCACTGAGAGACCAGCAAAGTATTCATTAAGTCCATATTTCTGCTACATTTGCAGAACTAACATTTTTTTGTACTCCTTTCCTTAAGGATGATTCCTCATATAGTATAAACTTAAATCCATTAAACTGCTGCTCCAGATGTTCCCTATATTCTACCGCTTTCCTGGCAAGAAAAGCATTAACATATATGGACTCTGCAGCATTCTAACCAGCCACATTCCCACAACTTGCACATGTGTACTGCTCACCAATTATAAAACTATCTGTTTGTCTATTCTCCACAACAATTACGTGAAGCAGTACCATACTGCAGATTAATGAACTGAGACTGAAAAATAAGAAGAAAATAAGTGTCCATAGCATTCAGATGAGAAATGATGGAGATGGGAAAAAAAAAAAAAAAAGGGCAACCAATAAAATACAAAAAACACAATCCCAAAACAAAACTAGTTTCTTTTTGGATTTCAAAGCCAGAAGTTTGGCTTTATCTTTTCCTTTATTTTTCTGTAAGTCCATGCCATTTAATCCTTTCCCTGCTTCATTTTTCAGGCTTGAATAAAATGAATTGAAAAAAAAAAAGGTGACTGCAAACCTGCTATATTAAATGGTTCTTTTGTTTCTACTTCCACCCCTACTTCCAGAAAAATCAAATATGATGTTTAAAATCCTTCAAACACAGCAGTTCCCAAGTATTTTCCACTTTTCTCAGAAGGCTGGTTGTTCCTCCTTTAGGAGACTTCATAGCAGCATCACTACAGTGCTTAGGGTGTAGAGAGAAGCAAGATCTCTGTCATCTTCCAAAAAATGGGGCAGTGGCCGCACCTGTCCAGTCAGCACACAGGCCAGGGCTCTGGGTAAAAGCTACAACTTGGCTCACAGAGAGGGCCTGCTGTGGACTGCTGTGCTGAACTGGTGCCAGCCTGGTCTACCTGCTGAGTTTGTCTTTCCACAGAAAAGACATTAACAAGCATCTTGGAACAGGAAGAGGCAGTCAGTGCAAAATAAATAAGTGAGCTGTGTGTGTGTGTGTGTGTGTGTGTGTGTGTGAGCTGGTTCAGTTCAGTCGCTCAGTCGTGTCCGACTCTCTGCGATCCCATGAATCGCAGCACATCAGGCTTCCCTGTCCATCACCAACTCCTGGAATTCACTCAGACTCACGTCCATTGAGTTGGGGATGCCATTGAGCCATCTCATCCTCTATCGTCCCCTTTTCCTCCTGCCCCCAATCCCTCCCAGCATCAGAGTCTTTTCCAATGAGTCAACTCTTCGCATGAGGTGGCCAAAGTACTAGAGTTTCAGCTTTAGCATCATTCCTTCCAAAGAACATGCCCAACTCTTTGCAACCCTGTAGACTGCAGCAGTAGCACAAAACTGACCGATATCCTAAACTACTATACTTCTGACTTAACAGTCCTGTAAAAAATACACAGCTTGGTTTGCTACAATCTACGCTTTAACATTAACGACTGTGTCTCATGATTTATTTAACAGAAGACTATATTGTCTGATCACCCCTACTTCCTTGGAGGTATTGGAACTCACAGGCACGGATGAGCTAATACTCCATTATTTTGCTCTGTCTTTGCATAAGCAGAGTATCTAACAGGGGAGAAGGGAAGGAAAGAGGGAGAGAGAAAAAAAGAAAGGAGGAAAATGAGATAAAGAAAGAGAAACCGAGGGGGAAAGGGAAAAAGGAGATGTGACAGATGAAAATAAGAATGTGAAATTATCATAGAAGATAAAAGACACTACCCGTCTCTGAGTAAAAGAACAGACTGTATTTTCTCTAAATCTTCCAATACTTAGCCGGAAACATGTTTCCAAGTAGGAACATTTTCTCACAAAGCATATGCAAAACATTTCAACCCTCCCGTTTTGGCTCTTTGATTTCTTTCTTTTTTTTTTTAAACAAGATCATTTTCTTAACAAAGTTAGGAGCTCAGTTAGTTAGAACCAAAGACGTGTGTGATGGATGAAGAAGACAGCCTGGGCAATAGTCCAGCAACTGTAACAGAATTAGAATCATCACAGACACTTTAATCCCAATTATTTCATCTGTGGGGTGTTTAATGCCACAAGTATTTGGCGTGACTCAACAAAACTGTGGAACTTACAGAGAAATAAAAGAAACAGAACTAAATGAAATAAAATGAACCAGTTATTTCTTTTTTTCCATGAGGCTGGCGTTTATATCTTCAGAGTCAGTAAGATCAATGTCAAAATAGAATGTATATTTGTGTGTCTGTGTGTGTGTTTGCATGCAATTATGGTATTTTTTAGTGTTATAAAAAATAAAACCCAAGTAGTTTTATTAATATCAAGCTCATAGTGATACCACCTTGACATCCCTCCTTACCCTTTCTTTTGAAAAGCTTCGCCACAGTCTTAACACATACACCGTAGGTAGTCCATGTGCACAAACCACAATCATCAGGCCAAGGTTCTGTACTCTGCTTAATAAATGCACAGCAATAAAGCCAAGAACACTGAATCACTGGAATGCATGACTGACGGTCAACTTCTGATCAATGAAGTTTTGTATATTCTAAGAGTTTAAGAAATAGTTTAGATGATATTAATAAAGTACCACACAAACTGATCAGAGACTAAAGGTTATGGAATCTACCGGAAAAAAAATCTAGAATAAAGCTTGTCAATGAGATCCTAAAAACAAAAGTCACACACATTTTTAAAAAAGGATTTTTGAGCATGTTTTAAATGACAGAAAGGTCTCTTTATGTTTTTTTTGAAATTGCTAAAGATTAAAAAAATCATTAAAAATTACACCAACAAAAAATGGCAGCTGGTAATAAAAGTCATCATGCTAAGCCACAGAGTTTTCAAAAACTCCAAGTAGTGCACTTATTAAATTACAGTTTTATTTTATAGCTTTGCAACACATGGAATTCTCATTAGAGATACTAAATGACAAACTTGAACTTTTAGAAAAAAAATGAAAGACCATAAATCCCCACGTTTCACCAGACAGTTCTTATGTAACTTGCAGTCTTTCTTTTTATTTACTTTTTGCTTTACAATAACATTATACAGGCTAAGAAATTTTTAAGATGATAATGAAGTATGTTAAAAGGGAATTTTAAAATCTCTATTTCTAATGAAATTCGTTGACTAGAAATATGTTTTAAATCATTCAATTAAATGTTTTCTATTGTTGTTTTAATGTGAACTTTAAATTAAAGCCTTTTCTTATTTTATGTGATTAGAATGAGGGAAATGAACAAAACCTATTCACACGAAACTCCAATGTAAAAAGAAAAATGCAAATTCCAATTTAATTTTCATACTCAGGAACACTTGTACCACTGTTTGTAGTTTGATTTATAAATAGCTATTTGTAGTACAATTTATGACATCAGATCGTACTATTTTTGTGGAAAGTTCTCTATTACAACACCTTGTATATGTTACCAAATGTATTATAAAAAAAGAACTGTTGTCCAAAATTTGCATTTAAAATTCTTGAACTATTTTTCTTATTCAAAAGTCAATTTTTTTCTTGTTCAAACACTTTAAAATCTATTTCACTAACTCTGAACAAACAAATGTCTAGAGAGTCAGAACCTAAAACAGGAAAAGTAAACATATGATAAAGGGAGATCCTCTAAGTATTCATGCTATTTTAGAAGTTAAAAAACAAATATTTAAAAACGGGTCATTTACATTTTGATTTAAACATTTTCAATAGAACCAACAATTCAGTTAAGATTTTCACAGTGAATGACTATCAAACTTTCCAGTTTTCTAATTCCTAGATAATAATATTTTCAAAAGTGTTATGAACAGATCAGAGAATCTCATTATTCATTCTTATATTAAATATATCTTACTGAATAAATTTATTTTGTTTATTTGAAAGTTACATTTTATTAAACTTTTTGTAAAAATATGAACTTTTAAATCTATTTATTTCCTTATTTATTAAATCTATTTATTTAAAAAAATAAAATTATTTTTTTAGCAACCTTTGTAAACATTTATAGAAACATAAGTGTATCATTTAGTCTGTGATAGAATATATGATACATTTTTTAGTGTCAATTAAAAATACCATTAGGAGTGTTTATGTATACAATAGATTAGGATAACAGTTTTGGAGAAATCACTACCTATGCAACTGATAATATACATTTTGATTAAATAACTAAATATGCATTTACCCAGTAAAGCATAACAGTAGGAACTATTCTCTAGAGATAAATACCTACCCGCCAAAGATACTAGAACAGCAAGAATCACTGAATCTCTATTGTAACAATTTACATTTTTAGCTCTCATACTGCTTTTATAGTTAATATCAGTTTCTAGAAAGAAAACAAAAGGACAAATACTGCAATCAATTTTTAATGATTTACAAGCAAAGCTGAATATTGGAACTTCAGTTAATTTTGTTGCTTCGTGAAAACTATAGTAAAAGTATTTTAAGATTGTTAAAAATATCATAATCATCCTTAAATGATTACATACCTTTGCTAACTTAAGTTCAAGTTATTCTTTATTAAGATAAAATATATCTGCTAATTTAAATTGAAAAAATAAAGTATAAAGAATCATCAATTTTTACAACAGTTTCTTTAAGATATTAAGAATATGTTTTTTAGAAAAAGAACATTTGACTCATAAAAGGAAAAATAACTATCGTTAGTTAATACAATCATGTACATCATATCCTATTTTTATAGTCAAAGGTAAAAAGGCTTCTTCTAAATGAAAGAGAAATAAATTGGTCACTCAAGAAAATACCTAAAAAAAAAAAGCACACCAAACAAAGGATATTCAAGTGGTCAAGTCAATCAACAAAAGTGTAGTGAAAATAACTAAAGCACTGACATTTTCTCTGCAGTAGCAACAATGAATAAAATCTAATGTTTAATTAAATGTTTTGGGACTGTTTTGTCTATAAATAACTATATCATCTAATTTTGATATTTCATGTAGAAAACGCCAAAGGATCACATTTTGTAAAGCAGAATGTTAATAATATAAATAATGGCAACTAACACATTTCTANCAAAAGTGTAGTGAAAATAACTAAAGCACTGACATTTTCTCTGCAGTAGCAACAATGAATAAAATCTAATGTTTAATTAAATGTTTTGGGACTGTTTTGTCTATAAATAACTATATCATCTAATTTTGATATTTCATGTAGAAAACGCCAAAGGATCACATTTTGTAAAGCAGAATGTTAATAATATAAATAATGGCAACTAACACATTTCTAAGCATAAAAAAAAATAATCCTCTTCCCATACTACCTATATCCTGTGTGGACTTAGATAAAGAACTAATAATATTTACAAATGACAATATCATAATAAAAATAGTTTCAATCAAAGGAGAACAACCATTAGAAATGCAGAAATTGTTCAACCTTTTCCCCCGCCTTATATGAGGATATGAAATCCTCTTACAGTCACCCTGACACCCAAGAAGGTCTTTGTCTACCTCAAAAAAATGCTTAAAATTTCAAGACCCAACCTTCTGCTCCCTATTCAAGGTTTATAAAGCAAAAAGGCAAAACTCTACATGGTGCCTTCCTAGTTCCAACAATCTACAATTCAGACAGGGGTAATGGCTCTCTTTTTTCCTTCAGTAGCATCCTGGTGAGGGAATAATTTTACTGTGGTTTTTCTGTGGGGTCCTGCCTCTTTATCTAAAAGGAAATGAATTACAACCGGATGACAAGGCCACACAACAAAGCCATTTAGTTTTACAAATCTATTATGTTGTCCAATCGTTTTATGGGCCTGGTCCTATTATAAACCAAGAAAAAACCCTAAAACAAACTTTCTTCCTTTTCTTTATTTCCATTGAAAGCATCTACAATTTTATGATTGTTTTTCAAACAGTTCAGCACCCCTCCTCAATTTTTCCCCCCATGTGGTTTTTTTTTTTTTTTCTCCCTCAGAGTCCCTCCATCCCACTTCCTCAAACATACAAAACATTCAGAGACAAGAAACTGGACTTTTCAAATACAAACTGCTGACAACTGTCAGAAGCACTTTACTGGGACATTACTAACTGTAGCTTCAATGAATCAAGCTTGATTCACTGCGGGTGAATCATTTTCAATGCAGAGCTGTTCAGCAGTAATTGGCCAAGAATCCCTGCTGCGAAAAGCACTTGTCAAATAATGCTTGTTTACAAATATATCTCCCAACAGCAAAAAGTGGCAGTTACTGAATAAGTTCAGGGCCACCTCTAATATTCATAACAGTGGACATGCTTCCTTTACTTACTAAATCTATTAAATTTTTCACTTGCTGATACACTTGCTAATATTTGTCTTGCCTGATCAATCTTAGAGAAATGTTTTGCCTTTTATATGCCTCTGCATTATTCTACAATAAAAGTCTTGTGTATTATACTGTAGCTCAAAGGTTTCTTCCATATGTATTCATGCCTAACATGGGTAGTAAGACAACTAAAGATATATTTAGCTTATCATAGAGTTCAGGCTAAAGAGTACATTTTCCTCTTATTTCTATTACCCAGTGTATTTTAAAATTTATTTCATATCAGTCCAAGATTCTAGATATAAATTTGACTTTTTCTGTTCAATTTTGCTTATTTATGTCAACTAAACTTAAATTTTAAACATGACTGGTGTACCAATTATAAACGTAAACGTCCATTTATTTCTACCTGACTTGAATTTTTTTTCATCACATAACGGGAGCTTTCATAACATACACATATATAACGGATATGTACACTACAGTCTGAGAAGTCACAAAGCATCTATAGGTTGCAGAAAGCAAAGTATAGAACAAGTTTTTAAAGGTGTCAGTGCATACATAAAATCTTTCTTTCAAAGTTCCTTCAAAAACAATCAAAGGCAAACTTGAAAACTCCAATCTGAATCTTTAAACAAATAAATTGCTGCTATAAATATCTTATATTCTTGTTCTTTGATTAGACTAGCAGCATCATGGAGAAACAAAAAGAACATATTAATAAAAAGTCTGGCATAACACTAATAGAAAACTGTTGGGCAGAGAAGGGATGAAGCAGATGAAATATACAAATACATACATATATATATATGTACATGTAAAATTGTAACATTTTATTTCTAATTATGTAAAATAGTGTAGTTACAAAACGTGCCCCAAACAACAAACATGCTTTTATTTCTACTGCCTTCAGAACACTTGCTCGTAAAGTACTACTCACTTTTGGTTAAACCCCTGCAATCCTCATCTCACTGAAGCCCAAGTTTTACTGTTCCACTAGCTAGGTAAGGACAGCACAACCTGTGGGTATTAAGTCCGTGATGTCAGCCAGTCTACCTTCCACAAGATTCCAGGTCTTCTTACAACACCACAGGAGACCTATTCTACTTCCTTGCTTCCCTCCATTTCCTTTTGCCTTTTGCCTCTTCCCTCTGCAGTCTGGACCCTTATTCCCATTTAGCGCCACCCTCTCTGAGACTTCATTTCTTCCCTTTCTCTAACCAAGAGCTACTACTCCTTTACACCTCTGCATAAGCCCTTTCCCTCCTAATACCTAGGGGGGAAAGGAAGAAAGAAACATAACGGGAACACACGAAAGAATTAAATGATACTACTATTACTCTTTAAATCCAAACCAGGTTGCTCCTTTCAATAGAGTAAGACAGTTCATAAAAGGACTCCTAACCCTGTCATAATTCTCCGGACTTCTAACACACTAAAAAAAGGACACGACTTCAGAAAACACTTTTTCAACTTTACCAGGGAGGTTAAAAATGCAGACTGCTTGTGTTAAGCATGGGGTATCGTAGGCAGGTAAGTAGATGTGTAGGTAGGCAGATAGATAGATGGACAGATAGATCGAGCTACATATAACCCCTAAATCAGATTTTTAAAAACAAATTTGGAGGGTAAAGACAGAAGCTCATGGGGTGGGGAGAGGAGTATTGATCCTTCTGTTTTTCACACGGTTCCTAGGGAGCTGGCAGCGCTCCGAGACCAGATCAGCCCCTTCCCCTACAGCCAAGACACAACCCGTGCAAGTCACGAGGACACACACGACTCCGCCGCTGCTGCTTCATCTTTCCGGTCCCGCGTCCCCTGCCCCACGAATGGAAGGAAATGTTTAAGGTTCTGTGCCTCACTCGAGGCATCCGGGGCTCCAAACCGAAACCCCAACCTTCCCGCCGAGGTGGGAAGGTTTTTGATGTTTTTGTGGTGGAGCTGACCACCCAGACCCCATCTTCTCGTAACCCACATGGGATCTAAGATGCTGCCCCCACCTTGGAGGGCTGCGCGGTCCGGGCGCGGGAGAAGAGCGAATGTGGCGGAGCTGACCCGAAGGCCGAAGGCGGCGAGCGGAGCGGCTTGAGCCTAGATCTGGTAGCCAGGAGCGCGGCGCAGGTGCCGCTCCCGTGCTTGCTCTCCGGATGCAAGGCGGGGACAGTCTTCTCGGTCCGGAGCGCGGGATGAGGGATAGGGAAGAGAGCTAGGGACTCTAGGATTCAGAGCGGAGCTTTTCCCTTTCGGAAAAGTGGGGGAGACCCGATTCGGCGGGTTCCAGCATCACCTTCAAAGCGGCGACACTCCCCTCCCCCGAACCGTCCGCCTCCCGCGGCATCCCACCTTCCCAGACTTCCATTTCGTCTGAATGATCATACGACCCCCAAAGTGCGGCACACCCCCACGATGTGAGGCGCTGTCCGTCCTCCCCCATCCCCCCTCCGGCGAGAAATAAAAGCTCTTACCACCCACCCTAGAATAGCAACTGGCAATGCCCTAAATAGCAGCTCCCAGAAGGCACTTTACCCCAAAATAAAAGCATCCAGCCACCCCCATCACGTTCCCCAGCCCCAAATAACGGTTTCTAAAAGCCCCACCACTCCTGAGATCCCCATCACTGGGCTTCAAACAGTTCCCACTCCTTAAAGCCTGAAATGCCACTTCCCCACGCGCTTCAAGTGGGACCCAGCCGCACCCAGCCTCCCGGCGCGGGTCTCGGAGCCTTCTATCCTCCTGGCTTCCAGCCGCCCCCCCCCCCCCATCAGCCTAGGTCCACAGCAAGGTTCTGCGCCAAGCGCTCCGCGGCTAAAGTCAAACAATGCGAGTGGAGACTGCTAAGAACGGGAGGGAAAAGGCTAGCGAGAGCGGACTACCCATGTTAGTTCCGAAAGAGGGGTGGAATTTCCGCCACGGCGGCCACATCTAGCTCGCCAGGACCCGCGCGGCCAGGCCCCGCCTCGCCCCTCCGCCCCGGGTCGCAGCGGTCCCCACCCCCACGGCTTTACCTTCGTTGCTGGGGCTGGCCAGGAGGGTCCGGAGCGCGGCGCACAGGAGAAGGCAGGTCCAGAGGGGCGCCCTGCGAGGTGCAGAGGAGCAGCCGGCCAGGGACGCAGGGGTGCTGGGGGGCCGCCGGCTTCCCGCACCCCGGGGCCCCGAGCCCCGCATCTTGTCCTAGCCGCCTCCGCCGCCGCTGTCCCGCGCCGCTCAGTCCACGGCTCTCGCCTTGCGGAGGGGGCAAGAGAGGCTCGCGATTCCTCCCCGTTCTCCGTAGGCTCCTTCACCTTCGGGCCCGCGGCTCGCCCCAGTGCGGGCACCGCGGGGCTTCTCGTACGGCTGAAGTTTGCTTCCGGAACCCCGCACCCTCCTCTCCACTGGGGTTAAATGAAATACTAGTGACGGCGGACAGTGCAGTTCGGGACTGGACTCGAGGGTGTCGAGAAGGTCCCGCGTCCCGTTCTGTGCCTCTTTATAGACTTTTAAGGATGGAGGTTTTTGAAATGCCACTGGAGGGAGGGAAGGGGGAGATAAAAGCTCCTTTTCAGTCTTCAGGGCGAAAATGGACGAAGGTGAGGACGACAAGTCATCTTAAGAAGAAATTCTCGATAAAAAGAGGAGGAAAAGGCAGGGTGGCTAAGGAGAAAGGAAAAGGAGTTGGGAAGAAAAAGAAAATTTAAAAAAAAAAAAAAAATGGGTGGGAGAAAGACAAGCAAGGCGAGCGGAGGAAAAGATCCAGAGAGTTCAAAGACGCCAGCAGAAGGAAATAGCTGCGGGCTGAGCACTGACGAGGAAGGGACCGGCGGCAGCGGACCGGCCGCCTGGAGGCTCCTGCGGCTCGGGGAGGAGGCGGTGTGTGCGCGGCCAGGCTGGCGAGCTCGGAACTGCACCGCCACAGCGCGCTCCTGCTGAGTCTGGAGCTCCGGCGTCTCCTCGGCCTCCCGCTCTGCGCCTACCACCTCCTCCCTCCTCCTCCTCCTCCTGCTGGCTCCCCCGCCCTCGGCTGCTCGCAGCCTCGCCAGTGAGAATCTACTGTAAGTGTGAGCTGCTTAAACGGAGTCCCACACCCGCGGAGGGAAGTAATCTAGAGGCTGCCGCTGCCTAGCGGAGGCCAGAGAGGCGCGTCTTCCTCCGCGGATAATTAGGGCGAAGAATTCTCTTGACGACTCCTGCCAAGACCCGGGCTCCCGGGAGGCTGAGGGAAACCAGCCCCAGTTCAGCAGGCAGCCTTCAGAGGAGCGGGGACGTGGGTTTGGCCGACTGCCTGCTGCCCACCTCAGGCTTGTGGCATCAACAACCTTGTTACACCGCCCAGCATTCCTAAGCTGTGCGAGTCCGTGGCTAGTTTATTTAACACCCTTAACCGCTTACTGCTACTGACCCGCCCTAATCTTTCAATACTTTGGCGGCTGGAATGAGATAATTAGTCAACGTTTTCTTCTAAGTAAATGGCAGACTGTCCAAATACAGAGAAGGTAGCTACGATTGAGATTTCAGGGAGGCAAGGAATTTGGCGATTTAGAATTGTCGCGTACTTTAAGAAGTGATGATTTAATTCCTCAGTCTCACTGATGGAATGTTTTATATTTTAGAAATTATATGATATGCAGATATATGAAATTCCAGGGACGGGGGAGCCTGGTGGGCTGCCGTCTATGGGGTCGCACAGAGTCGGACACCACTGAAGCGACTTAGCAGCAGCAGCAGTGAAATTAATTGCAGGATATTTTAAGTTTAAATTATTTTAATTTCTTGTGTTCTGCTGCATTGAGACACAAATAATTTAGAAAAACTGTTGAAAACAATNGGTGGGCTGCCGTCTATGGGGTCGCACAGAGTCGGACACCACTGAAGCGACTTAGCAGCAGCAGCAGTGAAATTAATTGCAGGATATTTTAAGTTTAAATTATTTTAATTTCTTGTGTTCTGCTGCATTGAGACACAAATAATTTAGAAAAACTGTTGAAAACAATCAACTTGCCATGTTTCATCTCTATTATGTCTACTCTTACTTTATTTTTCTTCAATTTTCTCATTCTTTTTTTTCAAAGAGGTCCATCTGAAGGGCAGTTCTAGTATACTAGCATTAATAAAAGACTGCAAATAAAACTTCTACAAAAAAGTGTGATTTTAGAATGAAAGGTATCTCATTTAATTTGGTGTGTAGTAACTACTGTAAAGACTAGATTTTCACCCACACCCAAAAAAGGCAGGTCTGCTCATCAACTTTAATATTCAGCGCCTTGTTTGTATTCACAATAAATTTCTCATAATGATTAGTTGATGACATTTATTTTTTGTTTAAATATTTGAAATAAAAATGAAAGAATAAAGCGGCGGTGATGCAATTTTGGAAAGAGGTGGAAGCTCATCTTTGATTATTTTTTCCCCTGAAATGTTTTGGCACCAGAAATCTAAAAGCAGCTTCTTTCTATTAAAACGTGCTCCAAATGATTGAAGCAAATTTAGAGGAATTTCAGTGAATCAGTCTTTCAGTTGGGCAAAAAGCTTCACAGTGAGATGCAAAGTTAAAGTGTATGTTTTTATTTGAAGACCATTCAGAATGTAAGCTCCTCCCCCTAAATTTATAGTTGAGCCATTTAAAAATATCCAAAAAGACTATCAAGGAAGTTATCTAAAGTCTACAAACACATAATAATGCTGTGTGTGAAACATAGGCACTTTAATGGGCCTTTGAGCTTGTTTTACTTCTTCAGGACTTGTACCCAGTAAAATGAGGAATTTGGAGATGATCTTCAAGTTCTCTTCTCTTCTTTTGTCCTGCATCTTCTCTTCCTCTGTTCTTGGCATTTCTGTTACTACTCTGTTCATCTACAATTATTTACCTTTGACTGCAAAATTACCAAATTTCTTCAGCCTTTCTTTGAAAACCTTCTACTCCAAAGAGCTTAAACAAATTTTCTATTTTATTTTACACTAAAATTTTCAATTTAGTATTCCCTAAAATGTGTCATACTTCTCTGCTTTTACATCTGGCACTCCATTCTACGGAAGTTTCACCTCCTAAAAATGTTTAACACTTCCCCCAGCTCTTTCCCTCACACACATCTCTCGTGTAAAATCCTACTCAGTATCCAAGGAGAGTCAAGCATTCAAGACTGATGTTTTCTAAGAAAGAAATGATTTGGTTTTCCTCCCCCCAAGTATCCATAGCTTGTGTTTTATGTTAGTCAACACAGTGACAATACTTCCTCAATGAAAAACTGGAATAAATTATTTAACTATAATTATTCAATATATATATTGGGATAAAGAGAGTTTAGACTAGGTATGTCAAACAAAACCTGGGACACTGTTCCCTAAGGTGGGAATTATGCTATCTTCTCCTTAAGGGGCTAAAAATACAGAATGCAAAATCCTTTGTATTCTCTACCTTAAATAGCAGCCGTCATTCTCATGGTTGTTTAATAATATTTATTACATATCTTTGAAAGAATGAACAGCTGTAACATGAACCCCAGTGACAGAAATGAAAGCCATTTTTTTTTGTCTAATGAAGGTTAATCAGAGAAGACAACGAGAGTGCTTTGTCTTGGGCCTCAATCTCAAAGGAAATCTTATATTTGACCATGTGTTGGAATTCTTCTGTTAGAAATACTCAGCATACTTACACTGAATGATGTCATTGCATGAAAATTAGGTTGTTTTTTTTTTTTTACTTCATACTACTGCTTTGCACAAAATGGCAATGATATTTGTATTTCTCATTGTTCTGGATAATTGCTATGGCCTCTAAATGGTGAAAGTAACTGATGTCAACCCAGATCTCTGCTTGGATCTGGCTTTTGTTCTGAGCTTTCATGGAAAAAAAAAAAGAAAGAAAAGATGTCAAAATTACCTTAACGTGACATGCTGAATAGTTCAGTTCAGTTGCTCAGTTGTGTCTGACTCTTTGCAACCCCATGAACCGCAGCACGCCAGGCTTCCCAGTCCATCACCAACTCCAGGAGTCCACCCAAACCTATATCCATTGAGTCAGTGATGCCATCCAACCATCTTATTCTCTATTGTCCCCTTCTCCTCCTGCCCTCAACCTTTCCCAGCATCAGGGTCTTTTCCAATGAGTCAGCTCTCCACATCAGGTGGCCAGAGTACTGGGGTTTCAGCTTCAATATCAGTCCTTCCAATGAACACACAGGACACAGGACTAATCTCCTTTAGGATGGACTAGTTGGATGTCTTTGTAGTCTAAGGGACTCTCAGAGTCTTAACAACACCACAGTTCAAAAGCATAAATTCTTCAGCGCTCAGCCTTCTTCACAGTCCAACTCTCACATCCATACATGACCACTGGAAAAAACATAGGCTTGACTAGACGGACCTTTGTTGGCAAAGTAATGTCTCTTCTTTTGAATATGCTATCTAGGGTGGTCATAACTTTCCTTCCAAGGAGTAAGTGTCTTTTAATTTCATGGCTGCAATCACCATCTAGAGTGATTTTGGAGCCCAGAAAAATAAAGCCTGACACTGTTTCCACTGTTTCCCCATCTGTTTCCCACGAAGTGATGGGACCAGATGCCATGATCTTTGTTTTCTGAATGTTGAGCTTTAAGCCAACTTTTTCACTTTCCTCTTTCACTTTCATCAAGAGGTTCTTTAGTTCTTCACTTTCTGCCATAAGGCTGGTGTCATCTGCATTTCTGAGGCTATTGATATTTCTCTCGGCAATATTGATTCCAGTTTGTGCTTCCTCCAGCCCAGCGTTTCTCATGATGTACTCTGCATATAAGTTAAATAAGCAGGGTGACAATATACAGCCTTGACGTACTTCTTTTCCTATTTAGAACCAGTCTGTTGTTCCCAGTTCTAACTGTTGCTTCCTGACATGCATACAGGTTTCTCAAGAGGCAGGTCAGGTGGTCTGGTATTCCCATCTCTTTCAGAATTTTCCACAGTTTATTGTGATCCACACAGTTAAAGGCTTTGGCATAGTCAATAAAGCAAAAATAGATTTTTTTTTTTTTTTTGGAGCTCTCTTGCTTTTTCCATGATCCAGCAGATGTTGGCAATTTGATCTCTTGTTCCTCTGCTTTTTTTAAAAACCAGCTTGAACATCTGAAAGTTCACAGTTCACGTATTGCTGAATCCTGGCTTGGAAGACTTTAAGCATCATTTTACTAGCGTGTGAGATGAATCCAATTGTGCGGTAGTTTGAGCATTCTTTGGCATTGCCTAAAAGTGAAAGTCGCATCTGACACTTTGTGACCCCATGGACTAAATTCTCCAGGCCAGAATAGTGGAGTGAACAGCAGCCTTTCCCTTCTCCATTGGATCTTCCCAACCTAGAGATGGAACCCAGGTCTCCTCCATTGCAGGTGGATTCTTTACCAGCTGAGCCACCAGGGAAGCCCAAGAATATTGGAATGGGTAGACTATCCCTTCTCCAGTGGATCTTCGTGACCTAGGACTCAAACAGGAATCTCCTGCATTGCAGGTGGAATTTTTACCAACTGAGCTAGTGAAGCCTATAGTTACTATAGGTGAAGGTTCTATAGTTAAATTCAATGTATTAATAAACCTGAATATATCTTCACTGCATTCAAGGTAGAACAACAGAAGCAATTAGACTTGCTAGTATTTACTGATGATTTGTTATGATAAAGCATCATGTGATGTTTTGCATTAATTATTTTGCTTAATACTAACACTCCATCATGCCTGTGTTAGTCCTATGTTGATGATATCAAAACTAACAGAATGAGGTAAGCAACCTAGATACTCCAACAACTGGTAAGATGTGGAAACTTTAACTCACGGCACTGACTCTGTGTGAGAAAAGTGTAATGTCGTATCAATTTGATAACCATTTGATCAGGGAAAACACAGGACTACCCCAGACTTTTGCATTAATGGAAACAATTAAAACATAAAAATATTCCAGTTTTCAGGTTTATTTGAATCTAAAATGAATTAGCCAAATAGGTCAGATAGATAAATAGGAGAAAACAAGAAAGGAAGGATCTTAAATGAGCACTACATGGAGAAAAAGACTGTCTCATGTACAGAAAAACATATATACAACTTGGATGTGTACAGTGGAGAGAATGGACCAAATCAAGAAAATAACAAGACTGAGATATGCCATCTTTGCCAAATGGCAGGAAGCTCCTGTAATTGGTAGAAAATATAAGTGGCAGTGTTTATAAAAATAATCTAAACAAAATTTCATAAACCAAAGAATGTGTTTCCTTTAGCAATTTTTTACATAATTTTTAAAATATTTTTATCACTTAGCTATATCATTTCTTTGTATAATTTGGGGGGGAAAGGCAAAGTAAAATTTAACCCTTGGTAGATTTTAAATATGAAATTCTAAGATTTAGAAACATATTCTAAGATTTAGAAGCATATTAGAAATTCTAATGAAACTATGCTATGCTATGCTATGCTAAGTCACTTGAGTCGTGTCCAACTCTGTGTGACCCTATAGATGGCAGCCCACCATGCTCCCCCGTCCCTGGGATTCTCCAGGCAAGAACACTGGAGTGGGTTGCCATTTCCTTCTCCAATGCATGAAAGTGAGAAGTGAAAGGGAAGTCACTCAGTCGTATCCGACTCTTAGTGACCCCATGGACTGCAGCCTACCAGGCTCCTCCACCCATAGTATTTTCCAGGCAAGAGTACTGGAGTGGGGTGCCATTGCCTTTTCTGAAACTATAAGATACTCTAATGAAGTTACTTTTTCAGGTCCATGAATTCCTGAAAAGGATAGATATATGGTGATGTCAGTAATTTTGATCCCAAAGATAAAGCTTGATTAAAATATATTTAGGCAATGAATAGTATCTCTTGAAGTTCACAACCAAATTAATGCTAATATATTCATTATTTTATGTTATATTTTAATTAACATAAGAGCAATTTTTATTATTTTTTAAGATTTTTTAAGATCCTAGAATCTCTTTTCTCTATTAGTGACCCAAATTTTTATCTAACAAGGTTAAATTTAATTTTATTTAAATCTATTTGATTATCAGTTGGGTGTTTAGTTTTTAAAAGGAATTAATAGTATTTTAATTCATTAATGTGTAAATATATGTTATTTCTTTTCTTAGCACTACATTAAATCATCACTCTTCAGAAACTTCACTTATTATACAGGTTCATATAATAATCAATGCTCATTATTTTCCCGTAGAAAAATGAACATGGAGAACAGAAAATTTTCCAGTATTTTTGAGTGTTAACAGAGGATCTTGTAATGAAGAATAAGGAGCAAGATATTCAAATAAATTATAGTGATTCCAAAGAGCTACCAATTCTTATTGTTGGTGGTGGTTGGCCTTTTCTCTAAGGTCCCTGTATCAGTGTGCTACAAGTATCCAGACTGCAGTGTACTAGGGAGGCCAGGGCCGCTGAAGTCGACAAGGAGCCACACTGATTGCCTCCAGCATCTTGGATAACTGGCGTCATATGAAGACACAGATGCTGAAATAACAAGGACTCTCGGGGGCTGAAGAAGTAGGAAAGATGTGCTCCGGAAAGTTACAAGACTGAAAATTCCACTTTTCTAATTACCTTCTGGACTCCAGAAGTCTTTGCTGATATGTGAAAAATAAGCTATATTATTTTTCATATTCAGATAAATGTTTTTATTAAATTCAATGCATATACTGAATTGAAATTCAAAATAATACACTCATATGAGAGCATATTTTATAACTAGCTATAGTTTACTTGGGGGAAAATTGATATATTTGCTTAATAGCATAAGTAAATAAGGGGTACCTTTGCAACCAGGCTTTTGTTGACTGTCCATGGAAGAGGCTCCTAAGTAGAATGGGTATTGATAATCTCAAGTACTCACTCTCATACTCTACTGGTGAGAAATGAATCCAGAATATCTTTTATAGGGTGGTTACACAATTTTACTGTGGCCTTTAAAATCTGGGTAGCTTTACATTCAACAATTATACTTCTTAAAATTTAAGGAAATATATTAATTTAAATGGAATAAAAGAGTAAACAAAGCTATTCTTAATGTATAAAAATAAAAAAATACTTATGGTCAGTAAAAAATTCTAAATGCATCTGTATAATAAAATACTATGGAACCACTTAAATGATTGGAAGAATATCTATGTACATCAAAAAGATAGTATAGTTGAAATTATAAAGGCAAATACAAAGTATTTTTTTCAATATGATAAGGTATGTCCCATTAATGATATTTGTATATGACTGGTGCGATAATTTCTACCTTTTAATTTTGCATTTTGTACAGATAGCATTTATTATTATGTAACAAGTGAAAAATTGAAGTAAAACATTACAGAAGAAAATGTGTATACACTTATATGCACACACACATGAACACACACACAGAAAGAAAAAAGAGCAGAAACAGGAATAGAAAAAAATTGAAAGATGGTGATAATGAATAAACTTATACTGCAATACCTTAAATTATATAATAAAGTTATTTCATTTAGCCCCTACCCCTATTCTATTCTAGTTGCTGCTGCTGCTGCTGCTGCTGCTGCTGCTAAGTCGCTTCAGTTTTGTCCGACTCTGTGGGACCCCATAGACGGCCGCCCACCAGGCTCCCTCATCCCTGGGATTCTCCAGGCAGGAACACTGGAGTGGGTTGCCATTTCCTTCTCCAATGCAAGAAAGAGAAAAGTGAAAGTGAAGTCCCTCAGTCCTGTCTGACTAGTAGCAACCCCATGGACTGCAGCCTACCAGACTCCTCTGTCCAAGGGATTTTCCAGGCAAGAGTACTGGAGTGGGGTGCCATTGCCTACTCCAATTCTATTCTAGTTAAGGGTGATCATTTGTTTGATTTAATTATTCTCTGGCATGTCCACAATATTTCCAAGTTTTCTGAGCATTCTGGATGCAATTTCCATGATGCAAGCTGTTTCAAAGCATTTCCTGATTGAACCTCCAGTGCCCTCACTTGGTTGATGGCAGTTCTGTTCCTCTTTTCTTTCCACCTGGTTTACTTCATTAGAGGTTAGAACTAGACATGGAACAACAGACTGGTTCCAAATAGGGAAAGGAGTATGTCAAGGCTGTATTTTGTCACCCTGCTGATTTAACTTACATGCAGAGTATACCATGAGACATGCTGGGCTGGATGAAGCACAAGCTGCAATCAAGATTGCCAGGATCAATACCTTATATGCAGATGACACCACCCTATGGCAGAATGTGAAGAAGAACTAAAGAGCCTCTTGATGAAAGTAAAAGAGAAGAGTGAAAACATTGGCTTAAAGCTCAACACTGAGAAAACTAAGATCATGGCATCTGGTCCCATCACTTCATGGCAAATAGATGGGGAAACAGTGGGAACAGTGACAGGCTTTATTTTGGGGGGCCCTAAATTCATTGTAAATGGTGACAGCAGCTATGAAATTAAAAGATATTCGCTCCTTGGAAGAAAAGTTGACCAACTTAGACAGCATATTAAAAAGCAGAGACATTACTTTGCCAACAGATGTCCGTCTAGTCAAAGCTATGGTTTTTCCAGTAGTTGTGTATGGGTGTGGGAGCTGAACTATAAAGAAAGCTGAGTGTCAAAAAAATTGATGCTTTTGAACTGTGGTATTGGTGAAGACTCTTGAGAGTCCCTTGGACTGTAAGGTGATCCAACCAGTCCATTCTAAAGGAAATCAGTCCTGAATATTCATTGAAAGCACTGATGCTGAAGATGAAGCTCCAATATTTTTGCCACCTGATGCAAGAACTGACTCATTTGAAAAGACCCTGATGCTGGGAAAGATTGAAGGTGGGAGGAGAAGGGGATGACAGAGGATAAGATGATTGGATGGCATCACCGACTCAATGCACATGAGCTTGAGTAAACTCTGGGAGTTGGTGATGGACAGGGAGGCCTGGTGTGCTGCAGTCCATGGGGTCTCAAAGAGTTGGATATAACTGAGCAACTGAACTGAACTGAACTGAACTTGCTTCACTATTGGCAACATCTCTCTGTGCTACAAAATGTGTGGCTTTGAATAGCTAATTTTGTTAAAATATGTGAAAAGTAATGGTTTTTTCACAGAATCAATATAAAATTGTTATTTTACTTCAATGTCCTAAATTTTTATGGCATGAAATATCACAAAATTTCTATAGAGCTATACTTTTCATCAGATGTTTTCTGTGTGTCTATTTTGCTGGCTTCTTTCCACTCTGCTTCATCTTTCCCTTTTTCAAGCACCTAAACTTCCAATTTTTTTTTTTTTAAGTTAAGGTGGACATTCTTTCAGCTTAGGAGAACATTCCCAAAGTTAGCCACTTCAGCCCATTTTATGCCACAATTCTGAAAAAACATAACTCAAAAAATCCCTCAAGAGCTTTCCCTAGTTATATTGGCTCTAAATGGAGCCAACTTTCGAAGTAACTGTGTTCCTTCACGTTTCCTTCATGTTAGTTTTATAAACTTTTATAAAAATATTAAGCTATGAGGATATAATACCTATTATTATCTATTTTAAAGTGACAAAAGGACATAAGGTAAATATGGAAACGTTCATGATAGTTTGTAGTAAAACTAGTTAATTACACTAAAGATACTATCAGGCCTTTTTGGCTGAAACTGAAAATAGACTTAACTGTCAGTACTGATGACCTCTGAGAAAGCAAATGACTCATCAAAAGGACTAAGCAGGAGCATAAATCACAAGTCAAAACCTTGGTTTAGAACTCATCAATAGTTTTTACTCTCAAGACTGAATTTGTTTATTAAATCAAAATTAATAAAAATATGAAAATTGTTATATTTATTCACTTGGTATCATTTCCCTGAGATTCATCCAAGTTGTTAGTATTTCAATAGCTCATTCCCTTTGAGTGCTTAGTATTATTCTGTGGTATGTGTATACCGCATTTTGTTTAACCATTCAGTCAGTAAAGGACAGATGAGTAGTTTCCATGTTTGGGCCACAAAAAATAAAGCTGCTGTGAAAATTTGTTTACAAGTTCCTGTGTGAAAATAAGTTTTACATCTTTGGAGTAAATGCTCATGAGTGTAATTGTTGAGCCATATGCTATGCCATGTTTATCACTAATTTTTACAGATACGTAGTGTAAAGGCACTCCCACTGCACCTCCAACTTATTCAACAAATACAAGATAAATAATAGGTGATTTTATAATAAATCTCTATAAAAAGAATTATATTCAACATGTAGACAAAACAGCAAGTGAAATAGTCACTAGAATATGAAATATAAAAGTATACTTGTAGGAAAATTTTTAGAAAATTATATGAATATCTCGATATACAAATTCTACAATAACATTCCTCTATTTAAACTTTAAGTGTTATAATAATAGATAACTATTTTAATGAAGTAATAGTCACACAAAGGTTTAATTCCTTGATTATTCAAAATACATTCTTCAATTCTTTTAAAAAAATTTTAGACTCTCAATACATATTCCAGTACCTGAATGAGTAAATCATATCACTTTGTCCCAAACTGACATTTCAAAAGATGACTTCAAATACATGTGCAGAGATATTTTTGAGTTCATTCAAGCTGAGCAGTACTTCTTATCTTTTGAAATGTCAGGTGATTGATCTGAGCAAAAGGGAAACAGGTCTCTTTTTAAACATCATCATACATGTGAGCATAGAATTATGACTTAGTTTCTCCATGCACACTGTGGAAAAATTCATATTTATTTGTGGGCAAAGATTTTCATTCCTTTGTGGGCAAAGCAGTACAAAAGCAAAAATCAACTATCTTAATTATTTTGTATTGGGAATTTTAATTGAAGTCCATCTTCCCACTTGGAATTTTCTAATTGTTTCAAGGGGGTTAAAACTTTCATTATCATGTAGTAATACAGCACTATGAAAATTCAAGAGCTCCATGATATGGATCAAACATCTTAATAGGGTTTCTGAAACATAAATTTGCCATTAAAACTACTTTTAAAAATTACAAAACAACTGCATGAAATATTCATGTACCCTTAATTCCACATGAATACTTTTACACCTCCCAGATTTACTTAAAGTCAAATTAAAAATTCCAATGAAGTTTTGCATTGTATAAAGGTAGCAGATAGATAGCATACATCTGCTTTAGATTACTTCTAAAGCTCTACTAAAATTACTTATACAGAGATTAAAAAAAAAAAAAAACAAAGTCATAATGAGCAAGAGAATAGGAAAAGAGACAACAGAAAATTATGTTGAAAGATAGACAAGTGGCTTAATGATAAATACGAGGCCCAAGATAGTTGAATCATAAATCAACAGGCAAAAAAATTAATTAGCTACCTTATTTTTACAAGTCCCAAGAAGAAAGATTTCTTTCATGAGATAAAACTGATAGAATGCCAGATACATTTTAGTGCAAGGAGAAGAGTAATATAATTCACAAAATATTTGGAGGTATTTTATTGATAGGCAGAAAAAACAAGACAGTTATTCAGAGAAAAAATATATTTAAGGAAAAGATAGATAATTATAATATAACTATTGAATGATAGCAGTCACATAGGAAGAATAATACAAATGGTAAATGTAGACCTTTTTGTTTGTTTTTGTTGTTTTTCAGTCACTAAGTCATGTCTGAATCTTTGCAATCTCATGGACTGTAGACACCAGACTCCTCTGTCCATGGGATTTCCCAGGCAAGAATACTGGAGTGTGTTGCCATTTCCTTCTCCAGGGGTTCTTGCCAACTCAAGGATCGAATCCATGTCTCCTGCATTGCTGGCAGATTCTTTACATCAGAGCCACCAGGGAAACACAATGTAGATCTAATAAAATTTTTCGATGAATAAAAGTGATGGAATGATGTGATGTGATGGTTATGGAGGGGGATTAGTAAAAAAGAAAAATCTTTATTATTGTGACATCAATAATGTACGAAGTGTAAATAAATTGAGACGCTCAAGTATGCCTATATTATTTAGAGATATAGTGCTATATACAAAAAAAAATCAGCTAAAAGGGTGAAAATTGTTGATTTTGGAGATAAAAATGTGAGGAGCAGAGACACACAACCACTGTTTTATTAACAAGCTTTATGTGTGTGTCTTTAAATTATACACAAGTATAAAACTGAGTAAAAAAAAAACCAAAACCCAAAAAAGTAATAATAATATAGTTAATGTGGTTTTAAATATTTCGGAATTACTCAGCATTTCATATGTAGTATTCTCCAGTTTTTATTTTTGATTCCAGCATTATATCGTCAACTCCTATACATGTCAATAATATTAATCTCTTTCAGTAAGTTATGTAGGTTTATAGTATTCTGATACATAGGCTAATATACAATTTAGTTTTCCATTTTCCCACTGTTGGCAATTTAGTAAAGATTCTTGCACATGTTTATGAGTTTATTTATATTTGCATACTTAGAATTGGAATTGAGGGATTGCAGGATTAAAATTTCAGTCTTTCCTAGGTGTTGAAAACTTGTTCTATATGGTCTGTAAAATTTTTCAATTGAAATATTCCAAATTTGGCAAGGGATTAATACTGTTTCCCTTGTAGCTTGGCTGGTAAGGAATTCTCCTGCAATGCGGGAGACGTGGGTTCAATCCCTTGGTTGGGAAGATCCTTTGAAGAATGGAAAGGCTACCCACTCCAGTATTTTGGCCTGGAGAATTCCATGGACTCTATAGTCCGTGGGGTTACAAAGAGTTCGACACTACTGAGTGACTTTCACTTTTCTTCCCACTCCAAAGAGAGGAAGTACTTAACCTGTGACCACTGATTTCTGAGATTTCTGATTTACGGAAACTATTTATTGGTAAATTCTATAATGACTTTATTGCTGTATTTCTATAGTGACTTTCCTGTAAGGAATTTATGGTTTGTTTGTTTGTTTTTTTTTTCATTTTTATTTGTGCGTGCCTGCATGCCAAGTTGCTTTAGTCGTATCTGAGTCTTTGTAACCCTATGGACCCTAGGCTACCAGGCTCCTCTATTCATGGGATTCTCTAGGCAAGAATTCCAGAGTGGGTTGCCATGCCCTTCTCCAGGGGATCTTCTCGACCCTAAGTTCGAACCCACGTCTCCTGCTTCTCCTGCCTTGCAGGCAGATTCTTTACCTGCTGAACAAAATATGAGTTAAGGAATGGCTATGAACATTCAATATTTAAAAGCCAAGGTAAATGTATAAACATAATGAAGCCTATTGAAAAGTATAGGGTTTCAATGCATTTAAATAAGTATCGCAATTATAACTCCAAAAATAGAATGTTTAAGTATAAAAAGAATCTTAAAAGACAAATCTATTTTTAAAACATGTTACTTGTGACCTCAAAATAAATATGAACTGAGGAAAATGTCAAGGAAGAAAAGTAAGGAAAATGAGTTAGAGAGACTAAACACAGTTTAATTTTATTTTTGTCAAAATCTTTTCATTGAATTGAAATTAGCACCTTAAGTTTTAAATCACTGAAGAAAGAAATGTTAGTAAAAAAAAAAAAAAAAAGATGGAATGGAAAGGAATCCCCAGAAAGCATAAAATAAAATCATACATTGGACCAAATATAATGTTATTTAAATAAATATGAGGAGCTTAAATTATTTTATTGAAATTTAAGATACTCAAACTGAATATAAGGAAAACTATTTAACATTGTTGGTTAAGGAAAATGTTGGTTCATGAATATTCTTTTGTAAAAAATTACCTTCCAAATAAGAAAGCTTGAAAATGATTTAAGAAACATTTTAAAGGATGGAAATATAAGAGGAAATGACAAAATATAGATGAACTTAGTGATGTGATTGAATGCAATATCTTTCTGGCTTCCCTGCCTGTGAACTCTTTTCTCATTTTATAATGATCTGCGCACATTTGTCACTTATTCAATTATTTACCAATAGGCCACAACCTTAAAGAATGAATGACTCTCTTCTTGAAATTTTATTATTGAATTTCTGTGTTACTTTTAAGGTAGCATTTAGATTTGATGATACAACTCCTGCACCATATAAAGTCTCTAGTGGCAGGAAACATGCATTAGTAATTTTTGTTGCTTAATGTCTGCTAAAATATGAGGAGCATATATATTAAAACTATGAATTGAGTTAAATTGATTTTTTAAAATGGTCTTAGCCTTCTTATTCATATGAATATATTTTCATAAATAATCATACTTGGGGATATTGTGATAATTGCTCTGTGTTAGAATTATGTCTAATTCATATATCTTTGGATGTGTTAGGAATGTTTTCAAACTCTTAAGATCTTGGTATTATTGTTGTTATTTAGGCACTAAGTTATGTCTGACTCTTGCGACTCAGTGGACTGTAGCCTGCTAGACTCCTCTGTATGTACTTGCAAAATTCTGAAAATGATGCCAATTTATAAGTATCTTTGCATTTAGAAGACCCAACGTTTTTCAATCATGCAACACAAAAATATATTAAAATAGCACAGATTTTATTAATAAAAACATGATATGCTTTCTATCTATTCTTTACTTTTTCTTGTCTTCTTCTACTAAACAATATTTAATGAGTTATATTTTGGAAGAATAGCTAAATAGCTGTAATATCAAAGAGTAAATCTAAAAATTAAAACCTGCATTAATACTTGAACCTTGGTTTATATTTATTTTGAGTGGAATACATATTTCCTTTTAGCTTATTGAAAAATGTTTGATGGTATCCTGAGTATCAATTTTAAATAGAAGTCAAAAGTAAAAAGCAGAGAAGAAAAAATGAACCTTGTTTTAGCTGGGCTTCCCTGCTGGCTCAGAGGGTAAAGTGTCTGACTATAACACGGGCAACCTGGGTTAGATCACTATGAGAAATTGAAATCATCTCAAAATTTTACTTAAGTCAAAAGCAGTTAATGTTTAGTTAATAATATATTTTAGAAAGATATCCATTAAATTCTAATGAAACAGTGCATGTGTATAACTAATATTCAAATTTGGACACAACTACTGGTAAAATTACTGTAACTATGACTGCATGTGTGGCTAAAGCAGCTCAATGCCTAGTAGAAATCCAATTTTACAATTCTTTTTTATAGCCATTTCTAGAATTGAATTTTTCATTGTTTTTAAGTTATTTCAATTTCAACCTTATAGTCCAATCTGTTCACATACACCCTAGCTTGGGAATTGCTAATAAGTGCAGACAAATTAATTTATTCATTTTGGTTTTTTTTCAGGTATTTGGGTGTTCTAAGTTGTGTGAATTTTACTTTGAGTTGTAAAGCACTTTCTTTCTGTTCTTTCTGTCAGAACTGTAGTTGTCAGATCTGAAATAAGAAACTCAATTAGAAGAACATTTTAGGTACCCATGGATTATACTAAAGCACAGCGATATTTCAGATCATGCATCTTACAGAAATAAAGTTTCTATAATTTGATCAGCAGTAAAAAGAAAATATTAATTGTTCCATATTTGTTACCCTGAAGCAAATAAATTGATGGTTATGTTATCCTTAGCTCTGAACACCAGAGCTATAGGACACAGATGTAAAAAATTCTTAACTGTAAACTCTGTATCTTTGAAAAAATTGATGAATATAGCTAAAGCCAACTGGTAAAACTGGTGAAGATTTGTTTGTTTCCTCAGAGGCCCCTTGCTTCTCTGTGGAATACCAGCTTAAGACAAAGATGTATTCAGCGCATGACTGAAATATTTGGGAAGTCCTGATGGAATTTACATTAGCTAAGATGGTGTAAGGAAATGACTCATCCTTAAAGAAAATTGTGTTTAATTATGTACCTTCTCCCAATCTTTATGTTCTATTGTTCAAGCAAATCATTATTTATGTATGAATTACCTGAAATTCAAATTTTTATTTATGCTATTTATATATACAGAGTAGCACAATTATGTTGTCTTAAGCATTACTGGTTATTGACTATCCCCAGACTCCCACTGTTTCTTCTACTTGTCTTTTAGTGAAAAATGTAGAAGAAATAATGCTGACAAAATTTCTAAATGAGTAGGTACTAAGCTATTGTTCTTTCTATCATACAGAAAATTTAACACTAAAGCTTTCTCTAGACAGTTAGTCCCTAAAGTTTTTGACAATACAACCCACCATTAAAATATTTTTGGACAAATAACCCCAAACATATTTATTTAAAAATTGTTTACTGATTGTTTACTTCTTTACTGATTCAAAATGTACCATATTGTAAACCATCACAAAATACAAATTATAAATGATTAAATTTATTTTATAACATAGACTTACATTTATACTTAAAACTGTCTTTTTGATGATTTAGAAGTGTTTTGCAAATTTCTTGTCATATTATTTAGACCATCACTGTTTTTGTCATGTGAGGTGGCCAACCAGAAGATTGAACCTGACTGATAAGTATCAGTTCTTCCATGTTCTGATATTTGCTCATGTTTGGATTATTAATCTTACTTAGAAGAAATCTTTTTAGGCCACTTTGCTATTTTGTGAGTCCCTTGGACTGCAAGGACATCCAACCAGTCCATTCCGAAGGAGATCAGCCCTGGGTATTCTTTGGAAGGAATGATGCTAAAGCTGAAACTCCAGTACTTTGGCCACCTCATGCGAAGAGTTGACTCATTGGAAAAGACTCTGATGCTGGGAGGGTTTGAGGGCAGGAGGAGAAGGGGACAACAGAGGATGAGATGGCTGGATGGCATCACTGACTCGATGGGTGTGAGTCTGAGTGAACTCCAGGAGTTGGTGATGGACAGGGAGGCCTGGCGTGCTGCGATTCATGGGGTCCCAAAGAGTCAGACACGACTGAGTGACTGAACTGAACTGAACTGAACTATTATATTAATTAATTAAAACTATAAAATACACAGTGTATAAGTCCATTCTACTGTGCACATACAAACATCAAAATGTCAGAAAATGCTCAGCAAATAGAAAATTAAGTGTGACTCTGTCTATCCAGGATGTGGAACTTCCACTCTTTACACAGGACACTCTTGCATGCTTTCTCTGACATATGACTCCCCCTCCAAAAAAGGGGGACTAAGCAAGTCACCAGCATCAGTCTTCATATTCAGACTCACTATGGATTGTCCCCAGTTTTCAGGCAATCTCCTTAGACCATTTGTCTTCCAACTGAGGTACACATAGCCTAGGGTTACAAGATACAAGTTCAGATGGTTTGAAGAAAATTAATTTCCTGATCCTCACTTCCATATGGATTCTTTCCTAAGACGGATAAGTTTTCTGAGTCAAGCAGCTTCTTTCCTATATATCCTTTCACTAGTACATTTATCTACCTCTTATATAAAAGGGATACATTTAAATAAAATTGTGGAGGAATTAGGATTAAACATAATCTAAAGAAGTAATGACCATACAGTATTGTACCTGTTCATCGTTTCTTTTAAATTAGTAATGTGTTTCAAATCGTCATTATATTTAGATCTCATTGGATGTAATTAAAAGACTGACATAGAGATTTCCTTGGTGATCCAGTAGTTAAAACTCCATGCTGCCAGTGCAGGGGATAAGGATTCAATCCCAGGTAGGGCATTGAAATCCCACTTGCTGCTCAGGCATCCAAGAGATTAAAAAAACAAACAAAACAAAGATTGACACAGCCCATCCATTTTGAAATGATAATATTATACTCTTTCTTCTCAAGTACACATGGAACATTCTCTATATTTGTGACCTAAGATGTAATACAAATCAAGTCTCAGTAAATTTAAGAAATCTAAAGTCATATTAAACATCTTTTCCCACCACAATGCTATGCGATTGGAAATCAATTACAGGAAAAGAAAAGAAAAACTGTAAAAAAAATTCAAACACATGGAGGTTAAACAATATGTTACTAAATGATCAATGGATCATTGAAGAAATAAAGAGCAAAATTTAAAAAAATTCCTAGAAACAAATGATAATGAAAACACAATAATCCAAAATATAATGGTCACAGCAAAAGCAGTTCTAAGTTCTAAGAAGGAAATTTATAGCAATACAGTTTTACCTCAGGAAACAAAAAAATCTCAATAAACCATGTATTCTTACACCTAAAGCAACTAGACAAAGAATAACAAACAAAACCCAAAGGTAATAGAAGAAAAGAGCTCATAAACATCAGAACAGAAATAAAATAGAGATGAAGTAAACAACAGCAAAGATCCTACATTCTGGTTTTTTGAGAGGATAAACAAAATTGATAAACCTTTTTCCAAACCATCAAGAATGAAAAGCAAATGATTCAAATCAATAAAATTATAAATGAAAGAAATTGCAGCAGGCACCACAGGAATATAAAGGATCATAAGAGATTACTATACGCAACTGTATGCCAATAAAATAGACAACCCAGAAGAAATGGACAAATTCTCAGAAAGTCACAAACTTCCAAGACTGAATCAGGAAAAAAACATAAAATATGAACAGGCCAGTCACAAGTAATGAAATTGAAACGGTGATTAAAAATCTCCTAATAAACAAATATCCAGAACCAGGTGGCTTCAAATTGAATTTTATCAAACATTTAGAGAAGAGTTAATACTTAATCCCTCTGAAACTTTCATAAAACTGCAGGGAACATTCCTCAACTCATTCTGTGAGGTCACCATCACCTTGATACCAAAACCAAACACAAATCAGTTCAGTTCAGTTGCTCAGTCGTGTCCGACTCTTTGCAACCCCATGAATTGCAGCACACCAGGCCTCCCTGTCCATCACCAACTCCCGGAGTTCACCCAGACTCACATCCATCAAGTCCGTGATGCCATCCAGCCATCTCATCCTTTGTTGTCCCCTTCTCTCACTGCCCCCAATCCCTCCCAGCATCAGAGTCTTTTCCAATGATAGATACCACAAAAAATGAAAATTGTAGGTCAATATCAATAATGACATAGATGCAAAAATCCTCAGCTAATTTCTAACAAATCTAATCTAACAATACATTAAAAGGTTCAATACTCTATTCAGTACTCTGTAATGGCCTATATGAAAAGAAACTAAAAAGAATGAATATATATATACACATATGTATATATATGTATGCATACATATATATGTGTACATATGTATATGTATATATATGTATATATGTGTATATATAAGAGATTCATTTAACTGCACAACTGAAACTAAAACAACATTGTAAATTATACCCCAATTATACCCCAATAAAAATTTTCAAAAATAAAGAAAAAATAAAATGGCAATATTTAGTGAGCAAAATTTCAAAACTTTTAGCTATTCAAACTGTTAGTATTTAATTGTCAACCTAAAATTTTCTTGAAAATACTTGCTTTATTCTAAATTGTCATAGGGGATGAAGAGGAAAAAGTACTATTAAGACACTGCTTTAACCAGGCCCTGTCATTATAGCATCAGCCTACACTGAAAATTAACTTTTTTGATATAAAACCAGTAGTTATTCAGTTTTAATTACTGAATACAATCAATAGTAATTCTGTGCAGTGTTTCTTAGATCTTCCTAATGAATCATGTGTTTGAGGAGTCTTCTGTGTCAGAGTGACTTTAATGTAGTTATTTTATTATATTATTACTACTACTGTTACTGTTTCTTCATTAATGTTTAGGGCATAGGACTGTTGACTGATTTTTTTCAAGGGTTGTTATAGGCCACAGTCCCTGGCTCAATGGTAAAGAACCCTCCTGGCAATGCAGGAAACCTAGGATTGATCCCTGGGTTGAGAAGATCCCCTGGAGAAAGAAATGGCAATCCACTCCAGTAATCTTGCCTGGAGAATCCCATGGAGAGGAACCTGGAGGGGTACATGTCATGGGGTCACAAAAGAGTCAGACATGACTTAGAGACTAAACAACAACCATAAGTCAAATGTGTATGTGATTTTTGCATTCATTCTGGCTATGCTAACAACTACTACATCATCTTTAAAGAACATTATTTTATTGTAAATCTTGCTTTATCATTGACGCTTCCAAATAATTCCAGGTAGCAAGTTGCTATTTTCATAACATTTCTGTTTTAAATTAAAAGAAAAACCTCATTTTAAGTTCTCATTGTTTCTAATTAGTAAGAAAGGAAAGTTTTTCAATAAATAAAAATCACACAGATGCATACACATATTGCATTTTTGAATGAGGACATAATGAACCAGAATTATTCACTTAGAGAACATGGCAAAAAGTAAATGATTAAAAATAATCCCATTATCCAAATGCCATGGTCTACATTGCTATACTCTTTGAGTGGGTAGCAAACCAGAAAATATGAAATTCAACTCAAAAGGTAATACTTTAATAAAAGATAGAATATTTTGTTATGAAGACATTGCCCTGATGATGTCTACTAAAAATCTTTTTTATAATAATGACAATTTTTATATTCATTTTAATAAAGATACAAAAATAAGAACAATGGCATTTATGACATTGGATGTTTTATGTTTTCTTTATACTATTTATATATGTTATTATTCTTTCTAATGTATGTATTCTTTTGAATAAATTTCCTTTGTATTAATACTGTCTATTAATATCTAGTGTGAAATGTATCTTTGACCATATTTTCTCTGTTTTAACTTTCTTTCTCCTTAGACAACTGGACTATATTTTCCAAGCTCCTTTTCAGTATGCACGGCCACTTGACTTAGGTCCAGCTAATTGAATAAGAAGTAATTAGCTCTCCTTTTGGGAACAAACAATAAACACTTTCCCTTGCATTCTTGGGCTTCCCTGATAGCTCAGTTGGTAAAGAATCCACCTACAAGGCAGGAGACCTCGATTTGATTCCTGAAGGGATCAGCTGGAGAAGGGATAGGTAGGCTACCCACTCCAACAGTCATGGGCTTCCCTTGTGACTCAGCTGGTAAAGAATCTGCCCTCAATGTGGGAGACCTGGATTTGATCCCTGGGTTGGGGAACAGCTACTCACTCCTGTATTCTGGCCTGGAGAATACCATGGACTGTATGGGTCGCAAAGAGTGGGATGCCATTGAGTGATTTTTACTTTCACTTTTCTCAGGAAAAGTGAAAGCAATAGTCACTCAATGCCCAGGCTATGCTCTTACCATCAACTGACAGAATGGAGAGGAATTCAAGGATTTAGAGGCAAGCAAGAACACCGTTTGGAAGGATTCAGAGAGTCCTGATGACTACGTAGAGCAGGACTCCCATGAGGGTCTGTCCCTTTCTTAAGTGAAAAATAAACTAGTTTCATAAAACTAGTGAGTTTTAGTGGCTTGGTCTTTAAATTAATCTGTTCTGGATAAATACAACGTGTTGGGGCTTCCCAGGCGGTTAGTGATAAAGAACTCACCTACATATGGAGGAGATATAAGAGATGAGGGTTTAATCTCTGGATCAGGAAGAATATATGAGGAAGGACATGACAGCCCACTCCAGTATTCTTGTCTGGGAAATCCCATGAGCAGAAGAGTCTGGAGGGCTACAGTCCATAGCGTCACAGTCAGACCCCTAGGAATCAAAAGATACCCCAGGAGTACCTGAAGAATCAAACTGGGAATCCTGCCTTGCAAGCAGATTCTTTATCAGCTGAGCTACCAGGAAGCCCCATTTCTCTTTCATATGTTTGATTTCTCTTTTATATATTAGATTATTTAGAGATGAAACTCAAAATTACCCTGTTATGAAATGCAGTGGTAGAATCCATGACTTTTGACTCTGGACTCTTAATGACTACTATAAGGATATACACACACCATCAGTGAGTATGCAGATTCAGTCCTAAATATAATACCTATTATTATCTCTCTAGTATTTTCCCATTATGTTAATGTGCTTTGCTTCTTTATAACTACATTATAACCCTGTTGAAAGAAAAGATCATATCTAAACATTATGGTAAGAGGTGGCATTTGCTCAAATATTTCCATTGATTGATTCACTTACCAATTTATTGCTTCAGAGAATATATTCCCTATGGCTTAATATAATGTTATTTAATTTTTTTTGCTTTACCTATAACATGATTCCTTGATTACATGATATATGTTCTATACTTTAAGAACTATTTTAACCCCACTGTTTAATTAAAATACACACATAATAAAACAAGGGCAGTGTTTTACATTCAGTGGACAACAACACAAACGGAAAGCTCTTGTTCTCTGGCATATTTACTTAGTTTGAAATGAATACTGCATAACTAAATGGAATTTTGTTATGCCGTTTCTTGAGCGACACACCATGTGCCACAAAATGCTGCTACCTTTCACACATTGAGTGGCCTTCATTTATATTTAGACATTTTATCTCATGCAAAATGTTCTCAAATATTTGTAAAGCAGTAAGAGGAATAATTTAACATCATAGCAATAATTTATGCTGCACTTCTTAAACAAAGAAAACATGCTTTTCCCCATTAAGTCCTGTAAGCTATGTATAGGGTTTGCATCAAAATATAATGCTTGCATTGAAGCACAACAGAAAGCTTTTCTAGGGATTGGCCTGTTTGAGATGTTTTACATACTTTTACACTCTGCTTTTGGATTGCAGAGTCATGTGTATTTTGATTCTTAGGGATGATTTCTCTAACTAGATTTTGCCAGGATAGCATTAAAACTCTAACCATTCAAGATGTTTTCTAATCAGCTTTTCTAAACGGAAAAAGTGACCATATTTGTCTTTAACCTTTGATTTCAATGATCAATTGCACTTGAGAAACAGTTTTCCAATGAATTAGAAACTTACCAGCAGGTCAGTTTTTCAAATTTCATCCCCACATCCTCCTTTATTTCCATTCACATGGCCATTTGATATATATTAACTCTGTTTTTCTTTTTTCTCTGACTTCTTCTTCTAGAATGATATGCTGCATGAAACCAGGCACTTTTGTCACTGTTTTCTTGAAAATATTATTTTATATCCATGTCCCAGCACATAGTATGATCCATCAACATTTCTTGAATGAATGAATGAATACAGAGATGAATTCAAGTTTCATTTCTAATTCATTGTGTTTCAGAAGTATTTGGCACAGAGAATTAACTATGTTGAATCTACCAAGTTATAAAAAGATTCATCACATTTTTATCCTATTTCAATCCAAAATGAAAGCTGTTACACATATTAAAAAAAAGAGATAGATGATAAACCTGTTCTCCAATTGCTTA
This sequence comes from Neotragus moschatus, assembly GCA_006410615.1. Classification (NCBI taxonomy): domain Eukaryota; kingdom Metazoa; phylum Chordata; class Mammalia; order Artiodactyla; family Bovidae; genus Neotragus; species Neotragus moschatus. The sequence goes on from SJYA01000949.1 coordinate 142,948, forward strand.
ATTTAGAATCTTAAAATTTAAATATAAATAAATCAATTAACTCATTTAAAAATATTTTTTTTAAGTCACACATCATAGTTTATTCCTGTCCTGTCACATACATTTCTTGCATAGGCAATTTGAGTTCTCATTTAGAAACACTGACAACTTATTTTAAAATAGTCTGTTTGTTCTCTAGTTAGATGTGCGAGACACAGAAATAGAACACTGTGTGATGGAACAGATGCTATAGCAATGGTGAGTTTATATGTGGATGCCAATAACAGATGNGAGATGAGGGTTTAATCTCTGGATCAGGAAGAATATATGAGGAAGGACATGACAGCCCACTCCAGTATTCTTGTCTGGGAAATCCCATGAGCAGAAGAGTCTGGAGGGCTACAGTCCATAGCGTCACAGTCAGACCCCTAGGAATCAAAAGATACCCCAGGAGTACCTGAAGAATCAAACTGGGAATCCTGCCTTGCAAGCAGATTCTTTATCAGCTGAGCTACCAGGAAGCCCCATTTCTCTTTCATATGTTTGATTTCTCTTTTATATATTAGATTATTTAGAGATGAAACTCAAAATTACCCTGTTATGAAATGCAGTGGTAGAATCCATGACTTTTGACTCTGGACTCTTAATGACTACTATAAGGATATACACACACCATCAGTGAGTATGCAGATTCAGTCCTAAATATAATACCTATTATTATCTCTCTAGTATTTTCCCATTATGTTAATGTGCTTTGCTTCTTTATAACTACATTATAACCCTGTTGAAAGAAAAGATCATATCTAAACATTATGGTAAGAGGTGGCATTTGCTCAAATATTTCCATTGATTGATTCACTTACCAATTTATTGCTTCAGAGAATATATTCCCTATGGCTTAATATAATGTTATTTAATTTTTTTTGCTTTACCTATAACATGATTCCTTGATTACATGATATATGTTCTATACTTTAAGAACTATTTTAACCCCACTGTTTAATTAAAATACACACATAATAAAACAAGGGCAGTGTTTTACATTCAGTGGACAACAACACAAACGGAAAGCTCTTGTTCTCTGGCATATTTACTTAGTTTGAAATGAATACTGCATAACTAAATGGAATTTTGTTATGCCGTTTCTTGAGCGACACACCATGTGCCACAAAATGCTGCTACCTTTCACACATTGAGTGGCCTTCATTTATATTTAGACATTTTATCTCATGCAAAATGTTCTCAAATATTTGTAAAGCAGTAAGAGGAATAATTTAACATCATAGCAATAATTTATGCTGCACTTCTTAAACAAAGAAAACATGCTTTTCCCCATTAAGTCCTGTAAGCTATGTATAGGGTTTGCATCAAAATATAATGCTTGCATTGAAGCACAACAGAAAGCTTTTCTAGGGATTGGCCTGTTTGAGATGTTTTACATACTTTTACACTCTGCTTTTGGATTGCAGAGTCATGTGTATTTTGATTCTTAGGGATGATTTCTCTAACTAGATTTTGCCAGGATAGCATTAAAACTCTAACCATTCAAGATGTTTTCTAATCAGCTTTTCTAAACGGAAAAAGTGACCATATTTGTCTTTAACCTTTGATTTCAATGATCAATTGCACTTGAGAAACAGTTTTCCAATGAATTAGAAACTTACCAGCAGGTCAGTTTTTCAAATTTCATCCCCACATCCTTCTTTATTTCCATTCACATGGCCATTTGATATATATTAACTCTGTTTTTCTTTTTTCTCTGACTTCTTCTTCTAGAATGATATGCTGCATGAAACCAGGCACTTTTGTCACTGTTTTCTTGAAAATATTATTTTATATCCATGTCCCAGCACATAGTATGATCCATCAACATTTCTTGAATGAATGAATGAATACAGAGATGAATTCAAGTTTCATTTCTAATTCATTGTGTTTCAGAAGTATTTGGCACAGAGAATTAACTATGTTGAATCTACCAAGTTATAAAAAGATTCATCACATTTTTATCCTATTTCAATCCAAAATGAAAGCTGTTACACATATTAAAAAAAAGAGATAGATGATAAACCTGTTCTCCAATTGCTTAATTTAGAATCTTAAAATTTAAATATAAATAAATCAATTAACTCATTTAAAAATATTTTTTTTAAGTCACACATCATAGTTTATTCCTGTCCTGTCACATACATTTCTTGCATAGGCAATTTGAGTTCTCATTTAGAAACACTGACAACTTATTTTAAAATAGTCTGTTTGTTCTCTAGTTAGATGTGCGAGACACAGAAATAGAACACTGTGTGATGGAACAGATGCTATAGCAATGGTGAGTTTATATGTGGATGCCAATGACAGATGCCACCTTATAGCATTAGCCAATAAAAAGTATGGGTATTACACTACTTAACAATTACTCAAATGAGCTGGGCTGTGGGCAATCCCAACAGCACAATCTGACTCTCATATGCTGTAAGTGATCTCCTGTTGTGGATAGAATAAATATCCAAAATTAATTTAAAAGAATTAATGAAAAATGTATTTCAAGGCAGGTATATGGATCACCTCAGTTTCTCCCCCCTATCTGCCCCACCTTAGGGAAGTGCTTTATCCTCTATGGCAAGAAGAGAGAAACTAAAAATAAAATTTACTCTGAACAGAATTCATTGGAGATAGTTGAATAACTTTGAAGATAAAACTAAGAACACATGTTTTCAATAAAGATTAGTTATGAGTCAGAAGTATATTTTCTAGGATTATTTTCTCTTTTTTTGAAAACTTACAAATATGAACAGTTGAAATCCTGTTAAAATTAATTGGAGGGAATCTCCAGTTATTTTTTAGTGAGTAGTTACTCAACATCACCGAACATGAGTGTGTATTTAACATAAAGTAATTTTAGTTTGAATATAGAAGTATTCAACAGAGAACACTTTTTAATCTGCATATGTAAAACAATTAAATTAAAAATCAATCTATTACAGTCATCTTACAGTCCTGCCAGAATTCAATTTTACCAGATTTTCTATTATTGATTGTTTCAGCAATAGAGGTAACTCAAATGAACAAATTATCTTTGCCCTGTTCCATTATGTCAAGTTTTGTGAGTAATAGTCCCGCAGGCATGTCCATTTTCCTTTCTATCCTATGGACTATAGCCTGCCAGGCTCCTCTGTCCATATAATTCTTCAGGCGAGAATACTGGAGCGGTTACCATTTCCTTCTCCGGGGGATCTTCCCAACCCAAGGATCAAACATGGATCTCCTGCATTGCAGGAAGATTTTTTACCATCTGGGCCAGCAGGGCAGCCTATGTCAAGTTTGGATAGCTCTAAACACAAGGCAAGTACCTGAGTACAGAATGCATGAGAGAGGATTAGGAAGTGGAGATAAGAAAGTGCAAGGCAGGAAAGAGAAGCCTGGGTTAATGACATTACTGCTGGAAGCTAGGTGCACTTAACCCCCCTAAGGACCCTCTGGAAAACAGGCTTTGAATCATCCCTTTAGGGAAGGAAAATCTTGTTATTCATTGACCACTCCATTTCCCATTGCTTCAATGTTAACAGAGAGAAATTAACTCCCTAAAATTTACAAATTGTTCCTAATTGTGTCCAAGCACATTCTTATATACCACTAAAGTTTTCAACAATACTGTATTGTATTCTTAAAGTTTACTAAGACGGTAGATCTTATGTTAAATGTTCTCACTGTGATGCACATACAAAATCATCAACAACATCATCTAGGGGATGGGAGGAAACTTTGCAAAGTAATGGATGTGTCTATGGCATTGACAGTGATCATTGATGATTTCATGGGTATGTATTTATTCCTAAACTGAAGGTGTTGCATACATTAAATACGTACAAATTTTTATATGTCAAACATATCTCAATCGAGTGATTAAAAAAAATAAAAACAGTCTTCAGAAGACAAAAGGAAAAATCTTAAAACTGCTGGAGAACTCAGTCAGGGTGAAAATATGTGGGACAGGGAATCAGTAGCATCTACTACAGAGTTTTCTATGTTTTTCTGTCATGCATCAAGATTAATGACTCTGTGTGTGAGTGAATGTATGTGTTATGATATCTGTATATTTGCGTATAATTTAATTTTGCTCTAATACAAACATTTGTTGAAAACCTGAAGACTTAAAAATAATTGCTAGTAAGTCCAGAAATTAATGATTTCAACACAAATGGTAGCATACGACTAAGTCTTGATATGTTAATTTTGCTACTATTAACATTTTATTAGTGGCTCAAACAATAAAGAATCTGCCTGCAATGCAGGAGACACAGATTTGATCCCTGGGTCCGGAAGGCTCCCAGAAGAAAGGAATCTCCATCCTTTCTACTACTCTTGCTAGGATAAATCCATGGAAAGAGCAGCCTGGCAGGCTAAAGTCCATGGATTTGCAAAGAGTCAGACACTACTGAGCAACTAACACTTTCACATTTCATGTTATAGAAGTACAGCACTTGTATAGAAAAGTCTCTTAATAATTGAGTTTCATTGGAAACATCATCACTGAATGTAAAAGTGGCTTTCATTTTAATAGTTTACTTGTATAGAAAGGTCTCTTAATAATTGAGTTTCATTGGAAACATCATCACTGAATGTAAAAGTGGCTTTCATTGTAATAGTTTTTGTTCTGGTGTTTCTTAATTTTTTTTCCTAGAATTTTCCATAAAGAATTTCTCTTTTATAAAATGAAGAGGGTTCAATTTAAATTAACTTAACTATTTGTAGCTTATTATCAAAAACTAGATTTTTATTTGCCAATATAGAATTCAGAATGTATCTTTAGTTTCCCATATTTACCTTGAGACAGTTCTTTTTTTCTTTTTCCTGTGCATTTTTTTTTTTTTTTTGGTTATGTCAGGGGTCAGGGAAAAAGAAAAACATAACTTGCTAATTTCTTTGGAGCAGAAAAGAATCAGTATAGCTTGAACTGTGTCCAGATCTGCTTTCTGCCATCTCTGGAATACTTGCAGTCTAAGCTCATATAAATGCCACCAAGTGAAGGGAAAAGGTCAGCAGTAAGCTTGGGGCTGCCCCTTTGTTCAACTTTCAGTCATGCTAATCTGTATACAGGCCTATCCCTTGAGGCCTCAAGCTCTTCCTTGAAATTCTCTGCTTCAGTTTTATTCATTTTTAGAGAAAGACTACTGAAACTAGGGTATACTGAAGGTCAAAGGCAAAGCCAAACAGGTAATGCCTCCAAATCCTTTTCAATAACAGGTACAAATTTACTGAGTCGCAGTACTTTATTTCTCTTTTCTTCTAATAATAAAAAAAATAAAGAAAAAAATGACTGCTGAATATATTCTTTCTATGTTCCTCATGATCAACAGGAGAATCACTTTTTGTAAATAATACCAAATCTTCCAATCAAATGACCCAAACTTATAGAAGTTTTGAAAAATTATCAGTAGTTCCTAAAAATACATTAGAGGCATGAATTTCTGTTACACATGGGACATATCCAGGTGATCCCTTTCTTATTGTTTTCAGTTCACATGGAATGTTATATTATTTTTAAAACAAATCTTGTTTCTAAAGTGTATATGCTAAGAACTGAAAGAGACTCAAACATAATGCTAGCCAAGTGATCTGCCACTCAAAATTAAATCTTAAAGAGCTAAAACAATTTCACTTAAACCAAGTAAAGTGAAAGCACTGAGTCTGAGTTATAGTCTGAGGATCAGAGTTACAGAATTAAAGTAAAAATACAAAACTGTCCAGGTTATAGGTGAGATACAACAGGAAATAATTAGAATAGGTAAGGATTAAGTGAAGTGGCCCCTGGAGCACAGGCAAGAAAGAACATACAGGGCTTACCACTTGCTTTTCTCAGTTTTTGAACTTATAGATGCATCATCTTAAAAATTAAAGAATTGAAATGAAAAATTTGCAATATTCTAAACAATCATGAAAGGATATGGGGATTTTAGATGTTTGAGATTGTTTAGAAACACAATGGGGCTTCCCTAGTGGCTCAGAGGGTAAAGAATCTGCCTGTAATCTAAGAGACCCAGGTTTGATCCTTGTGTCTGGAAGATCCCCTGAAGAAGGGAATGGCAACCCAATCCAATATTCTTATCTAGAGAATCCCATAGACAGAGGAGCCTGGTGGGCTATAGTACATAGTGTCTCAAAGAGGTAGACATGTCTGAAGCAACTTAGCACACACAAAGAAACTCAATGAACGAACTGAAACAATGATTTGACTTACAGTCAGGGAATCTCTATCCCAGGGAGGCTATACATTTTCTACTTTTCTGAAAGTTTATATTAGCCTTCCTGGAAACACATCTGTTAAATGTAGAGACTGGAAATAAAGAATGAGTGGGTTTCTGTGTCTTTCTGATATTCAAAATTCTAAAACCCAGTGTTATTCTATGGAAAATAAGGTTTAGTCAAGAATTTTTCTGAAGAAGAGTCCCACTTTTACTCTCATAGAAGAATACAATCTTTGCTCATGGCTTTTACTGTAAAATTGTTTTTAAGAGCTAACAGTGGATACAGACCCATAAAAAGACCATCAATAAGAACCTGAAGATGTGACATCCTAGACTGGTGCTTGATTAAATGTGATTTTTGAAGAAACACTGAGTCAAACATCCTAGAATTGTGCCAGCCACTGAAAAAAGAAATACAGAGGATGGCACTGACATAGTGAAAGATAATCTCCATTTTGGGACTCTTTTGTTGACTATGATGGCTACTCCATTTCTTCTGAGGGATTCTTGCCCGCAGTAGTAGATATAATGGTCATCTGAGTTAAATTCATCCATTCCAGTCCATTTTAGTTTGCAGATTCCTAGAATGTCAACGTTCACCNTTTGGCCACCTCATGCGAAGAGTTGACTCATTGGAGAAGACTCTGATGCTGGGAGGGATTGAGGGCAGGAGGAGAAGGGGATGACAGAGGATGAGGTGGCTTCATGGCATCACAGACTCGATGGATGTTAGTCTGAGTGAACTCCAGGAGATGGTGATGGACAGGGAAGCCTGGTGTGCCGCGATTCATGGGGTCGCAAAGAGTAGGACACGACTGAGCTACTGAACTGAACTGAACTGAATCTCCATTTAGGACTTTTGTGCTAAATTTTTTTTGTGAAACCAAGGTGGAGATGCCTCACCCCACAGACAGAAGGTAGGCATCAACTGCTTATAGATGGTGGCTACAAATTCAGTTGAGGATGGAATCTTCCAGGGGTATATAGAACTAGAAGAGGGCTAACAACAAAACTTTGTTGCATGTTGTATTAGTTTAGTTGTTGCTGCTATAAAGAATTGTCACAAATTTAGTGGCTTGAAGCAGCACCAGTTTATTCTCTTATAGTTCTGGAGGTCAGATGTCTGAAGTGAGATTTATAAGATTAAAGTAAAGTTGCCTAAAGGGCTGGTTCCTTCTGGAGGTTCCAAGGAAGAATATCCTTGAGGGACACTTATATCCCTTTGATTGTGGCAGCATCACTCCAATCTCTGCTTCCCTTATCATGTTATCTCTTTGTTCTCTGACATGCTTCTTCTGTAGTTAAATTTCCCTCTGCCTACTTACATAGACTCTTGTAATGACATTTAACCTACCCAAATAATCCAAACAATAGCCACATCTCAAAGTTCTTAACTTTAATAATATCTGCAAAGATCCTTTTACTATATAAGGTAACATATTCATATTCTGGNTTATCTCTTTGTTCTCTGACATGCTTCTTCTGTAGTTAAATTTCCCTCTGCCTACTTACATAGACTCTTGTAATGACATTTAACCTACCCAAATAATCCAAACAATAGCCACATCTCAAAGTTCTTAACTTTAATAATATCTGCAAAGATCCTTTTACTATATAAGGTAACATATTCATATTCTGGGGATTCATGTGTTGATATCTTGGGGAGACAGTTATTCAGCCTGCAACACACATCAACATATAAATTTACGAATTAAGGTATATTCTTTATGAAGACTAATGATAAATGGAAGCCAGAGGGGAAAAAAAAAAAAGACACTTGTGCCCTATTAACCAAATGTGGTAACCTACAATAGAGTACTTTTCATACAACTGCTATTAGACATTATACATACGCTTCCTGATAATACTGATCACACTTCTCAGCAAAATTCTTGGCAGATCCAAATATAGTTAGCTGAAGGTTTCTCTCATTTTCACACACACACACACACAAAGCCTAGAATTTATAGACTGACCTTAGCTTCCTCCATTCATACTCAGTTTTGGAGACTTGCCTATATTCTTAAGATGCAGAGGTTGGAACACGTTCCAAGATTTACTAGACTATTCAAGTACAGGTATTAGCATTACAAAGAGACCACATGCATACACATATGTTACTATGGGTAGCATTTATTTAATCATTTTACTAATGATATAGAATAGTTAGTAAGTGCTAAGTATGCTAGAGACATAGGGTTCAATCTCATTACAAAGTTTACATTCTATAGGACTTGGCCGAAAATTATCATACACATATACGTGCATGTATTCAGTTCTAAAATGCCATTGATTGTAAACTATAGAATTATTTTATGTAAAACCAGGAAATTAAAACATATTTTGAAACTATGCCACAACACTAGATTAACATTTCATTTATATTAAGATAAATCTCCAATTCCAGAGATATTGTAAGAATTAATTCGTCCTGAAATTGATAAAATGTTGTGATTCAATATATTCTGTATTGCTGTGCCCATATTAATTGAAGTAAGGAGATTGGTGAAATTTAACAGGAAAGGAGATAGTCCAGTTCTACTCAAAGGGAAAGTAATTATCAGGCCATGGCCAAAAGTTACTTTTGTTTGTTTGGTTGTACATCTGTTTTATCCACTTGGCTGTACATCCAAAGAGATATTACACCAAAGAGAAGAAAGTTAAAAACACACTTAAATCTATACTTGATTTAGATCTAATCTTCAGAATTTAGACCTAGAGAATGAGAGAGATGCAGCAATATACAATTGAGAAAATAGTGATACTGAAGAATCAATATTACTTTTTATACTTGGCTTGCTTAGATTCTCTGAGCTCTGACTTGACTCTCACATAGGTTGAGTTGGTGAGACAACATTTATGAGCACTGGCTTGAAGGGTGAGAAAACAGAAGACAAAACTCAAAGGAAACCATTGACAAATTCATGGAATCATGAAAGAGAAGGACTCTCTGGAAAATGTAAAGTCTTTGGTATTGTTGATACATACACTGGGCCAGGCCCTGTGGTGCTGGTCAATATTAATGTTACAGATCACGGCAAGTGTGTCCTGATGATTTACAGCCTTTGAAATGTTGTATATATGAAATCTATTTGTGTGTGCATTTAAAATATAGAATCTTTTTTTTCAGATAAGCTTTGGAAAACGTAAACTGAAAGCTGAATAGCCTCCCCGAAGCCCAAGTTATGGATCACATAGAAAACACCCTATTTATCTATTTTGAAATTATTTTTAGTAATTTACAATTTCATAACACAATATGATAATATATTTACAGATAGTAGCAGGAGAGCTGGGAAAGCTATGACGTCTCAGGTCCAAATTCTAGAATCTTCAATTTCAAGTCAACTCTGTTTAGGAAAAAAAGAACAAAAAAGAAACCAAACTAAAGACGGTAACAAAAGGCACAAAGTTATTTCTGTTAGAATATTTATTAGTCTAATATGATTAATTCGATTTTTTGGTTTCTATTTCACTGAGAAATGAAAGAAATAGGATTAATTCCTATGAAAAGAGTAGTGAGGTCTCTCTATGGACCTCACTGTTCTTACCGTCATCATACCTGTGAGTACCTATCAGAAAACATTACACAGTGAACAATAAGGAGATAATTTAATGTTATATGTCAGGCAAGCTTCTCTGGAGATATGTTGGAACTACAGAAAGACATTAGGCAGGTAAAACAAAGAAAATGTTTAGATTGGTAGTAAAAATGCTAATCTCTTGTCAGAAACGTCATGTTCACAGACAACAACTGTTCAATAGAAGCTTTAAAGCAAGGCTCAGTTAACTTTTCTGTAAAGAGTCAGATAAAAATAATTCCAGCTTTGGGGTCCATACTACTCAAGTATTCTTCTGTAGCATGAAAACACTCACGTGTGAATAAATGGGTGTGGCTGTGCTACAGAAAATTTTATTCAAAAAAAACAGAGAGAGTTAGATTTAGATTTCATATCTTAGTTTGACAATGTTTGCTTTAAATGATTTAGATGAATATGAGCTCTAGCCAAAATAGAAGTAAGAGTCAGAAAGGTAAGCAAGCCATTGTAGTAAGTGGTCAAATTGCCTAGGCAGTAATGATTTTCAGAATCAGAGAGATCTTAATTCTGGGTGAACTAACTATCAGGTTTGGCCAGGGAGGTTTTCTAAATCCGAGATGAAAATGATAGGCTAAAATTTAGGATTAGACTCTAACCCTTGTGCTTAGTCACTCAGTCATGTCCTAATCATCAACTGTAGTCCACCAGGCTCCTCTGTCCTTGGAATTCTCCAGGCAAGAATACTGGAGTGGATAGCCATTTCCTTCTCCAAAAACTGAATCTTCCCAACTCAGGGACTGAACCAGGGTCTCCTACATTGCAGGTGGATTCTTCACCATCAAGACACCAGGGAAGACTCTAACCTCAGTTAGGAACAAAATCATCAAAATAAAAAGATCATGTCAAGGACAAATAAAGAACACAGTGAAATCACTAGAATTCACTGAGCACAGTGGCTCATAGTGAGGAGAGAGGTACACTATGATAACTAGAGTTAAGTTTATTTCAGATCCTATCTCCTGCTAAAACCATATACTAATCAACAAGCCTGTTCAGAAATTGCTTCAGTGGAATTCCCTGCCAGTCCAGGGGTTACTATTCAGTATTCTCACTTGCCAGGGCCACGAGATGAGATTCAGTATTCTCATCCCTGGTTAGGGAACTAGGATCCCACAAGCCATGTGATACAAATAAACTAAAAAAAAGAAAAGAAAAAAAATTGGTTCAAGAACCAGGTGGAACTGAGACTTTGTAATTTAAAGAAAACACATCATTGTTTGCTGTCAAATTCTGAGAGCAAATATTAATATAAGAGTCCTGGCACGTGATAGGCATTTAATGACTATTTTTTGAGTTCCTAACACCTGAGCGCTATTAAAGATCTTTCGAATAGAGGTTTGTAAAGCAACGTCATGTTTTTCTTAATATTTACTCTCTTTATAATATCGTACAGAAAATTTTGCTGATGGAAGCCATCTTACAGTTACTGTTGTATCCTTTGTCAAACTTTCACCCAAAACATATTACATTTAAAATTTTTATAATTAAAAATGTAACTCTGAGTAAGACGATAGTAGTAAAAAATATCCTAGATGATGAAGTATATGGAGCAATTGGTTTGCTGATTGACAATATGAAACAATGGTGACCACTGGAATTCGATTTCCACCTATTCTTATCACTCTTTTTAAGACATTTTGGTATCACTGCCCATGAAGTAGCAGTTCGATTAATTTCTACTTTAAATAAGCTTTGACTCAGAGTCAAAGTCAGCCTTGTTGGAGGAATTCCTGAGCAGGGAAAAAAAATCCACGACATTAGACAGCAATTGGGTATTTAAAGAATCGTTCAAAGGAGAACCCTCAGTAAGCATCAAAGTAAGCAATTTTATTCAGGTTAAAGTGAAAAGCTGAGTCGACTCAGGGAGGAACTGAATATGTCATTTTATAGGGTCTCCATATAACAAAATGAGACATGTGTCACTAAGCCACCTTGCCAGTTTATACAGCTTTTGAGAGTGAAAGGTTCTCAGTAATAACATTAATTATTATTAAATATTACTAGCTTAGTGTTGTAGCAAATATAAACACCAATTCTTACAGCTTCTTGGTAATGTATTTGAATTTTTTAGGGCACTGTAGAGTTGGCTATCAATTTCTAACACAACATATTGCAGAATTGCCATTTAACAATTTTTAGAACTAGCTAGTGCAAGCCCTTTCCTCTCAAGTGGCACATGTTCCATTTTCTGTCCTTTCCTCATCTTTACCAACTGCTAGCCACGTTTTAGGCAACAACACAACAGTGCTCTCAGCAGATAGTCTACTCCAAAATGTGTTCTCCAAAATGGTAGCTATTCAGGTGATTCATAATAAGACAAAACTGAAGACTATGAAAATGCTTTTTATCCCTTTATTTCCACTGTTCCAGTCCTCTTTAATGTTCAAAAACTGGATGTGAAGGTGATTTACAACTCCATTTGAGGAGTACATGTGAACATATAGGAGTATAATTCAAAAAATCAGATTAAAATATAACTAAATATCTTAGTCTATATTTGTTGAATCAGTTCTCTGATACCAAAAATTAACTTTCCTTCTTTGGCATTATTTTATGGTTCCTGGTTTTCTTATTATTTTTTCCTCCTGTCAACAAATGTTCTTTTTTTCCAGATGGAAAGTGTTCAGGCTGTTCTAACTTATACCATACACTGGATGGCTTACAACAAAGCAATTTATTTCTCACAGTCATGGAGGCTGAGAAGTCTGAGATGAAGGTGCCAGCAGATGCACAGCCTAGTAAGGATTTTCTTCCAGTTTCACAGATAGCTGTTTTTTCACTGTGTCCTAACATCACATAAGGGACAAGAGATGCCTTTGGATCTCTGTCACAAAGGCACTAATTCCATCCATAAGGCTCTGCTCTCTTGACCTAATCATCTCTCAGAGGTGGTACCTCCTAATACCAACACACTGAGGGTTAAAATTTCAACATTTGAAATTCTGGGCGCACAAACTTTCAACCTATAGCAGAAAGTGATCCTCAGTATTAATTATGTTCTTTTGCTTCAGATGAAAAACTTTTACTAGTTACTAGAAAATTTAATAATATATGAACATTTTGTAAGGAGCAAAAGCAAATAATATTCAATTTAACAATTATATTGAACACGAGTCTGCTTAAACAAAATACTTAGAATAAATTGTTGGCAAAAACTGTATTCATGACTTTCTAAATTATTGATGTCTTGTATATAGTTATAATTTTGCATTTCAAAGGAAGACAAAACTCCTGATTTAACTTTAAGAATGAGCAAAAGGCATTGCTTTAATCAAAATACAAAGCCAGATGAAATATTTTAATTGATTTTTACACTAGTGAAGGAATACATGAAATTAATGCTCATACAGTTTTAAAGATCTAAACATATAAATGTTCATATTACCTAAAAAGAATAAACATGAATACAGACTTGTCCAAGTAGGACAATGTTCACTTGCAACTTTAAAAATAAAACTGCATGGGTAGGTTTCATTTTTTTTTTTTTTGAATTCTACTATAATGAAGTAAAAACTTGAATTAGCTAAGAATGCATAATACTACACTATACTGTTTTAGTATTTTGGGATGAAGAACAGTAAAAAGAAATACATTTACAAAGGGAAGCATCACTTCAGTTCAGTTCAGTCACTCAGTGCTGTCTGACTCAAAAGCATCAATTCTTCAATGCTCAGCTTTCTTTATAGTACAAAACTCACATCCATATATGACTACTGGAAAAACCATAGCTTTGACAGATGGACTTTTTTGGTAAAGTAATGTTTCTGGCTTTTAATATGCTATCTAGATGGGTCATAACTTTTCTTCCAAGGAGGAAGTATCTTTTAATTTCATGGCTGTAGTCACCATCTGCAGTGATTTTGGAGCCCCGAAAATAAAGTCTATCACTGTTTCCATTGTTTTCCCATCTGTTTCCCATGAAGTGATGTGACCAGATGCCATGATTTTTGTTTCTGAAGTTGAGTTTTAAGCCAGATTTTTCACTCTCCTCTTTCACTTTCATCAAGAAGCTCTTTAGTTCTTCTTTGCTTTCTGCCATAAGGGTGGTGTCATCTGCATATCTGAGGTTATTGATATTTCTCCTGGCAATCTTGATTCCAGTTTGAGCTTCATCCAGCCCAGCATTTAGCATGATGTACTCTGTGTATAATCTTGTTGTGATTCACACAGTCAAAGGCTTTGGCATAGTCAATAAAGCAAAAGTAGATGATTTTCTGGAACTCTCTTGCTTTTTCAGTGATCCAGTGGATGTTGTAAATTTGATTTCTGGTTCTTCTGCATTTTCTAAAACCAGCTTGAACATCTGGAAGTTCACTGTTCAGGTACTGTTGAAGCCTGCCTTGGAGAATTTTGAACATTATTTTGCTAGCATGTGAGATGAGTGCAACTGTGTGGTAGTTTGAACATTCCTGTGGTTTTCAGTCTGTCTGTCCTCTGAGATGAAAGGATTAAGGAACCTTCCTGTGGGAGAGAAGCTTTCTGACTGAGGGGGAAACTGGGTCTTGTTCTGAAGCGGGGAGCCATGCTCAGTAAATCTTTACTCCAATTTTCTGTTGATGGGTAGAGCTGTGTTCCTTCCCTGATACTACAGTCAGTTCAGTTCATTCACTCAGTCCTGTCTGATTATTTGCGACCAAATGGATTGCACCATGCCAGGCCTCCGTGTCCATTGCCAACTCCTAGAGTTTACTCAAACTCATGTGCATTAAGTCAGTGATGCCATCCAAGCATCTCATCCTCTGTCATCCCCTTATCTGCCCACGTTCAATCTTTCCCAGCATTAGAGTCTTTTCAAATGAGTCAGTTTTTTGCATGAGTTGTCCAAAGTATTGTAGTTTCAGCTTCAACATCAGTCCTTCCAGTGAACACTCAGGATTGATCTCCTTTAGGATGGACTGGTTGGATCTCCTTGTAGTCCAAGGGACTCTCAAAAGTCTTCTCCAGCATGACAGTTCAAAAGCATCAGTTCTTTGGTGCTCAGCTTGCTCTATAGTCCAACACTCACATCCATCCATGACTACTGGGAAAAAAGTACCCTTGACTAGAAGGACCTTTGCTGGCAAATTAACCTCTCTGCTTTATAATATGCTGTCTAAGTTGGTCATAACTTTTCTTCCAAGGAGTAAGTGTCTTTTAATTTCATGGCTGCAGTCACCATCTGCAGTAATTTTGGAGCCCAGAAAAATAGTCTGTCACTGTTTCCACTATTTCCCCAACAATTTGCCATGAAGTGATGGGACCAGATGCCATGATCATAGTTTTATGAATGTTGAGCTTTAAGCCAACTTTTTCACTCTCCTCTTTCACTTTCATCAAGAAGCTCTTCAGGTCTTCTTCACATTCTGCCATAAGGGTGGTGTCATCTGCATATCTGAGGTTATTGATATTCCTCCCAGCAATCCTGAATCCAGCTTGTGCTTCATCCAGATCAGGGTTTCTCATGATGTACTTTGGATATGTTAAACAAGCAGGATGACAATATACAGCCTTAATATATAGCCTTGACATACTCCTTTACCTATTTGGAACAAGTCTGTTGTTCCATATCCAGTTCTAACTGTTGCTTTTTGACCTGCATACAGATTTCTCAAGAAGCAGGTGAGGTGGTCTGGTATTCCCATCTCTCTCAGAATTTTCCACAGTTTCTGGTGATCCACACAGTCAAAGGCTTT
This sequence comes from Neotragus moschatus, assembly GCA_006410615.1. Taxonomy (NCBI): domain Eukaryota; kingdom Metazoa; phylum Chordata; class Mammalia; order Artiodactyla; family Bovidae; genus Neotragus; species Neotragus moschatus. Next base: position 158,437 of record SJYA01000949.1, read on the forward strand.
GGCATAGTCAATAAAGCAGAAATAGATGTTTGTTTGTTTTTTTTTCTGGAACTCTCTTGCTATTTCCATGCTCCAGTGGATGTTGGCAATTTGATCTCTGGTTCCTCTGCCTTTTCTAAAACCAGCTAGTACATCTAGAAGTTCATGGCTCATGTATTGTTGAAACCTTGCTTGGAGAATTTTGAGCATTACTTTGCTAGCGTGTGAGATGAGTGCAACTGTGCAGTAGTTTGAGCATTCTTTGGCATTGTCTTTCTTTGGAATTGGAATGAAAACTGACCTTTTCAAGTCCTGTGGCCACTACCAAGTTTTCCAAATTTGCTGGCATATTGAGTGCAACACTTTCACAGCATCATCTTTTAAGATTTGAAATAGCTCAACTGAAATTCCATCACCTTCACTAGCTTTGTTCATAGTGATGCTTCTTAAGGCCCACTTGACTTATTATTCCAGGATGTCTGTCTCTAGATGAGTGATCACATCATCATGATTATCTGGGTCATGAAGATCTTTTTTGTATAATTCTTCTATGTATTCTTGTACCTCTTTTTATTATCTCTGCTTCTGTTAGATCCAAATCATTTTTGTCCTTTATTGTGCCCATCTTTGCATGAAATGCTCCCTCTGTATCTCTAATTTTCTTGAAGAGATCGCTGATCTTTTCTATTCTATTATTTTCCTCTATTTCTTTGCACTGATCACTGAGGAAGGTTTTCTTATCTCTCTTTGCTATTTTTTGGAACTCTGCATTTAAATGCGTATATATTTCCTTTTCTCCTTTGCTTTTCACTTCTCTTCTCAGTTATTTGTGAGGCCTCCTCAAACATCCATTTTGCTTTTTTACATTTATTTTTCTTGGGGATGGTCTTGATCCCTGTTTCCCGTATAACATCATAAATCTCTGTTTATATTTCATCAGGCACTCTGTCTATCAGATCTAGTCTCTCAAATTTATTTCTCACTTCTACTGTATAATTGTAAGGGGATTACTTAGAAAATAAAAGTAACTGAAAATTGAGTCTGGGCCCCTTCTTTTATGGACTTTTATGTTATTTCCTCCCTTCTTGTTCTGATGGGCAGGGCCATGTTCAGTAAATCTTTAGTCCAATTTTCTGTGACAGGTAGGGCTGTGTTCCCTCCCTGCTAGTTACCTGTATCCAAACTATGGTGGAGGTAATGAGGATAATGGTGACCTCCTTCAAAAGATCCCATGCATGTACTGCTACACTCACTGCCCCCAACCTTGCAACAGGCCACTACTGACCCAGTGTCTCCAGTGGAGACTACTGGACATTCCTGGGCAAGTCTGGGTGAGTCTTTTGTGGGGTCATTGCTCCTTTCTCCTGGGTCCTGGTACACGTAAGATTCTGTTTATGCCCTCAAAAGTCTATTTCCCAGTCCTGTTTAAGTTCTGGCAGCTCTATGGTGGGGTTAATGGCAACCTCCTCCAAGAGGGCTTATGCCATACCCAAGTCTGCTGCACCCAGAACCCCATCCCTGTTGCAGTCCACTGCTGACCCTTAACTTCACAGGAGATGCTCAAACACAGTACTGTCTCAGTCTCTGTGGGGTCCCTGGGTCCTGGAGTGCGCAAGGTTTGTTTGAGCCCTCTGAGCATCCCTGGTGGGTTGGGGTTTGATTCCAAATATGAATCTTGCTGGGNGGCTTATGCCATACCCAAGTCTGCTGCACCCAGAACCCCATCCCTGTTGCAGTCCACTGCTGACCCTTAAGTTCACAGGAGATGCTCAAACACAGTACTGTCTCAGTCTCTGTGGGGTCCCTGGGTCCTGGGGTGCGCAAGGTTTGTTTGAGCCCTCTGAGCATCCCTGGTGGGTTGGGGTTTGATTCCAAATGTGAATCTTGCTGGGGTTTCTCCTTTGCACTTGGGCATGGGTATCTCCTCACAGTCACTCCAGCGCCTCACAACCACCACTCCAGTGCAACACAGTCCTGTCTAACTCAATGAAAATATGAGCCATGTCATGTAGGGCCAGTGTTCTTGCCTGGAGAATCCCAGGGACAGGGGAGCCTGGTGGGCTGCCGTCTATGGGGTTGCACAGAGTCGGACACGACTGAAGTGACTTAGCAGCAGCAGCATGTAGGGCCACCCAAGATGGACAGGTCATGGTGGAGAGTTCTGACAAAATGTGGTCCATTCAAGAAGGGACCACTTCAAACCAGTTCAGTATTCTTGCCTTGAGAATCCCATGAACAGTAGGAAAAGACAAAGATAGGACACTGAAAGATGAACTCCCCAGGGTGGTAGGTGCCCAATATGCTATTGGAGATCAGTGGAGAAATAACTCCAGAAAGAATGAAGAGACACACTGCAAAGAGAATGCACAAGTCATAGCAAAAACCCTCTTCCAACAACACAAGAGAAGATGCTACACATGGGCATCACCAGATAGTCAATGCTGAAATCAGATTGATTATATTCTTTGCAGCCTAAGATGGAGAGGCTCTATACAGTCAGCAAAAGCAAGACTTGGAGCTGACTGTGGCTCAGATAGTGAAATTCTTATCACCAAATTCAGACTTAAGTTGAAGAAAGTAGGGAAAACCAATAGACCATTCAAAGTGAAGTTGCTTAGTCGTGCCCGAATTTTGCGACCCCATGGGCTGTAGCCCATTAGGCTCCTCCATCCGTTAATTTTGAAGGCAAGAGTACTAGAGTAGGGTGCCATTTATGACCTAAATCAAATCCCTTATAATTGTACAGTGGAAGTGAGAAATAGATTCAAGGGAATAGATCTGAGAGACAGAGTCCCTGTAGAACTATGTATGAAAGTTGATAACATTCTACAGGAGGCAAGACTCAAGATAATCCCCAAGATAAAAAAATTGCAAAAGAGGAAAATGGCTGTCTGAGGAAGCCTTTCAAATAGCTGAGAAAAGAAGAGAAGTGAAAAGGAGAAAAGGAAAGATATGCCCATTTGAATGCAGTTTCAAAGAATAGCAAGGGGAGATAAAGCCTTCCTCAGTGATCAGTGCAAAGAAATAGAGGAACACAACAGAATGAGAAAGACTAGAGATCTCTTCAAGTAAATTAGAGATACCAAGGGTAATGTTCACATAAAGATGTGCTCAGTAAAGGACAGAAATGGTATGGACCTAACAGAAACAGAAGACATTAAGAAGAGGTGCAAGAATACACAGAAGAACTATACAGAAAAGATCTTCACGACCCAGATAATCATGATGATGTGATCACTCACCTAGAGACAGACATCCTGGAATGTGAAAGCAAGTGGGCCTTAGGAGTATCACTGTGAACAAAGCCAGTGGAGGTGATGGAGTTGAGCTATTTCAAATAGCAGTTGAGCTATTCTAAATCCTAAAAGATGATGCTGTGAAAGTGCTGCACTCAATATGTCAGCAAATTTGGAAAACGTAGGAGTGGCCACAGAACTTGAAAAGGTCAGTTTACATTACAATCTGAGGAAAAGTAATGCCAAAGAATTCTCTGACTACCACGTAATTTCACTCATCTCACACTCTAGTAAAGTAATGCTCAAAATTTTCCAAGCCAGGCTTCAGCAACACATGAACCGTGAACTTCCAGATGCTCCAGGTGGTTTTAGAAAAGGCAGAAGAATAAGAGATCAAATTGCCAGCATTCTTTGGATTATTGAAAAAGACAGAGAGTTCCAGAAAAACATATATTTCTGCTTTTTGGACTATGCTGAACCCGTTGACTCTGGATTCTCACACAATGTGGAAAATTCTTAACAAACTGGGAATACCAGACCACCTCACCTGCCTCTTGAGAAATCTGTATTTAGGTCAAGAAGCAACAGTTAGAACTGGACATAGAACAGCAGGCTGTCTCCACATAGGAAAAGGAGTACATCAAGGCTATATATTGTTATCCTGCTTATTTAACTTACATGCAGAGTACATCATGAGAAATGTGGTCTGGATGAAGTGTAAGCTGGAATCAAGATTGCCAGGAGAAATATCAATAACCTCACATATGCAGATGACACCATCCTTATGGCAGAATGCAAAGAAGATCTGAAGAGCCTCTTGATAAAAGTGAAAGAGGAGAGCGAAAAATTTGGCCTAAAACTCAACATTCAGAAAACTAAGATAATGGAAACTGGTCCCATCATTTTCTGTCAAATAGTTGAGAAAACAGTGGAAACAGTGACAGACTTTATTTTAGGGGGCTCCAAAATCACTGCAGATGGCGACTGCAGCCATGAGATTAAAAGAAGAAAGCTATGACCAACCTAGATAGCATATTAAAAAGCAGAGACATTACTTTGCCAACAAAGGTCCATCTAGTCAGGCTATGTTTCTCCAGTAGTCATGCGTGAATGTGACAGTTGAACTATAAAGAAAGCTGAATGCCAAAGAATTGATGCCTTTGAACTGTGGTGTTGCAGAAGATCTTCAGAGTCACTTGGACTCCAAGGAGGTCCAACCAGTCCACCCTAAAGGAGATCAGTCCTGACTGCTCCTTGGAAGAACTGATGCTGAAGCTGAAACACTAGTTCTTTGGTCACCTGATGCAAAGTTCTGACTCATTTGAAAAGACCCTGATATTGGGAATGATTGAAGGCTGGATGGCATCAGTGACTCAGTGGACATGAGTTTGAGGAAGTCCAGAAGTTGGTAATGGACAAGGAGGCTTGGCATGCTGCAGTCCATGGGATCACAGAAAGTTGGACATGACTGAGTGACTGAACTGAAATTGAACATTCTTTGACATTGCCTTTCTTTGGGATTGGAATGAAAATAGACCTTTTCCAGTCCTGTGGCCACGGCTGAGTTTTTCTGATTTGCTGGCATATCGAGTGCAGCACTTTCACAGCATCATCTTTTAAGATTTGACACAGGTAAACTGGAATTCCATCACCTGCACTAGGTTTGTTCATAGTGATGCTTCCTACGGCCCACTTGACTTAGCATTTCAGAATGTTGGCTCTAGTTGAGTGATCACACCATTGTGGTTATCTGGGTTATTAAAGTCTTTTTAGTATTTTTGTTCTGTGTATTCTTGCCACCTCATCTTAATATCTTCCTGTTCAGTTACGTCCATACCATTTCTGTTCTTTATTGTGCTAACCTTTGCACAATATCAAGGCTTTTGGTATCAAGCCTGAAAGTGTCCAAATAGTCATATATTCCCACTGACCTAAAAAAATATAAGGAGAAATTATAAAACAGATGACATTATTCTACATAGTAAAAATTCAATTTAATTACATAAATTGATTTAAGAACCTGCTTTTCAAAAATAATATGCTAATTGATGGGAATTTAGAAATAAATACTTAGTGCTTGACCTCAGGGAATTTGATTTATCAGAAAGACAAGTTAAACCAACCAATATATTATAGTGCAAAAGTAGGAAATAACATAAAAGTCCATAAAAGAGGGGACCCAAATTCAATTTTTTATAAAAGTGGGATATTGTGAAGAAATATTCCTGAAAAAGTCAACTGAAGAAAGTGTTAAAGGGAAGTGACTCATTCAAGCAAACAGGTGGAGTAAAAAGTTTCCATTACATGTTGCAAAACGTTCTTAACTAAAGTCAGATGCATTTATGTGAATCTATAAAATCAGGTACATGGCATCCCACTGGTCTCCAAAGTCAAATTCCCTGGGGGTTCTCAGTCCCTTTGCTAGATCCCCAGTTGGAAAATCTGTTGTGGGCCCTAGAAGTTTCTTAACAGTGTGAGAATTTCTTTGGTATAATTGTTCTGCAAGTTGTGGGTGATCTTCTTGGTGGCTCTCTGGTGGAGCAAATGGGTTTGTGCCAAGAGGGTTTATACAGTCCACAGTCTAGGTCTGCTACAGCCAGAGCCCCTGTCCTCACAAAAGTCCACTGCTGACCAGTGCCTCCACAGGAGACACTCAAAATTCAAAGGTAGGTCTGGCTCAGTCTCTGTGGGGACTATGGGTCCCCTGGTGCACACCAGGTTTTTTCAGCCCCCTGAGCATCTCTGGCAAGTATGAGGTTTGATTCTAAATGCGATTTCTCCCTTTCTACCATCCTGTTGGGGCTTCTCCATTGTTCTTAGGATCCAACGTTCTCCTGTTGATGGTTGTTCAGCAGTGAGTTTCAATTTTGGAGTTCTTGCAGGAAAAGATGAGCTCATGTCCTTCTACTCCACCATCCTGAGCCTGACTTTTGCAAACTGGGCTAGCCAGGAAGGGGACTTTTTTGTTTTACTTGATTCCGACTCTGGTCCATGGATTTTCTTTTGTTCCATTATCGCGGGCTTTTCCCTTTCTTTGTCTTTTAGCCACCACCATTTTGGACTCATTTTTCCTATTCTAGCTACCTAATATTACCCCCTCAAGAGATGCGAGGTCCACTTCTTTAAGAGTAGGGGCGGTGAGGTCTCTCTGGCTACTTCCTGCTGAGCTGGACTGCGAGGGGCATTCGGCCTCCCTCTCTTGCTAGTCTCAAGTGTCAGAGTCCTGATAGAAATGGCCATCCAAGGGTGAGTGATATATATTTTCCATGATCAGGTGTAGTTTTATGTATTCTTATTGAACTAGTAGTGCATTTTGTTTCTGAAATCTGAGACTGAGCTGCATGAACTTTCTGCTGAATTTGTTTTTGATGTCCCTGTTTCCAATGGACTGGGCTTCTCATCACTTCCACTGGGCAGTGATCAAGATTATCACCCTCAAAAAGAAATGCATTAAGGCAAAACTGTTGTCTGAGGAGGGCTTACAAATAGCTGAGAAAAGAAGAGAAGCTGAAGTCAAATGAGAAAGGGAAATACATACCCATCTGAACACAGAGTTCCAAAGAAGAGCAAGGAGAGATAAGAAAGCCTTCCTCGGTGATCAATGTAAAGAAACAGAGGGGAAAAAAATAGAATGGGAACGACTAGAGATCTCTTCAAGAAAATTAGAGGTACCAAGGGAACATTTCATGCAAATTGGGTACAATAAAGGACAGAAATGGTATGCTTCTAACAGAAGCAGAAGATATTAAGAAGAGGTGGCAAGGATACACAGAAGTATACAAAAAGGATCTTCATGATCCAGATTACCAGGATGGTATGATCACTCATCTAGAACCAGACATCCTGGAATAAGAAGTCAAGTGTTCCTTAGGAAGCATCACTACAAATGAAGCTAGTGGAGGTGGTGGAATTCCAGTTGTGTTATTTCAAATCCTAAAAGAAAGTGCTTCCCTCAATATGCCAACAAATTTGGAAAACTCAGCCATGGCCACAGGACTGGGATAGGTCAGTTTTTATACCAATCCCAATGAAAGGCATGACAAGGAATGTTCCAACTACTACACTATTGCACTATTCTCACATGCTACCCTGTTGGCTCAGAGGGTAAAGCGTCTACCTGCAATGCAGGAGATGGGGGTTCAATCCCTGGGTTGGGAAGATCCCCTGGAGAAGGAAATAGCACCCCACTCCAGTACTTTTGCCTCGAAAATCCCATAGACTGAGAAGTCTGGTAGGCTACAGTCAATGGGGTCGCAAAGAGTCGGACACCACTGAGCGACTTCACTTCACTTCACACGCTACCAAAGTAATACTCAAAATTCTCCAAGCAATATGTCAACAACACGTGAACTGAAAACTTGCCCACGTTCAAGCTGAATTCAGAAAGGGCAGAGAAATCAGAGATCAAACCAGAGATCCGCTGGATCATAGAAAAAGCAAGATAATTCCAGAAACACATCTACTTCTGCTTTATTGACAACGCCGAAGCCTTTGAGTGTGTGGATCACCACAAACTGTGGAAAATTCTTCAAAAGATGGGAATACCAGGCCACCTGACCTGCCTCTTGAGAAATCTGTATGTAGGTCAAGAAAAAACTCTTAGAACTGGACATTAAACAGTAGACTAGTTCCAAATTGGGAAAGAAGTATATCAAGGCTGTATATTGTCACCTTGCTCATTTAACTTATATGAAGAGTACATCATGTGAAATGCCAGGTTCAGTGAAGCACAAGCTGGAATCAAGATTGCTGAGAGAAATATCAATAACCTCAGATATGCAGATTACACCACCTATATGGCAGAAAGTGAAGAGAAACAGAAGAACTTCCTGATGAAAGTGAAATAATTGAGTGAAAAGTTGGCTTAAAAGTCAACATTCAAAAAATGAAGATCATGGCATCTGGTTCCATCACTTCATGGCAAATAGATGGGAAAACAGTGGAAACAGTGACAGATTTCATTTTCTTGAGGTCCAAATTCACTGCAGAAGGTGACTGCAGCCATGAAATTAAAAGACTTGTTTCTTTGAAGAAAAGCTTTGACCAACTTATACAGCATATTGAAAAGCAGAAACATTACTTTGCCAACAAAGGTCCCTCTAGTCAAGGCTATGCTTTTTCCAGTAGTCATGTATGGATGTTAGGGTTGGACCATAAAGAAAGCTGGGCACTGAAAATTGATGCTTTTGAACTGTGGTGTTGGAGAAGATTCTTGAGAGTCCCTTGGACTGCAAGGAGGTCCAACCAGTCAATCCTAAAGGAAATCAGTCCTGCATATTCATTGGAAGGACTGATGTTGAAGCTGAAACTCCAATACTTTGGCTACCTGATGCCAAGAAATGACTCACTGGAAAAGACTTTGAAGCTGGGAAGGTTAGAAGGCAGGAGGAGAAGGGATGACAGATGATGAGATGTTTGGTTGGCATCCCTGACTTGATGGACATGAATTTAAGTAAACTTTGGGAGTTGGTGATGGACAGGGAAGACTGGCACTGTGCAGTCCACATCATCACAGAGTTGGACATGACTGAAGGACTGAAGTGAACTGAACATGGCATGTAATTGTTTTTCAGGGAAAAGATTGACAGGTACATTTTAGTTCAACTGATCTTGGAAATATTTTATAATAAATAGCATTGATTTGTGTCCTCACTAAATGAGGGGCGCTTAACAGATTTGGGAGTAAAGGAAATGATTGCAAGAGATTAGTAACAAGTTAGGATACTTTCTTATTTCTTATCTTAAGTCTGATTATTTTACAAAATTATGTAGAGTAATTTTTATGCAAATAAGTATTTTAAAGATATATGGAGTTCAAGATTTTGCAGTTTAATTCTAACCCTCCTGCAGATAGAAATATAAGATAGATTATGTGTCAGAGAACAGAATTTGGGGTTGGGAACATATTTGAAAACTTATGGAGGAAACTCTGAAAAGAGGGATTTGGATAGAAGATGGGAACAAAGAATGTTCAAAAACTGCAAGAATCCTAATAAAACACTAAATTTTTCAAACAAGAAAATGAGGAAAACTCTCAAAAGGTAGTAACTCAAATGTGAAAGATTTGGGTTGCTGTTTCAGTTGCTGCCCATATAAGGGAGACATGATTTGAGTTTAGCCAAGTGAAATACCTGCTTGGAAAAAAAATAATTAACCCTCTGAATAGAATTATAAGAAAATATAGAATCTCTACAATGACATGAATAAATATAAATATAAACATAATATCCAGTCAGAAACAATGAGAATGCAAAGAACATTAAACTATAGCTTTATACAGGAAAAAATTTAGCCATTAGAAAATCTTCATGAAATTATCAGTATATTGAAATTAGCAACCTATGAGTAAAAAAGCTATTAAAATATGCTTAATGCATTAAAGGAAAATGCACTCATGTATAATCAGATGAGAAATCAATAAAGAAATAGAACTATAAAAAAGAACCAAATCAATGCAGTGAGCCTAAGAAGTATAGCTGAAATAAAGATTTTAAAGCATTAAATTAATAAAAAATAGGAGGCTGTATGTGAAAACATCAGTGAACTTGGAGATAAATCAGTTGAAAATATCTAATTTGAATAATATTAAGTACTCTGAAATATATGTAATTGAAGTACTATGGGAAAGGAGAACAAGAATGGGGTAGAAAATTATTCAGAAATATAGCCCCAAACTCGTAAATCTGAAGAAAAAACTTCAAATTACAGATGCACATACTTTAAAAAAATCACATCATTGGAAAACTGGATATCAAAAGATAAAGATAAAAAACTAAAAGAGGCAGAAGAAATGATCCATCACAAGCACACAAAAAGGAATTAAAATAACTGCTGACTTATTAGAAAAAAAACTGGCTTTAAACTACAACAGAACAATCAGTCCAATGTGCTAAACAAAAGCTATTACCAATGGGAATGTGATATCTAGAAAAATAAGCATTCAAAAATGATAGGAGAAAAACATTTTATTATAAACCAAAACTGAGAGAATTCATCGTATTCAAATTTGTATACAAAAAATGCTAAGGAAATAACTCAGGATGAAGGAAAATAACTTCAGATGGTAGCTTCAATACAAATAAAAAGGTACAGGTGTTAAATGTGAATAAATAAAAGCCAATTTTATTTTCAGCCATGATGGAGCAAAAGGGACCAGATTTACTTTCCCATCCAAAACAACAAATATCCAGACAAAATAAATGAAACACCCAGCAATGTAATCTCCGAGAGATGGGAAAGAAATAAGATGTGCCATACAATTGTTTCGGTGTACTGTCTGGAAAACATAACCGAAGGCAGAACTCAACTGTCTCTCAGGAGAGGAGAGGGGTCTGGGAGCCTAAGAGGCTACGGCAGCCAAAGTTCACAGTGCAGAGCACAAGAAAGGAGGAGGAGAAGGAGGGGAGAGAGGGAGAGATCTGGCTTTCTGCAGTGTCTGCATAATACTCAGTGGTGAGTATGTACACGGAAAATACCTGAGTTCAGAGAAAGAATCACCAAAATGATTAGAAATAGCAACCTGCAAATCTCACAGTAAAGAATGGTGTTTGTTGTAAAAAGAAACAGTGTGGAAAACCTTATAATTCATGAAGAAACAGATGGACTACTAAAAAGATCTTACTTAGTGATTTGTAAAATTAACACTAGTCTAAACTCTGATCTGCTTCCACCTAATAAAGTTTAAAGACAATATCCACAAAGATCAAATGGTTTTGAATAAGTTAATTGTACCCTGGAAGAAAGCTTAGTATTTATAGGAATACAAAATTATCCATCATCCAACAAGGACAAACGTACAAGGTGTACCATATAATAAAAAATTATCATGCACCCCAAAAGCAGAACAATTTGCCCATTAAAAAAGAAAAAAAAATCAATTAAAATAATCCTAGGTATGACACAGATGTTATTTGCCATAGCCAAAAACTTGGAACAGCTCTAATGCCCACCAAAAATGGATTGGTCAAACAATAGAATGTTACTCAGTATAACATAAGAATGATAAAACAAAACTGATATATAGAGCAATGTGGATGAATATTAAAATAACAGTTTCAGTGAGAAGCCAAACAATATAGCAAATTCTGTATGAATTCTTTTATACAAAATTTTTTAAAATGGACATTGAAACTTCTATAGTCTCAAGAAGCAGATCAAAGGTTGTCTGTTTGGAAATGGCACCACATATAAGGGCAGAAATACTAAAGAGCAAAAGGAAACCTATGGAAGTGTTGGGTATGTTTTTTATGTTGATTTTCTTAATGGTTTAGTGAGTACACACATGTCAAAGCTTATGAGACTGTATATCTTAAACATGAGCTGTTTTGTATATTAATTGTACATCAGTAAATATGGTGAAACCAAACCAAAGACCAAGAATAGCCCTGACAGTATATTCAGTTCACTTCAGTTCAGTTCAGTCGCTCAGTCATGTCTGACTCTGTGAGCCCATGAACTGCAGCACTCCAGGCTTCCCTATCCATTACCAACTTCTGAAGCTTACTCAAACTTATGTCCATCAAATTGGTGATGCCATCCAACCATGTTATCCTCTGTTGTCCCCTTCTCCTCCTGCCTTCAATCTTTGTCATCATCAGGGTCTTTTCCAATGAATCAGTTATTCATATCAGGTGGCCAAAGTATTGGCATTTCAGCTTTAACATCAGTCCTTCCAATGAATATGCAGGACTGATATCCTTTAGGATGGACTGATTTGATCTCCTTGCTTTCCAAGGAACTATTAAGAGTCTTATACAATATCACAGTTCAAAAGCATCAATTCTTCTGTGCTCAGCTTTCTTTATGGTCCAACTCTCACATCCATACATGACTACTGGAAAAACCATAGCTTTGACTAGATGGATCTTTGTCTGCAAAGTAATGTCTGCTTTTTTAACATGCTGTCTAGTTTTGTCTAGCTTTTCTTCCAAGGAGCAAGTGTCTTTTAATTTCATGGCTGCAGTCACCATCTGCAGTGATTTTGCACCCTAAGAAAATGAAGTTTGTCACTGTTAATACAATATTATCAGCGATAGTTCTAGTTATTAACTTAAAATGTTATATGTCCAGAAATATCTAAGTTTCCTATTAATTGTATTGTACTCAAATCTTTAACCATGCTTTTTTAAGTTTTGTCCTTTCAATCATTATTTTATACTGATGTTTTTACAAAATGAAGATTTTCAAGAAGACTCATAAAACTACTTTAAAAAAATTATATATGTTTCTAAATATAGCCTTTAGATAATATCACTAAACTGGGTAACAAATGACAGAACTAATGGAAAACCTGCTTACTTCATTGAAATAAACAGAAATTAATTACCTGTGACTGAATGAACTAATGAGTATAGTTTATAACATTATGACTTTTTGAAAAATACACTAGCTTTAATCTTTGCTTTCCAGAAAAAAAAACATTTCCTCTTATGCTATGACCTAAAACATGTTGATAAAATATAACTTTATAAACAAAGATGAAATATTTATCTTTTTGTGTCTACCTGATCCTTCCAGAATTTGGCTTCTCCAGCTGGCTCTCCTATGGACTTGATGATTTAATGCAACTGAATTACAACTAGCTATATTAATCATTTTTAAAATTCATTCTTTTTCCCAAATTATTTATGAATTGTGTTTTCCTGATGCGCTATGACTTTGTCAATATCATTACCTACTTATATCCTGTCTATTTTATAAGGTTGTTTTATCTTATAGTACTGGATATGTAATCAGGCCTCCAACAAAACTGATGGCTAAACATTTTAAGGAAATAGATCACATTAATAAATCCACTGAATAATTATAATAGTGTGATTCTAGGTATGGAAAGGAGCAATAAGGGGAAATATCTCCTGGAGCATAATTGACCACTAGTAAGAGAGAGTATCCATCCAGAGAACCTTTAATTATCAACAGGGCCTAATCTGGAAACTAACACCTGGAATTGCATATCAACATGAGTTTTTGCCTGATTTGGTATAAGCCTCCCAGAAACATAGGACAAAAATTGGTCATGAAATGCCTCCCAAATATTGGCCAAATTCCAGGCCAAGAAGAGAATCTAAGAAATGGAATATTTCTTGTCATATCAATAAATAAAAGGTGTCACAGCCATCCACAGTTGTAGCTACAGCCTATGGTGAGCTGTTAAGCCCTGAGGGAATTCAGGAAGGAAAATACTTGCCATTTAACAGCCATCAGACTATAGCCACTCCCTAGAGTGAGCTCTGAGGAAACTAAGGATATGAAAGACACAGGATACCAGCCCCAGATAGCTGAGGAACATTTCAGACAAACGATTTCAGTGAGCATAGACTCCTGTGTCTTCCCATATACAAAAAAGCATTAAATTCCTCAACTAGACAGATCTGGCTTTCTTTAATTAACAGTAATTTTTTTATGTTCCCAATGCCTAATCTTTGTTGCAAAAATTCTATATGTCCTAGCTCCCCTCTTGCCTCCTCAGAGCAATTCTCCCATGGTTACTTGAGATGCTACCTCCCAGGCTTGAAGTCCTAAAAAATTCCTGCCAAATAAAATATAATTCTTAAAATATATATATGATTATTTAAAGTTAATTATTTGAAAAGTAGCACTACCTTGAAGTTTATGACATTATTTGATGCCATAGATGTATAATGTAAATCACACAATATACAGTGTATAAGAACCTTTGCAAGATTCCTGTATTTCATGCAGAGTAATATAATTTTTACTCTAAATAGTAAATACTGGGGCCCACCAGGCTTCTCTGTCCGTGGAATTCTTCAGGCAAGAATACTGGAGTGGATTGTCATTTCCTTCTCCAGAAGGATCTTCCTGACTCAGGTATCGAACCCGTCTCCTGCATTGCAGGCAGATTCTTTGCTGTCTGAGTCACCAGGGAAATCCCTAACTCTAAACACACACTGTGTTTTATAGGTGTTTATTATCATCACTACAATAAAGAGCAAAAATTATAGAAAGCAGTTCAGTGATAATGGTAAAAAGAAAGTGTGGAATTATCTTAAAAATAGATTGTAAAGCAACGATAGTGTTAGTGATTTGTGTCAACTACAAATTGGTACTTGCCATGGGCACTTACCATCTACCTCTACATGAATTAAATCATGTGCTCCTGCAGCTGCTGATTTTCAACACCCTCTGAAAAGAGTTCAGGGCAGAGAGCAGAAGCAGGCACTTTGTGTTTGGGACTAAAACTGGCAGGACAAGTCTTCAGATAGTTGGATATTTCCTGGAGCTAATTTTACGAGCCTCATTCTTATATCTCCTCATATCTAGAAAAGCACCAACTTTCTTCATGGTGACTACTGTTTCTTGTGACCAGCAAAAGCTTCAGAAGAATAGAAATATATATGTATGTGTTTGTGTGTGTGCTTGAATACATCTATTCCCCTTTTACCAAAATCACATATATACTGACCTTCACCCCCTGCCTCTTTGAAACAGTTTCTCAGAGCTACCTGAGGTGCCGTCTTCCAGGCTGCAGTCCTTATTTGGCTCCCAATAAAACTTAACTTATAATACTCACTTTGTTTATTTTTTTTTTTAAGTTGAGCTATGAGAAACCAGAAATGTACCCTTATATGGATCTTTTTAACAAGTGGTGCTGGACTCACTGGATGTACCCAAGTGGAAATGAAATCAATGATAACCCTTATCTTACACAATACACATAAATTAATTCAAGGCAGATAATAACCTTAACTGTTAAGAGTAAAATGATAAAGCTTTGAGAATAAAAACCACAATAATATCTTCATGACCTTCCATCATTAGCCATCAGAGAAATACTATAAGTTAAAATTACAATGAGATATTGCTAGATATCCACCAAAGAGGCTAAACTGATAAAGGCTGACAGGAGTCAAATGTCAGTAAAGACAGGGAGCTACCAGAACTCTTATTCACTGCTGCTGGGAATGTTAATGGTATCATCACTTTGGAAACGGAGGTTTGGAAATACTAAAAAGTAAACATTTAATCCAGCAATCTCATTTCCAGATATCTAACAACAAGAACAACAACAACAAAAGTACAGTTGTTTACAGAAATATTTTTTTCCCAAATGTTATAGAAACAGCCAAGAACTATACATAACAGTAATGCCAATCATCAAATTGATAAATTATATGTGGAATATTCATATCATGCAACTGTTGGGCTTCCCTGGTGGCTCAGTGGTAGAAAATCCACCTGCCAGAGCAGAAGGTACAGGTTTGATCCCTGGGTCTGGAAGATCCCCTGGAGATAAAAATGGCAACCCACTCCAGTATTCTTGTCTGGAAAATCTCATGAAGGAGATTTTCAAAGGAGCCTGATGGCCTACAGCAGCCCATGGGGTCACAAAAAGAGTTGGGCAAGACTTAGCAGCTAAAGGAAATATTCATATCATGCCTCAATATTATACCAAAAAACCAAAAGCAATAGCTCGAACTCAAATTATTGATACACACAACAATGTGGATGAACCTCACTGACATTGAGATGAGACAAAGAATCTGGACAGAGAATAGTTCATCAATATGATTCCATATATATGAAGTTCTAGAAAGGGAAAAAACTGATATACTAATATATGGTTAAAAAATCAGAACTATAGTTATCTCTGGAGTTGAGAGCAAATGATTGGCAGGAGCATGAGGAAACATCTGGTCTAATGGGACTATTCTATATTTTTATAGGAAGTGTGGAATAAATATCCATTTATCAAAATTATATATTTAATGTATATTTTTAAATTTATGTAAATTTTATTTGAAAAAATAAATGAGATAAGAGTGGCTGGAAGCATAGATTAAACAAAAATATTTATCACAAATATTGATGCTTTTTGGAACTGGATGATGAATGCATCATGATTCATTATACTATAATTGAAAACTTCTCCATGTTAAAATGTTTAAAAAGATTAAAACTTATGAGTCCCACTAGGAAGAGTATGTGTGGTTTTTTGGGTGGAACTAGGTGGCCATAATAATTACTACAGGAAGTCAAAGCTTAAGAAAAAAGATCGTAAAAATTATTACTTCTTCTTTTAATATAGCACTCTAATCAGGAGGAGCATCTATGTGTGAGCAAGAAGGCTGAGAGATTTATGTATTAGTGAGACTCAGGTTTACATTTTTGTTCTTCTATATTAGCTTTGTTACTTTGTGCAAAGCAATTAACCTTTCTGAGTTTCAGTTTATTCAACTCTAAAATGAGATTAATTATCTCTAACTCAAAAGGTGGTGGAGAGAATCTGGCAACTTAATATATTGTAAGCATTTACTATGTTGCATGAAACTGACTAAATGTTAAAAGAAATTTTGCTTTTCTTTCTTTCTTTCATAGCCCACTCTTCATTACAATTGCAAGCCTTGAAAAATTTTGCTTTGTATATATTTGGCACTAAACAAATTGAAGCTACTTTTATTATTAGCATCAAGTAAGTGTTACAGAAAGGCTTATTCTACAGACTTATTCAAAATCTACAGTAGAAGTGAGGTTTCAAAGACAAATCTGTGTGAAGAACTTTCAATTGAGAAAATGAGACCTAGAGCTTATGAGAATCAAGGGTGTATATTTGTAATTTTAAACAGGAGGAGGTTCTCTCCCTAATATGCAGGAGAAAATATCTTTTATGTCAGTTCTTAGAGCATTAAAATCTGTAGGTTTAGAATAATTTTGCAAGTATAGTGACTCCCATAATTTAACTACTGCAGAAGCAGTAAAGTTATCTGTAATTTAAGAAGATTTTGATGATCATGCTTATTTAGCAAAACTGGGGGACCAAGAGTGAAGAAATTTGTTCTGATACTGAAGCTGTAAATCTGGAGTTGAGGAATGTTACTAAGGAAGCACATTATAAAAAAGGCTTCTGAGCTATTATTTAGCATAAAATTGAGAAGTCTTAAATTTGTGAGAATACTATTGTAGCACATGTATCATTTGTTGATACACCCTGCAATATCTTAAATAATGAAGTTCAGTTATATCTTTTATAATAAACATGCAGCAGTACTTGATTTCTGATTTAGTCATAATTTTTAGGGCTGAACAGAAACTCTAATGTTTGAAACATTTCTTGCCTTATCCATCCTTAAAAATATATTATACCACATACTTTTCATAATATGAAAAAAAAGTTATAATAAAAGTTATAATGAATCAAGTGAACTATATTAAATTTCTTTAGGGATGTATGACAGATATCTAGTGAAAATGAGACTCCATAAAATAATGAATAAAAATTTAAAGAATTAGCAAAAATAAGAACATTAGAATGGAGACACAGAAGGCTTACATGAAGTATCAGGAGAATCTGTGGGTTTTACATCTCTTCATGGTCATACAAAAAAGATGATATAACTTGTACAAAGTACACATGTATATGCACACACACATACCACATGTAACATGATGTGAACAATAATACACAACTCTTATAAAAGGCATTTTTTATTTCTGTGGTGTACATTATCAGAACTAGAAGTTACGTGGGATGATGTAATAGTTAATTTTCTGAAGGTTTTAATTCAATTAAAATGAGCTCCCTAATAACTGTCTTTAATGCCATTTCAGATACTTGCCACTTTGCTGCTGCTGCTGCTGTTGCTAAGTTGCTTCAGTCGTGTCCGACTCTGTGCGACCCCAGAGACGGCAGCCCTCCATGCCACGGCAGCCCTCCAGGCTCCACCATCCCTGGAATTCTCCAGGCAAGAGTACTGGAGTGTGTCGCCATTGCCTTCTCCACTTGCTACTTTATCTTAGCTCTAATGTAATTGGTTTATTTGCTGTCCTCAAAAATACCATTCACTTCTTTAAAAAATACCATTCACTGGTGAATTTTATCAACCATTTAAAGAAGAAATGAAACTAATCCTTCATGAAGTATTGAGAAAGAGAAAATGCTTTCTCATTCTGTAATGCAAGTTTTATTCTAACAAGAAAGCCAGACAGATAAACAAAGAAAGAAAAAAGGAAAAAGAGAAAGAACAAGAAGAGAGAAATAAAATCAGGCCAATGTCTTCATTGAATATGGATGCAAATATTTTTAACAAAGTAATAGCAAGTGAAGTCTAGTGATATGTAGAAATTATTATTAACCACTACCAAGTGGAATTTATTTTAGGTGAAGCAAGGTTGTTTTAATTTTTGGATATCATTTAATGCAATATACCATATTTCCTCAACAGATTTAGGAAAATAGCTTGACAAAATCCAAGGTTTCTTTCCCAATAATTCAACAGATTAGGAATATAAAGGAATTTCATCAACATCATAAAAAGTGTATACATAAAACTTACAGTTCATGTCACACACAATGGTGAAAGATTGTTTTCCTTTTAAGACCAAGAAAAAGAGTAATATGCCTGCTTTTGATACTTTTCAACATTGTACAGGAAGTTCCTGCAAACATTGAACTGTATACATACTCATTCAAATTTATGGCATATGAATTACACCTCAAAAAAACCTTAAAATGTTTAAGACAAAGAGTGAAATTAACTATCCTTTCTCTTTTACTTTATGTAAATCTATAGAGTTAAAGAGATACATAGAATAATTTTTTTCAATATTTGCCATGTTGGATCAAGAGATGATTAAAAATGCAGAAACTTAAACTTCACATAGAATTGAAAAAAACAGATGTTTAAATTGTCTTAGATGCTATAGATTTAAGAATGTTAATTGGTCACTGTTTTTAATACTCATTTTGACCTTCCCTGGTGGCTCAGACGGTAAAGCGTCTGTCTACAATGCGGGAGACCCGGGTTCGATCCCTGGGTTGGGAAGATCCCCTGGAGAAGGAAATGAGAATCCACTCCAGGACTATTGCCTGGAAAATCCCATGGACAGAGGAGCCTGGTAGGCTACAGTCTATGGGGTCGCAAAGAGTCGGACACGACTGAGCGACTTCATTTTCACTTGAATACTCATTAAAATTCACTCTTTTTTTGTCAAAATTATTTGCCTCTTCCACTGGAAATAAGCTTATATCAATAAGTCAATCCATTCAACTGCATGTTAAATTTATTTCTTATATATAATAAATATTTTCATTTTAAATGTCATATTAAATATCTATATAAGTAAAAATAATATAATCTGAGAAAATTGATTTTAAACTAGTTATACACATCAGCATCATCCATTATAAACATTTGTATGTAGTTATGTATTTGTATATATTTATCATATTGTATATATTTATATATCTGTATAAATATATATCTGTATATATTTATCATATTGTATTAGAATAATATCTGTAAACTATGATTTCAAATAACATAAGAATGATATTTATAATCAAGAAATGCACGATAAAGTATATGACTAATGCATTTTCCAACATTGTTTGTCTTTGGGATCCCATGGATAGTAGCCTGCCAGGCTCCTTTGTCCATGGGGAGTCTTCAGGCAAGAATACTAGAGTGGGTTGTCTTGCCCTCCTCCAGCGGATCCCCCAACCCAGGTCTCCTGCATTGCAGGTGGATTCTTTACCATCTGAGCCACCAGGGAATCCCAAGAATACTGGAGTGGGTATTGCAAATGATATCCAGAACGCAGGATATTGGAAATGAATGCTAGATACATCCAGGCTTTGTGTGGGGAATGATAATGGGAAGATTTTTTTTGTTGTTAGTGGTATTTTCTTATTTCAATTGACAATTTTTCAGTATCAAATCAACAAGGAAAACAAACATTTACTCCAAGAAGAGAGCAACAGCAAAAATGGTAATAAATACAGTAATGTGTGAGTGTGCTTAGTTGCTCAGTCATGTCTGACTCTTTGTGACACCTTGGCCTGTAGCCTTCCAGGTACTCTGTCCATGGGGATTCTCCCATGGAGAATACTGGAGTGGGTTGCCATACCCTCCTGCAGAGATCTTCTAAACCCAGAAATGGAAACCAGGTCTCTTGCATTGCAGGCAGATTCTTTTTCATCTGAGCCACCAGGGAAGCCTGAATTATAGTAATGAGTGATATCAAGTGCATTTGGGACTTTTTGCACCCAAGCTGAAAAAGTTTAATTTGTATCTTTTGCAAATTCCACCTAAAGACATACCCCATAAATCAAATTGTAAATTCACTGAGTACTAATGTAACATACTTGAAGGCAGGCTGTGATTCTTTTACTGTTCTATAGTAACAACTCATATTCTGGCATACTGAGGGATTTCAATGGATATTCAGTTCAGTTCAGTCACTCAGTCATACCCAAATCTTTGCGAACCCATGGATTGCAGCACACCGTGCCTCCCTGTCCATCACCAACTCCCAGAGTTTATCCAAACTTATGCCCATCGAGTCAGTGATGCCATCCAACCACCTCATCCTCTGACGCCCCCTTCTCCTCCCATCTTCAGCCTTTCCCAGCATCAGTGTTTTTTCCAATGCATCAGTTTTTCGCATCAGGTGCGCAAAGTATTGGAGTTTCAGCTTCAACATCAGTCCTTCCAATGAACACTCAGGACTGATCTTCTTTAGGGTGGACTGGTCGAACCTCCTTGCAGTCCAAGGAACTCTCAAGAGTCTTCTTTACCACCACAGCTCAAAAGGATCAATTCTTTGGGGCTCAGCTTTCTTTATAATCTAACACTCACATCCATGTATGACTACTGGAAAAGCCACAGTCTTGACTAGATGGACCTTTGTTGGCAAAGTAATGTCTCTGCTTTTTAATATGCTGTCTAGGTTAGTCATAACTTTCCTTCCAAGGAGGAAGCATCTTTTAATTTCAAGGCTACAGTCACCTTCTGCAGTAATTTTGGAGCCCCAAAATATAAAGTCTGTCACTGTTTCCACTGTTTCCCCATTTATTTGCCATGAAGTGATGAGGAGAAGGGGACGACAGAGGATGAGATGGCTGGATGGCATCACTGACTCGATGGACGTGAGTCTGAGTGATCTCCCGGAGTTGGTGATGGACAGGGAAGCCTGGTGTGCTACGATTCATGGGGTTGCAACTGAACTGAACTGATGGGACCAGATGCCATGATCTTCCTTTTCTGAATGTTGAGCTTTAAGCCAACTTTTTCACTCTCCTCTTTCACTTTCATCAAGAGGCTCTTCAGTTCTTCACATTCTGCCATAAGTGTGGTGTCATCTGAATATCTGAGGTTATTGACATTTCTCCTGGCAACTTGATTCCAGCTTGTGCTTCATCCAACCCAGCATTTCTCATGATGTACTCTGCATGTAAGTTAAATAAGCAGGGTAACAATATACAGCCTTTACGTACTCGTTTTCCAATTTGGAACCAGTCTCTTGTTCCATGTCCATTTCTAACTGTTGCTTCCTGACCTACATACAGATTTCTCAAGAGGCAGGTCAGATGTTCTGGTATTCCCATCTCTTTCAGAATTTTCCACAGTTTGTGATGCTCCACACAGTCAAAGGCTTTGGCATAGTCAATAAAGCAGAAATAGACATTTTTCTAGAATTCTCTTGCTTTTTTGATAATCCAACAGATGTTGGCAATTTGATCTCTGGTTACTCTGCCTTTTCTAAAACCAGCTTGAACATCTGGAAGTTCACGGTTCACGTATTGCTGAGCCCTGGCTTGGAGAATTTTGAGCATTACTTTACTAGCATGTGAGATGAGTGCAATTGTGTGGTAGTTTAAGCATTCTTTGGCATTGTGTTTCATTGGGATTGGAATGAAAACTGACCTTTTCTAGTCCTCTGGCCACTGCTACATTTTTCAAATTTGTTGGCGTATTGAGTACAGCACTTTCCCAGCATCATCTTTTAGGATTTGAAACAGCTCAACTGGAATTCCATCACCTCCACTAGCTTTGTTCATAGTGATGCTTTCTAAGGCTCACTTGACTTCACATTCCAGGATGTCTGCTCTATTTGAGTGATCATACTATCATGATCATCTGGGTTGTGAAGATCTTTTTTGTACAGTTCTTCTGTGTATTCTTGCCAACTCTTCTTAATATCTTCTGCTTCTGTTAGGTATTATCAGTGGCTATTATATGCTCAAACTGTACATTGAAGTATGCATATAATTAAATTCTCAAAAGTATAGTATCATTTGAAAACCATATTTATTTTTAGCCAATCTTTGCCAAAATTTTTCTATGAAATATTCAGTCTTTGAAACCTCTTTTTAAACTGTGGCTGCCAATAGAGAACATTACCTCATTATCAAACTATTCAGAAATTCAGCTGTAAGTTGGATTCTGAAAAGAAACTCAGACATATACATACAAAGATTTTGTATGTATATGGTGTTATACTACTAAATACTGTTGCCTTTGGAATTATTCCTTTAACAGTGTATATATTAATAGAGACATCTGAAAATTTGTCTATTGATTAATTAGTGTCAGCACTTTTGTTTCTAGCTATGGCCAAAGAATCAGTGTGGAGCTCTGATAAAACAATTTATTCTCTGGATCACATGCAAGCTGAAGGTGAAATAATGAAAAAATAACACTAGCCACATGTTTTCAGAATGTGACTGGAAAGATTAGGATTTTAAGATACTTTAAAGTCTTTTGGAAAAATGATGTAATAAAATTGTATATTTCTATTGCAGTAAAATGAAAATTAAAGGCAGAGAATATGATCTCATTCAACAGAGATATTTTTAAGCTTGCCAGTTATCTA
The DNA here is from genome assembly GCA_006410615.1 of Neotragus moschatus. Lineage (NCBI taxonomy): Eukaryota > Metazoa > Chordata > Mammalia > Artiodactyla > Bovidae > Neotragus > Neotragus moschatus. The sequence goes on from SJYA01000949.1 coordinate 181,266, forward strand.
ATAAGAGTTGATATAGTTATGTCAAGAAATAATGTGGCAAGAATGCAAAAGATTAGCCTAGAAGTTAAAGAATGAATTTAAATCGTACATCCACTATAAAGTCAGGATAACATGGAAACAGTTTACTTCTTTGGATCTCAGGGTTTTCTAAAGCCCTGTAACTTATGACTTCAAAACTGTGAGTACTAAAGGATTTTTAGAGTTTTTTAGGCTGTAAAAAATACCAAAAAACCAAAATTGGGTTTCAGCTAAAATGCAAAGGTTTTGGATAAAGATACCATGCTGTGAGACAATAGTGGGTTCCTTGTGCAATTCACAGTAGTAACACTGCCCTCTTGGGAAACTCATCCTTTTTCTCTGGGGTTACATGTGTCTGCCCCAGCATGGTCTTTGGTAAATGACACAAATGATGCTGCTCCTTAATCAGAAATAATTGGATCCAGCGTATCTACCTGGATCAAGACAACAATCAGATTTTCTTGTGAATTTATTGTGCTTGAGAAGCCTCCTTGTGCAGATGGGCCTGTAACATGTAAACCAGGGGAAATCCTCATCACTGTAAGCTATTAATATTATGCTGGCTAGAGAGGAGACAGGGAGAGAAAGAGAGAGCAGTATGAGTGAGAGGGAGAGAGGGAAGAGGAAGTGAGATGTTGGAAAGAGAGAAGAATGTGATAAACAAATAGGGACATAAGAGGAAGAGGGAAGAGCAAACGTTCTGCCTGGAATCTCTTTACATTTTCACTTCCCTGTTCCCAAGGACTGGCTGAATCCTTTTCTTTGTATTCAGTATTGTATCCTTGTGTCCTTATGATAAATTCACTGCTTTTATTTTTGTTGTTTTTTGTTGGTTGGTTGTTTGCTGGTTTGTTTGCTGATGTTATTGTTTTGAGAAATTATATGGAAGGAAAGAGGGCAATATAGTTCAGGCTTCCCCGGTAGCCTAGAGGGTAAAGTGTCTGCCTGCAATATGAGAGACCTGGGTTCAATCCCTTGGTTGGGAAGAATCCGTGAAGAAGGAAATGGCAACCCACTCCAGTACACTTGCCTGGAAAATTCCATAGATGCAAGAGCCTGATAGGCTACAGTCTATGGGATCACAAAGAGCTGGACATGACTGAAAGACTTCACTTTGTAATTTGTAAAGAGGGCAATGACTGTGAGGCTACAATTAGGGAGTAGAGAGATTCATTTAACAAATATTTTAAGGTAGTACTGGCAAAATTCAATCTAGTAAGAATCCATAAATATTATTAAATCTCCCAGCAGAAAGAGACTACAGAGAGTCTTATCTCTCAGACTAGTGCCACAACTAAGCTAACAAATATGAATTTTTTAACCTGAGTTTTGAGGATACCTAGTACTAGAAATTTTAAAACCTGCCTTAAACAGGCAAAAACCTGCCTTAAAACAAGAAAAATCAGGTTGTTATAAATAAATTATATTATTTTACTATTGTTATAGATTTTTATATTATTATAGAATCACAGACTTTTAAATTTTATAAGAAACTTTGAGACCATTTATTTGGAAATGTTCACCTTATTTATAAATAATGCACATCTTTGTATCTTATTGTATAGTTCAAAGACTGAGTTTTCTTTGAGAGCTGAAGAAATTAATGTGGTAATAAGTTCAAGTAGCATTATATTATTTTGATAATAGAAAATGTAAATATTAATATTTGAATATTTTGCTGTTTTTTATGTTTATATAATGATTGGTCTGAGGAAACATTACAAGAGGAAGTTTTAGTTTTTCTTTGAAAATGAAAAAATGTAGATAAGTATATAATATTTCAAAAACTTGAATAAATTAAAACTGCATTTAGGACAAATGAACATGATCTATGAAGTTAATCAGTGATACGGTTTTCTTTCTGAGCTTTAATTATTTCAAGCATATCTAATGGATTAGATTTCAGAAAGTCACTGGGAAAATTTTATGTGGTGACATTGTGTTTCCACTGCTATTTATTCCACAACATTTTGTTTCCACTGCTATTTATTCCACAACTATTATGTGCCTGTTAATTGCAAAGAGTATCATATTATTTGACTTCCTTTTATATTCAAATGGAGATGTTATTTAGCTATATTTTTCATTGTCTATTCATTAAAATTTTGCCAATGAATTAACACAAGCTAACCTCAGTTAACATTATTGAGCACATACAATATTCTAAGTCCTCTATTAAGGACTTCACATGTATTTTACCATTTGATGTTCACAACTCTCTGGGGTCATACTTGCCTTAGTTTTTTAAGTGAAGAAGTAGAGACTACGGGCTTTCAGTAATTTGCTCAGTGTCTCAAGGTAACAAGTGATAAAAGTCACCATCTATTGGATGAGAAATGCATGATTCTATCACTACATTAAGCTCCTTCAAAACAAATTAAACATCAGTGTATAATGCATCTCTTAATTTTTATATAAATTCATCTTACAAATCACAAAGAGTAAATTATTTTTGGAAATACACATTTTATAGGAGGAGAGGTCAAAAATGAGGGCTGGAGTTGACTGCCTATTAAACTGCCTTTGTATTAAACTGCCTGTTTTGTTCTGATTTGTACTAGTTTTGTGAGGGAGAAATAAGACAAACTTTAGCTCATTTGCCACACATTTCACATGACAACATACTTTTATCCACTTATCTCTAAAGAGTAGTTATTAATTTGAAGTACTGTGTTTTGTCAGTGCAAGTAATTGAAAGGTGCTTGATGAGATGATAATAATGACAAAAACTAATAAATGCTTAATGTGTGTTATGTATTATTCTAAAGTGAAAGTATATTATTCTAAGGACTTTACAAATATCTATTTATGTAACCCTTAGAAAAATCCTGTGAAATTAGTATCTTTGTTTATTTTTCAGATGAGGAAACTGAGCCACAGAATGGTGAACTAAATTGCTCAAGGCTGCCTAGAACTAAGAAGTTACGTATTTTCACAAAAGCTATCTGATTCCAGAGTCTGTGAACTTAACCATTAGTGTTTAATCTGAAATGGAGGGATAGATCCCTCAGTGACTTCTCAGATCAACTCCATTGCCCACAACTTTCTCAGGTGCTATACAATATTGATCATCCCTTTTTGTTTTTTGCTACTTTCCCAATTTATTGGATCCTTCTTTAATGGCACTCAGATGCATTTAAGCTTCCCAAATCTTAAGAATACAATTGCCTCCATCCCAATTACTCTTATAACTAACTGCCATATTCTTTCATTCTCTTTAAAGCCAAACTTTTTAAGAGAATTGTCTATACTAATTAACCCTACTGCCATGTAGATATGTATTCTCCATACAAATTCCAACCTGTAAAATGCAGCTACAACTCCGCCTGAAGATTTTACTTCTAGGTTCATCATCACTGCCCTTTGCCAGTGAACATGATGAGATTTGAAAAAAATATCCTTTCTATATTGATATCTCAGTAGTTTTTAACACTGTAAAATCTTTTATTCTCTTTATTAAGCTGGTTTCTTTGCTGACTTCTTAAATAATTTTCTGCCACCTTTGCTGGCTTATCACTCTAAAATAATCTTGTAAAGTGTTAGTGTTAGTAACTCAGACTCTTTGTGTCCCCATGGACTGTAATCCACCAGGCTCCCATTCCCTTCTCCAGTGGGTCTTCCTGACCCAGGGATTGAAACTGGGTCTCCCGCATTGCAGGATTCTTTACCATCCAAAACACTAAATTGTAAAGCTATGTGCAATTTTTGCTTTATATTTGTTAAGTTTAATTGCCATTTAAAATATTTTAGGGACTTCCCTGGTGGCTCAGATGGTAAAAGTGTCTGCCTACAATGTGAGAGACCTGGGTTTGATCCCTGGGTCAGGAAGATCTTCTGGAAAAGGCAATGGCAACCCATTCCAGTACTTTTGCCTGGAAAATCCCATGGATGGAGGAGCCTGGTAGTCTACAATCCGTGGCATCACAAAGAGTTGGACACGACTGAGCTGTCCGACTGTCATTAAAATATTTTAATGACATTTTGATGATTTTAATGACAACTTGGACATGGTGAATGCAGAAATGTATGGGAATAGAAATGTGGCATGAGTTTGATAGTGCAGCAAGGGTAAGTCAATGAAGGAACCACTGGATCTCCACATTTACTTCAAAAGTAATTGCATCAAGGTTACTTCCATGTTCTAGCTATTGTAAATAGTGCTGCAATGAACAATGGGATACTTGTGTCTCTCTCTTTTTTTAAATTAATTAATTTAATTGGAGGCTAATTACTTTACAACATTGTGGTGGTTTTTGCCATACATTGACATGAATCAGCCATGGGTGTACATGTGTTCCCCATCCCGTCCCTCAGGATCATCCCAGTGCACTAGCCCTGAGCATCTTGTCTCATGCATTGAACTTGGACTGGTAATCTATTTCACATATGATAATATATATGTTTCAGTGCTATTCTCTTAAATCATCCCACCTTCGCCTTCTCCCACAGAGTCCAAAAGACTGTCCTATACATCTGTGTTTCTTTTGCTGTCCTGTATATAGGGTCATTGTCACCGTCTTTCTAAATTGCATATATATGCATTAATATATTGTATTGGTGTTTTTCTTCCTCACTTACTTCACTCTGTATAATAGACTCCAGTTTCATCCACCTCATTAGAACTGATTCAAATGCATTCTTTTTAATAACTGAGTTTGTGTATATGTACCAGAGCTTTCTTTCAATTTTGGTTTTCTCAGGGTACATGCCTAGGAGTAGGATTTCTTGGTCATACGGTGGTTTTATTCCTAGTTTTTTAAGGACTTTCCATAGTTTTTTAAGGACTGTCTTCTAGAGTGGCTATATCAATTTACATTCCCATCAACATTTGCTCTATGTCTCAGGAAACTCAAACAGGGGTTCTGTATCAACCTAGAGGGGTGGGATGGGGAGGAATATAGGAGGGAGTTTCAAAATGGATATGTGTATACCTATGGCTGATTCACGCTGGGTTTGACAGAAAACAGCAAAATTCTGTAAAGCAATTATCCTTCAGTAAAAAATAAATTAATTTTAAAAAGTAATTGAAAAGTGGTAGAATATTTATGCTCTACAAAAGTCCTTGCTCGGTATTTTAGAGACTATCTCATTTTCTTCTGCTTGCTGACTGCCATAACCAGAGGTACTGTATCCTTCTGGCCATTGGCCCTGACCTACTCATTTTAAAAGTCCATGTGGGCTTTTGTGAAATATACTGATGCTTTACTAGGTACTACAATCCCTTGCCATGAGCTTACAGTCACTCTGCAAATGCCTCTGCTTTCATACAATGATCTTAGTGCCCAAAGAATGAACAAGGCTGTTTGGAGGGATCTGAGTGAACACTGTGTGATCCTCTGAGTTATACTGTGTCAGAGTGTACAGGAAATCGTAAAATAGATCTTTTAGTTAAATATCTTTGCCCTTTTAACATACCATCTGTGTCTTCATAGAATTCTTAAGCACTGGAATGGGGAACATATCAGAGAGTCAATATTATAGAATCATCAGCTCCTGAGTGACAAAGCTTAACTGTGTGTAAGTGGGTCTAACTCCCTGGCTGGCTCTGTTTTTGCTAAGGATGGGTGGTCCCAGACCACCTGCCATGACTGTTCCTAGAATATCTTTCCTGCTTTGACTCAAGCTTGAATCCTGCTCAGAACTTAAAATTATAATGTGGGAAAAGAACAATGCTGGCTGACTGAGTGTACAAAAAAGTGCATTTTTCTTTTCTTTTTTTTTTTTTTTGTGGCTTAATTCTAATTTGATAGCTTGCCTTAGAGGCTGGGCTTCCCTGGTGGCTCAGCTGGTAAAGAATCCCTCTGCAATGTGGGAGACCTGAGTTCAATCCCTGGGTTGGGAAAATCAGCTGGAGAAGAATTGCAACCCATTCTAGTATTCCTGCCAGGGAATTCCATGGACAGAAGTGCCTGGTGGGCTACAGACCATGGAGTTGCAGTCAGATTCAACTGGGCAACTTTTACTCATTCACTCTAATTTGATACAATTCTCTTAAAATCAATTCTGAATGAATTTTAAAACATCATTTTTGTATATCATTCATACTTTTTATCAGGAAATGTGATTTTCCTTTGACTTGCATGTTGATATTAGGCTAGAAATTACTGTAGTTAAAAGTGCCTTCTGTAGTTAAAACACAGTGATTAAAACTGACACGTGGATGTACATGGGCTCCTGTTTTGGACACAGGTTTGTCTGCAGATACACTCAGGTTCTAATGACAGTCTCATTCAGATTTCCAGTGTGACCTTAGACCATTCAGTTTCCCTTTCTCTATTGAACTCTGTCTATAAAACTGGGCAAACAAAGCTCACAAGGTTCCTGAGAATTATTTACTTCTCATATGAGGTTCAGAAGCAAGACAGAAGAATTGATGTGCTCAATATTATAATCTCCTTAATCTATAAAATGGTAGGTTTTTAGAGTTAAAAGAAATAAGGCCAAGCTTGACCAGGGGGGGAAAATACCTCACCTACCTATTTCACCTACAATACTGCTGCTGCTGCTGCTAAATCGCTTCAGTTGTGTCCAACTCTCTGTGACCCCACAGACGGCAGCCCACCAGGCTCCTGCGTCCCTGGGATTCTCCAGGCAAGAACACTGGAGTGGGTTGCCATTTCCTTCTCTGGTGCATGAAAATGAAAGTGAAAGTGAATTCACTCAGTCTGTCTGACTCTTAGTGACCCTATGGACAGTAGCCCTCCAGGCTTCTCTGGCCATGAGATTTTCCAGACAATAGCTTTTTGCATTTCTGTACTAAAGCAATTCATGTAACTAGGCAGTCAGACAGCTAGAGTCAGTCATCGCCCTATCAGCTCTCCCTCATTATATTATGGCTTTCTCTTTCATTTCATTTGGGTCAGAATTCCTCTGATTACACTATTTTAAATTAATTTATCTCCTCACTTTTGAATACTCTCTATGCAATTACTTTTCTACATTTTAATATTGTCTAAAATAGATAAACATAATGGGTATAGTAAAAATTATGAATGTGTATGTGTGTACATCTGTATATATTTACAACATATTTTTGTCTATCCATTCTCCCTCTCTAATAATATAAGCTTTATCATGGCAGGTGTTTAAAACGTTTTGGTCTCCACTGTATCATCAGGTTCAGACCAGGAACTGGCACACAAAAAATTTAAATAAGCAATTGTTTCAATAAGTACCGACCAAATGAATGACTAATCTCTTAGCTATAGCTCTAAGAAGTAAGTTACTCAGGTTACAGAAAAAATACTGTTGTTTATTAATGTATTTCTACCAAAAAAAATAAAGGAATTTGAATTGGACCTTATGTATGTAAAAATGTATTCCTTCACAATGCTGAAACTCAAAATCCATTAATTTCATCACAGAACAATAATTTAAACAACAATTAGAAAAGGTCAGTTTTCATTCCAATCCCAAAGAAGGGCAATGCAAAAGAATGCTCAAATTACTGCACAATTACACTCATCTCACACGCTGGTAAAGTAATGCTCAAAATTCTCCAAGCCAGACTTCAGCAATACGTGAACCGTGAAATTCCAGATGTTCAAGCTGGTTTTAGAAAAGGCAGAGGAACCAGAGAGCAAATTGACAATGTCTGTTGAATCATTGAAAAAACAAGAGAGTTCCAGAAAAACATCTATTTCTGCTTTATTGACTAGGCCAAAGCCTTCAACTGTGTGGATCACAATAAACTGGAAAATTCTGAAAGAGATGGGAATATCAGACCACCTGATCTGCCACTTGAGAAACCTCTATGCAGATCAGGAAGCAACAGTTTGAACTGGTCATGGAACAACAGACTGGTTCCAAATAGGAAAAGGAGTACATCAAGGCTATATATTGTCACCCTGCTTATTTAACTTCTATGCAGTGTACGTCATGAGAAATGCTTGGCTGGAAGAAGCACAAGCTAGAATCAAGATTGCCAGGAGAAATATCAATAACCTNAATGCTGAAGAAGCTGAAGTTGAACGGTTCTATGAAGATCTACAAGATCTTTTAGAACTAACACCCAAACAGAGAATAGACCTTCAAAAATCTGATCTGTTAAAAAAAAAATTGACTAAACAAAAATAAGATGGTCTGTGGAAAAAAGATGTGAAAGGAAGACATGTCAAATTAAAAATCTAGAAATGAACAACAGTTATTTAAAAATAGATAAAAGAATGAACTATCTTTACAGAAAAAATTCTTCAGTCTCATAAAGATCTCCTTGGGAAAATTACCAAAATATAACATAAGAAGATAAGGTATCTATAAAGAAACATTTCAACTTACACTTTATAGGAGTTCAAGAAAGGGGAAAATGGAAAAGAGGCTTATTTGAAAAATATACAGACTGAAATAATTTTATTATAGAGAAAAGACAAACTCTTACGCTGAAAAATCACTTCTAATCCAAATCAGAGGTAATGAAACCAAATGCATGGCAGAATACAGAGCAGTAAATTTTCATGCCATCAAAGCTAAATATAGTTGTTTTTTTTTTTTTGATCATATGGAGGAAACAGAATTCCTAAAATGAAAATTTCTGACTAACTGAAGGCTTATTATGATCAACAGGGACCTGAGGTGTCTGAAGATAGGAATCAGCACAGAATTCTGTTATGAATTAAACTTTTATTGAAAAGAAGGGTGAATTATCAGATTTACAAAAACTAATAAAATTTTTAAATCTCTGATCTTCTTTGAGTAAAGCACTAAAGGCTATTTGTCAGCAAGAAGAGAATCAAAGACAAAAAGAAGGATGGCATACAAAAAGTAAGGGTAAATAAATAAAATGTTTTCTAAATCTAGTTTTTACTGTGAGTTTTAGTAGTAATAATATAATTATGCTGCTGTTGCTAAGTCGCTTTAGTCATGTACAACTCTGTGTAACCCCATAGATGGCAGCCAACCAGGCTTCCCCGTTCCTGGGATTCTCCAGGCAAGAACACTGGAGTGGGTTGCCGTTTCCTTCTCCAATGCATGAAAGTGAAAAGCGAAAGTGAAGTCACTCAGTCGGGTCCGACTCTTAGCAACACCATGGACTGCAGCCTACCAGGCTCCTCCATCCATGGGATTTTCTAGGCAAGAGTACTGGAGTGGGGTGCCATTGCCTTCTCCAAATATAATGATAAGTACTATTTATTACTGGTTATTAAAATTAATAATCAATAGTGCCTTGGAGAATATAGGAATATCTTCACTACTCTTATTGCTTAGGTACAGAATAGAAATATTAGCTAAGTTTTGAAATTATTCAGTTAAATATGCATTTCAAAATTTTATATTCAATCAAGTAAATAGAAAAAAAATAAATATAATTTTGAAATTAACAAAAAACAAACATATACACATATAGACACACTGAAGGAAGTAGAAATCAATAAAAATTAAGTATTCAGAAAATTAATGCAAGGGAAATTTTGGTAAGTAGAAGCTACAAAGTAAAATTCAATAAAATTGTATCATTAATAGAAATTAGTGTAGTTGGATTAATAAATCCATTTATATTAGAACCTACTTTGATAAAAGAATACAATATATGCAGAACATGCCAAGGATTAAGGGGGGAAGTCAATACAGAGTGACTTCTAAGAGTGGGGATTTTATATTAGCTTTGAAAGAAAGAACAGAATTTATCTGGGTCATATTTGGGGTGTGGATGCGAAATGGATATTCTAGCCAGTACGGAATAATGTAGTAACATCCAAGAGTGACAAAATTCACCATATATTTTTGAATTGTGGGATAGATGATAAGCACACTAGTCTATGTGAGGCAAAACTGTGTATGATGGAGAGAGAAAGAGGATTCTCTTATTGGAAGAATTTACGTGAGAAGACTAGAGTTAGTGGTGGCAACAAACTGGAACCTGTAATAAAGTTGACTGAGTTTGTGCAATGAATAAATGTGGAACTTTGTATAAGGTACTGAAATGATCTAATCTACAACCCATTGATATGAAACATGAAGAAAATAATATAGATTTCATATGTGTATTCTGAATATTGTTAAGTAATTTTTATTAAGAGCTCAATTTACTATTTAGCAAATATTAGACCATAGATCTTGCCTAAAGAATCTCAGGGATGGGGGAACCTGGTGGGCTGCCATCTATGGGGTTGCACGGAGTCGGACACGATTGAAGCGACTTAGCAGCAGCAGATAATAGAAGATGCCATCACTCATTATTTTTATAATGTACTTTCTTCTGTACTGTAGTGGTTGAAATTGTCCATCCATATTTTTTTCTTTGGATAGGAGTGGAATGGTGTTTTTTGATGATAGAAAGGCTGTTTGAGAATGAGATCAATAGATCTGCGTGCTTGCAATGAACAGTAGATACTTTGCAATAGATANACACGATTGAAGCGACATAGCAGCAGCAGATAATAGAAGATGCCATCACTCATTATTTTTATAATGTACTTTCTTCTGTACTGTAGTGGTTGAAATTGTCCATCCATATTTTTTTCTTTGGATAGGAGTGGAATGGTGTTTTTTGATGATAGAAAGGCTGTTTGAGAATGAGATCAATAGATCTGCGTGCTTGCAATGAACAGTAGATACTTTGCAATAGATAGAATCACTGGCCTCAGTGCTCCATGAGGGAACCTAGTTCACTTACATGTCTTTCATTTATGATAATGATAATGTCATCTTACAGTAAATGACTAATAAATGGTATTTAATATTAACAAACATATAGAAGAATGAAAAGGCAGGATAGCTTCTAAGATACAATAGCTACCCTCAAAATGTTTAATTGTGGCATTATGGTGGTGAATAAACCATATTAAATAAATGTTACTCCAAAGTTCACTAGCGGTAAGGACATAAGCACGTCAATTCATGTAGTGAAAAATCACAAATATTTTATAAGACTGGTTATAGAATAGAAAAACCTATATCATGTTAAATTATAATTATTAAGTCTCCAAGAACCTCTAATTTTGGAGGCAAAGATGGTGCAGAATATATGCTGTTATAGCAGTAGTCTTCAAAGCTGAAATAAACCTGTTTTTCCAGAAAGTATATTGGCATGAATAATTCGAAGAGAATAATCGTCCAGACCCTCAACTTTACATGTACCATTTCCTAACAGCAACCTACTTCTGGTCTTTTCTAAACTCTCCTTTCACAATAACCTGTTTTCCCTTTTGCAATAAAAAGGAATACCTTTCATCCATCAATGAGGCATTGCCATAGAACAACAACAACAAAAAAAACATTTCTAAAGAAGCAAACATAGAGATGACTGATAAAAGAATGAGACACTGAGAGCCCTGTGATCATAAAGTCCCTGTAAGATTTGTTAAAGTGAGCACATTATGACATGTTCTGTCAAAATTTTCACATGGTTACAAACCTGTGCTTTATGTATGTATGTGTATATACATATATATGTACATATATGTGTATGTGCATGTATTTATTTATATTTATAATCTATCTTCCATTACTATCTAGATACTCAGAAATTAGAGAGCACAATAAATAGGTATATTAATGTACTTAATGGAATTTATTAGGGAAGAGAGACTTTCTGACAGAAATTGTATGATTTGCTCATTGTTTTAATAAGTACTTGCTTTATCAATAAGTCAAGTTGTACATGTTTTCATACATTGGAAGAGCTAGACTTGCAACTCAAAATATTCATGAAAATATTCACATTTGCAATAGCAAAAATATATTATGGCAGAAATACATACTTGACAAATGTTAAACTTAGACATTTAAATGTAGAATGTTTTTTCAGGAAAACAGAAACCACTCCATATACTGTAAGCAGGAATGAAATGAAATGGCAAGTTAGGTGCCTGGAAAATCATTGAAAGAGATGAATAGTGAAATGATCAGGAAAATATCCACCAGATTTCAGGTTCATTCATAGCTTTTGGAGAATTAAGAAAATTCAGAGAATATCAGAAATTTATCCCAAAGAGTATAGCTCCCTAGAGCATTAAGGAAGTTGGTTTGCCAAGAAATGCCTTGACTTTGCCACAAAGCCTGTGGCTATTGCAGCCTCAACCTCTGCTGCTCTCGTTGTTCATTTGCTAAGACACTCTTTGCATCCCATGAACTGCAACATGCCAGGCTTCCTTGTCCTTCACTACCTCTGGAGTTTGCTCAAACTCATGTCCATTGTGTTGGTGATGCTATCCAACCATCTCATCCTCTGTTGGCCCTTTCTCCTCCTGCTCTCAATCTTTCCCAGCATCAGAGTCTTTTCCAATGAATTGGCTCTTCTTATCAGGTGGCCAAAGTATTAGAGCTTTAGCACCAGTCCTTCCAATGAATATCCAGGTTGATTTCCTTTAGGATTGACTGATTTGATCTTCTTGCAGTGCAAGGGAGTCTTAAGCATCTCCTTCAGTTCCACAATTTGAAAGCATCAAGGTTTTGGTGCTTAGTCTTTATAATCTAACTCTTAAATCCATACATGACTTGTGGAAAAATCATAGTTTTGACTATATGAATGTTTGTTGGCTAAATGAGGTTTCTGCTTTTTAATACACTGTCTAGGTTTGGCATAGCTTTCCTGTCATGGAGCAAGTGTCTTAATTTTTTGGTTGCAGTCAGCATCAGAAGTGATTTTGGAGCCCAAGAAAATCAAATCTGTCACTGTTTTCACTTTTTGTCCTTGTTTTTTTCACAAAGTGATGGGACTGGATGTGATGATCTTAATTTTTTGAATGTTGAGTTTTAAGCCAGCTTTTTCACTCTCTTCTTTCATCCTTTTCAAGAGGTTTTTTAGTTCCTCTTCATTCCCTGCCATTAGAGTGGTATCATCTGCATATCTGAGGTTATTGGTATTTCTCCTGGCAATCTTGATTCTAGCTTGTGAACCATCCAGCCTGGCATTATACATGAAGTACTCTGCATTAAAGTTAAATAAACCAGCTGACAATATACAGACTTGTCATTCTCCTTTCTCAGTTTTGAACTAGTTCATTCTTCCATGTCTGATTTTAATTGTTGCTTCTTGACCAGCATACAGGTTTCTCAGTAGACAGGTTAGGTAATCTGATACTCCCATCTCTGAGAATTTTTCAGTTTGTTTTGATCCACATAGTAAAAGGCTTAGTGGTCAATGAAGCAGAGGTATTAATAGATATGTTTCTGGAATTCCCTTGGTTTCTCAATGATCCAATGAATCTTGGCAATTTTATCTCTGGTTCCTCTGCCTTTTCTAAATCCATCTTGTACATCTGGAAGTTCTTGGTTCATACACAATGGAAGCCTAACTTGAAGGATTTTGAACATAACCTGGCTAACAGGTGAAATGAGTGCAATAATATGGTAGCTTGAACTTTCTTTGGCATTGATCTTCTTTGGGATCAGAATGAAAACTGACCTTTACCAGCCCTGTGGCCACTGCTGAGTTTTCCAAATTTTCTGGAATACTGAGTCCAGCACTTGAACAGCAGCATCTTTTTGGATTTGAAATAGTTTAACTGGAATTCCATCACCTCCATTAGCTTTGTCTGTAGTACTACTTCTTGAGGACAACTTGACATTACACTCACAGATGTCTGGTTCTAGGTGAATGACCACACCATTGTAGTTATCCGAGTAATTAAAACATTTTTCATGTAGTTCTTCTGGATATTCTTGCCACTTCTTAATCTCTTCTGCTCTGTTAGGTCCATACTATTTCTGTCCTTTATTGTGCCCATCCCTGCATGCATTCCCTTGATATCTTTAATTTTCTTGAAGAGATTTCTAGTCTTTTCCATTGTACTGTTTTCCTCCATTTCTTACCATTGTTCATTTAAGAAGGGCTTCTTATCTCTCCTTGCTCTTCTCTGGAACTCTGCAATCAGTTGGGTATATCTTTCCCTTTCTCCTTCGCCTTTTGCCTCTCTTCTTTTCTCAGCTAAGTAAGGCCTCCTCAGACAACCACTTTGCCTCCCTGCATTTCTTTTACTTTCAGATGGTTTCAGTCACCACCTCCTGTACAATGTTATGAACCTTCATCCATAGTTCTTCACGTACTCTGTCTATCAGATATCATCCCTAGAGTCTCTTCGTCACCTCCACTGTATAATCACATTGAGCCCATAACAAAAGTATTCTCTATTTCTCCCTCTATTACACTTCTGGTCAATGCTATGTCCTCTCTGTCACTCCTTTAAGTTGGCCAATTTCTTTTTATTTTTATTTCTGACTCTTTAATATGACCTCCAGCTAAATCTCTTAACATCCAGAAATTTCTTTCAAAATTCACAGTTATGAAAGTTTTGTGCTTGACTCTGAGTGCCTTCTTGTCAAGGCACAGTTTCTTGTTATATATAACCAGTTATTTCTGCCCAAACAGTTACCAATCATACATCCTGATTTTTAAAAATTTATTTTTTCTAAATAACAACTTAAATATGACTTTTGTATTGTACATTCTAAGATTTTTTATTTGGTAAAATATATATAACCTGAATTTAACCATTTTAGTGTACAATTCAGTGGTATTCAGTACATTCCAAATGTTGTGCAGCCATTCCCTCTCTCTACTTTCAAATTATTTCATCCCGTAAAGGAAACCTCACACGCATTAAAAAGTCAGTAGCCATTCTCTTTTCCTCCAGCCCCTGCCAACCACTAATCTGCTTTTTTTCTCTATAGATTTATCCAGTCTGGATGTTTAATGTACATTAAATTATATATTTTACTTTTGGCTTCTTTCACTTGGAGCCATATTTTCAAGTTTCATTCATGTCGATCCATAATGTATCAATACTTCAATACTTTTCATGTCTGGGTATTTCCTCATATGACTATACACATTTTGTTAATTTTTATTGTTGGACATTTGGGTTGTTCCAAATTTTGACTAGGAGAACTGTACTACTGTATACTACTTCTGTATCTGATATGTTTTCATATTGAGAGAACTATCTGCTGTGTCTGAACTCTTTATAATTCTTCACTGGATGCAGAAACTGCTGAGATGGTCTTGTTTTATAGATTTTAAAACTAAAAGTTTTACGGATGTGGATAAAGCTAAAACCAGAGTTGAATCTTATAGATAATATTAGCCTTTGCTTTATATTTGATCACTTGAAACTATGAATATATTGTCTTAAGAATATAATTTCTTACTAAAACTTTTAAAAAGTTAGTAAATAAGTAATAACAGTATGTAAAAATAGCACCAGTATGTAAAATAGCACTAATATAATGCTTAATATATCCTTAGTAAAACATTAGAAATCTTGAGCCCCTTACTGTTTACAATAAACTATTATTATTCTAACTCTATAGGTGAGGTCAATGAGTTAGAATAACCTACCCAATGACACAGCTGCTGCTGCTGCTGCTGCTGCTAAGTTGCTTCAGTCATGTCCGACTCTGTGCGACCCCATAGACGGCAGCCCACCAGACTCCCCTGTCCCTGAGATTCTCCAGGCAAGAACACTGGAGTGGGTTGTCATTTCCTTCTCCAATGTATGAAAGTGAAAAGTGAAAGTGAAATGGCTCAGTCGTGTCTGATGAGTGGCAAATTCATAATATGATTCCAGAAAACATCATCCCAGAGACCAACATTGCGCTACATTTTTCTCCATGAAAGGCCTCAATCTCTCTTAATCTCGTTTTAAAGCAAGGCTGATTTGATCTCATTTTGTCATTAGTTCTTGTCTTCTTCCATAGATTTTAATCTTCTTATCTCAAGAAGATCAAACTCCAAATTCTCTGCAGTGGACTAAGAGCTTCTTTACCATCAGGCTCTTGGCTGCATCATTCATTCTCCCCCTAACAAATTCTACACTGCAATCCTTTGCTTTCTCTCCTCCCCACCCCCGTCTAAATAAACTGAAGTCCTGTTCAACTGTCAGTTCTTCCAAAGGCATTTCAAGTCAACTTTATTCTAATCACCAATCACTAATCTATCCATTCATCCTGCTTTATGTTCTTTTATAGAAATTATTACTACCTGATTACTACCTGAATATATATAGATATATATAACTACCTGATTTTTAAAAATCAGTATATATATATATATATATGCCGCTAAGTAGCTTCAGTCGTGTCCGACTCTGTGCGACCCCAGATATAGCAGCCCACCAGGCTCCCCTGTCCTGGGATTCTCCAGGCAAGGACAGTGGAGTGGGTTGCCATTTCCTTCTCCAATGGATCAAAGTGAGAAGTGAAAGTGAAGTCACTCAGTCATGTTCGACTCCTAGTGACCCCATGGACTGCAGCCTACCAGGCTCCTCGGTCCATGGGATTTTCCAGGCAAGAGTACTGGAGTGGGTTGCCACTGCCTTCTCCTATATATATATATATATATATATANATCAGTATATATATATATATATATATATGCGGCTAAGTAGCTTCAGTCGTGTCCGACTCTGTGCGACCCCAGATATGGCAGCCCACCAGGCTCCCCTGTCCCTGGGATTCTCCAGGCAAGGACAGTGGAGTGGGTTGCCATTTCCTTCTCCAATGGATCAAAGTGAGAAGTGAAAGTGAAGTCACTCAGTCATGTTCGACTCCTAGTGACCCCATGGACTGCAGCCTACCAGGCTCCTCGGTCCATGGGATTTTCCAGGCAAGAGTACTGGAGTGGGTTGCCACTGCCTTCTCCTATATATATATATATATATATATATGAATCAGTATATATATATATATATATATATAATAATGTTTATAACTGTATGTGCCCCTCAAGCTTCTTCAGAGTAGAGACTTTTAAAAAAATTTGCTGGTGCATTTCTAGTGCCTGCTCTGGTGCCTGAAAAACACATGTTATGCAGTAAATATGTGATGGATAAAAAGCTTCACTGAGTGAATTCCATCAGAGCTCTCTAGGATATTATCTGACTCCAGAATATATTGAATGTACTTAAGATATTCAATGTATCTTTTCCAGTATTAAACTACTGCCTTGGTTCAACTTTCTAAGCCTTGACTAACTCTGATCTTTGGTTGAGGTTTCCATGGGACACATAACATAAAGAAGCTAGGCATTTGACTAACAGACCCTCCACACATGTGTAGACATGTCTGTCGATAGGACCAGCAGAGCTCAAGTTAAATTTATACTTGGTCTGAGGCAGACCCAGAAACATTGATTCTGATTTTTTATACCTTTTGAAAAAATTTCCTTTGAAGTTGCTTCAGAAAATTTGTAATTTGCTAGCCTGGTTTACTTAGAACTGACTTCAAGGAAAGTACATTATCTGCTTCCTGGCTTAGCAATGGGATCAATGGTACACTGGTCAGGTGCATACGGTTGTTCCTCCTTGCCACCAATTGACTTCTGGTTTTAATTATATGAATTTTTCTTTTGAATTTTTTGGTTGTTTTAGTTTGTCTTGTTTGTTTTTCCTATCTCTCTGTTCATATATAATCTGACTTCTTTGTGGGAAGGAAGCACAGATGAATGTTTTCCTCTGTGTTACTTATTTGTGTAACTTTTCTCTTTATCCTTTAAGGTGATCATAGCAACTTGAGAAAAGAGTATGACAGGGCTGTCTGTTGTCACCCTGTTTGTTTAACCTATATGCTGTGTACATCATGAGAAATGCTGGCTGGATGAGTTCAAGCTGTAATCAAGATAGGTGGGAGAAACATCAACAGCCTCAGATATGTGAATGATACCACTCTAATGGCAGAAAGTAAAAAGGAACTAAGGAGCCTCTTGATCAGAGTGAAGGAGGAGAGTGAAAAAGCTGGCTTAAAGCTAAATATTAAAAGAAAAAAACAAACTAAGATCTTGGCATCTGGCCACATTACTTCATGGCAAATAGAAGGGAAAATGTGGAAGCAATGACAGATTTCTTCTTCTTGGTCTCTAAGATCACTGCAGATGGTGACTGCAGCCATGAAATAGATGATTGCTTCTCAATAGGAAAACTATGACAAACCTAGACAGTGTATTGAAAAGCAGAGACATTATTCTGCCAACAAAGATCCATATAGTCAAGGCTATGGTCTTCCCAGTGGTCATGTATGGTTGTGAGTGCTGGGCTGTAATGAAGGCAGAAACCCAAAGAATTGATGCTTTCAAACTGTGGTACTGGAGAAGACTCCTGAAAATCTCTTGGACAGTAAGGAGTCAAATCAGTTAATCTTAAGGAAAATCAACCCTGAGCACTTGTTGGAAGGACTGATGCTGAAGCTGAAACTCCAATGTTTTGGTCATCTGATGTGAACAGATGACTCTTTGGAAAAGTCCCTGATGCTGGGAAAGATTAAGGGCGGAAGGAAAAGGGAGCATCAGAGAATGAGATGGCTGCATGACATCACTGATGCAATGGACGTGAACTTGGGCAAACTTCGGGAGATGGTGAGAGACAGAGAAGCCTGGCATGCTGTAGTCCATGGGGTTGCAAAGAGTTGGACACAGCCTGGCAACTGAACAACACCAGCAACAACATGGTAGAGTAGGATGAGAATCCTGCTGAGTTTAACCCATTTTGCTTGATGTGACCTAACAGACTCTATTCCTCTCTTAATCAACGGAAGGAAAATTTAGGTTAATATCTTATAATTTTATTTTTACTTACTCAAATATTTTTCATGAAGGTATATTATCAGTAACATACTTTTTAAAATTTGGATCAATAGATTCATTGCACTGGAATAACTAGTGTTTTTTTTTTTTTTTTTTTTTTTTTTTTCTTTTTTTTTNGGAAGGAAAATTTAGGTTAATATCTTATAATTTTATTTTTACTTAAATATTTTTCATGAAGGTATATTATCAGTAACAGATACTTTTTAAAATTTGGATCAATAGATTCATTGCACTGGAATAACTAGTGTTTTTTTTTTTTTTTTCTGAGTTCCATTATAGACTGAGTAAATTACTAACCCTGGATTATAGGCCCAGATTTTAACATACTTCTTAGATATTTCTCTGTCACACTAAACTGGAGATTGTTAACCCACAGATATGTTATTATGAAAAACTTCTTTATATATTTGGCTTTTGTGTGGCATCTTACAAATTTTCAGCATGGTTTTGAAATGCTCCATTACTTTCACTTTAAATGGTTTTAAAAGGGTATTAAGTTGATATTTTGAGAAATCTACATACCAAAAGGCAAGGTTATTTTTAATTGTACTTTTTTGGTTTTGAACTCAAAGTTTTCTTTTTTCTAGTTGACATATTGGATTGAAGCTTCATTGATACCATGATATTTAGCATTTTTCATTAAACTGTTGTTATTTTCATCTTTATAAGACTATGGGATATATTTATGAAGCTGTGTTGCATAGTTTTAGGCTGCCAAGCATACTTCCTGTGGAACAATAATTTGGTAGGTATCAATCATTATTCACTGTAGAAAATTCAATATGTCAATCAAGAAGATGATGTTCTTGTTCAGATGGTACAGACAGATTCTAAGAAGAATCTTCCCTCATTTATCATCATTTTGAGAAAAATATTACAAACCAGTATCTCTTATCCAATCTATAGCATGTAGCAGCATGTAAAATATATCTTCAATTTATTTGGATGCCTATATATATCAAATGTTTTGACATATTATACTAATAACCTTTTTTTTTTCATAAATGTATGGCCTGAGGGATTTGTGTAAATATGTTTGATTGCTCTATTGAGTGAATTTCATTCAACCTCTCAATCAGAAACTAGCTGGAACTCTCCCTCATTTTTAACATTCACTAATATTAATACTAAAATTAGCAAATGATAGGCATAAAATTATAACAACAAAAGTCACTATCTGAGACTGTATTCTTGACACAAACATATAGAGCATTTAAAATAACATTAATGGTTATTTTGTTACAGTTTACTAGATGTATTAGAAATATGCTTATTACTATGGCTTCAGACAACTTGTTAATCCAACTAACTTAGAACTGTTGTAGGGTTATTTGAGCTCAGTAACTTGGGAGAGTATTGGGTATATCATGGCTTGGGAAGGCCACATAGGTAAAAACTGTAGAAATATTTTGTACCTACCTGTGAGCTATAACAGAAACTAGTTTTTCTACCTAAAACACCAAGCAGTTCATTTTTCCTTCTTAGCAGTTCTAACAATTGAGCACAAGCTGCCTCTAACTATCCAGCTGTTATTCTTCCTTCCTTTCATAGAGTCAGAGAGGTTCATCAGCTCCCTGGATTCCAGGAAAAGTTATAATGGCTTCATGCTGTACTCTGTGACAGTCCCAGCATTCCTACTTTCTTTGTGGTAAAAAGCTTGCCTTTTCCATCTGCAGGAATACTATTCTTCAAATAGTTTTGGTTATTCAGTTCAGTTCAGTCGCTCAGTCGTGTCCCACTCTTTGCGACCCCATGAATCCCAGCACGCCAGGCCTCCCTGTCCATCACCATCTCTGGGAGTCCACTCAGACTCAGTTCATCGAGTCTGATGTCATCCAGCCATCTCATCCTCTGTCATCCTCTTCTCCTCCTGCCCCCAATCCCTCCCAGCATCAGAGTCTTTTCCAATGAGTCAACTCATCTCATGAGGTGGCCGAAGTACTGGAGCTTCAGCTTTAGCATCATTCCTTCCAAAGAAATCCCAGGGCTGATCTCCTTCAGAATGAACTGGTTGGATCTCTTTGCAGTCCAAGGGACTCTCAAGAGTCTTCTCCAACACCACACCTCAAAAGCATCAATTCTTCGGCACTCAGCCTTCTTCACAGTCCAACTCTCACATCCATACATGACCACAGGAAAACCCATACCCTTGACTAGACAGACCTTAGTTGGCAAAGTAATGTCTCTGCTTTTGAATATGCTGTCTAGGTTGGTCATAACTTTTCTTCCAAGGAGTAAGTNTCAGAATGGACTGGCTGGATCTCCGTGCAGTCCAAGGGACTCTCAAGAGTCTTCTCAACACCACACTTCAAAAGCATCAATTCTTCGGTGCTCAGCTTTCTTCACAGTCCAACTCTCACATCCATACATGACTACTGGAAAAACCATAGCCTTGACTAGACGGACCTTAGTCGGCAAAGTAATGTCTCTGCTTTTGAACATGATATCTAGGTTGGGCATAACTTTTCTTCCAAGGAATAAGTAGCTTTTAATTTCATGGCTGAAGTCACCATCTGCAGTGATTTTGGAGCCCAGAAAAATAAAGTCTGACACTGTTTCCACTGTTTTCCCATCTATTTCCCATGAAGTGATGGGACCAGATGCCATGATCTTCATTTTCTGAATGTTGAGCTTTAAGCCAACTTTTTCACTCTCCTCTTTCACTTTCATCAAGAGGCTCTTCAGTTCCTCTTCACTTTCTGCCATAAGGGTGGTGTGTGTCATCTGCATATCTGAGGTTACTGATATTTCTCCCAGCAATCTTGATTCCAGCTTGTGCTTCCTCCAGCCCAGCATTTCTCATGATGCACTCTGCATATAAGTTAAATAAGCAGGGTGACAGTATACAGCCTTGACATACTCCTTTTCCTATTTGGAACCAGTTCATTGTTCCATGTCCTGTTCTAACTGTTGCTTCCTGACCTGCATACAGGTTTCTCAAGAGGCAGGTTAGGTGGTCTGGTATTCCCATCAGTCCATTGTAAAACAGTAAGTGATTTTGAACAAAGTGTTTCCAAATTTATTGATTTGAAATCTTTGAATAAGGAAGTTTCTGATGAAATGAAATTCACACTGAAAACTATGTTTTTTTCCAAAAGCAATGCAAACATGAGGGAAGGAAACTAATACTTTTTAAAAATTAAATTTGTTATTCTGTATTAGAGTAAAGCTGGTTAACAAACAATGTGACATTTTTAGGTGAAGAGCAAAGGGGTTCAGCCATACATATACATGTATCCATTCTCCTCTAAACTCCCCTCCATCCAGGCTTCCACATAACATTAAACAGAGTTCCCTGTGCTATACAGTAGGTTCTTGTTGGTTATCCATTCTAAATGTAGCAGTGGAACTAATACTTTCTCAGTGTCCACTATGTGTCAGCAATATGCTTAAGGTGACGGCTGAGGCCAGCTACAGGGTCAGGGAGCTGGGGTCCCAGTCTTTCCCCCAAGACATTATAACAAGCTGACTGTAACAGTGTGGCATATTTAGCTTCATCTCTAAAGGATTAGCTAATATAAAAATAAAAATCATCAGAAAAGCATAAACTAGAACTGAGTTTTCATCTCCACCACTTTATTTCTTCCTTGAAGTGTTTTAATGACTATTCTCTAAATCTAGGCTTTTGGCTTTCGAACTGGCAATTCTCTTCACAGTTTGTTCTTTACCCTAAAACTTAAAAATTGTTTTTTTTCATGGAGATTCATTATATCTATATGTGCGTGCGTGCATGTGTGCCAAGTCGCTTTGGTCGCGTGCGACTCTGTGTGACCCTATAGACTGTAGCCACCTCTGTCCATGGAATTCTTCAGGCAAGAATACCGGAGTGGGTTGCCATGCCCTCTTCCAGGGGAATCTTCTGGATGCAGGGCTCAAACCCACGCCTCTATGTCTCCTGCATTGGCAGTCATGTTCTTTACCACTAGCACCACCTGGGAAGCTTATATCTATGTATGGGCCCTAAATGATGGACTCAAGTTTCCTGATGAAATACAACTGCTAGCAGTTGGTCCCCTCCAATACAACAAGAGACTGGACTACTGGAATACTGAAGACTTCCACTTTATTTCTTTCTTTTAGCACATTAAAAAACCTAAATTCATAATACAAAAAGTTATTTTCCTGGGCAAAGGTTTTTCTCCTGTTTCATACATATTCTCAACAGGCAACAGGCCTGCAAAACTAATGGTTGTTTTCAGGTCCAGCACATCCGTGTTGGTCATGGTAGCCACATTGTGTACACCCACACTCATGCTCTATAAATTGGGTTCCCATGGCAAATAGCACCTTAAAATTTCCAAAATTATGGTGGAAGGAGGGCATGTAAAATTTACAACATATTGAAAACATTTACTAAATCATTTCCATGGGGGAAAACACTGTCACAAATGAAAAAGTTGAGTTTGTTCACCTAAGTACTGCAACACGTCAATAAATCAGAATACGAGTCTTCTTATTCTTGTCAATAAAGCTGAATAGGAATCTGCTTATTCTTATTCGGAATGAGCTAACAGCCTGGGTAATGAGTTCATCTTTCCAAATGCAATCTGCCTTTCCAGGCCGAATACTTTTTGATACCTCAAATGCCTACTTGACATATCCACGTTTTTGGCCTTAGGGCACTTCAGACCCTGTTCATGTACAGAACTCAATCCATCATCTTCTTCATCTGGATCAGGTCTTTCCCCTTTCAGTGTCCTCTCTCCCAGGACATACCAATTTCAATTTACCTGGCATTCCAGGACAGGCAGTGGTGCCTCATTCTTAACTCCTCTCTCTTCTCCAACCTGTAAATCCCATCCATCTTCAAAGGGTGACAACTTCACATGCTAAACTGCTCTCTCATTTGTCTGTTTCTCCCTATACCAGCTATTCCACTGTATTCTAGGCTACCATCCATCATATACTGCATGGAACACTGCAATAGTTTTTAACTCATCTCCCTGTATTCTTCATGCCTTAATCAATCTGTTGAACCCAGGATACTACTGGTTATTGTAAAATGCAAATTTCATGATGCCACACCCCTTCATAAAATGTTTCACTAGCTCTCCAATTCGCTTAGGACACTTTTCAAATAATTCTCATGATCTGGTTTCTGTTTATTTCCCTACAATCAGGTGAGTGAGTGAGTGAAGTCACTCAGTTGTGTCCGACTTTTTGCAACCCCATGGACTGTAGTCTACCAGGCTCCTTCATCCATGGGATTTTCCAGGCAAGAATACTGCAGTCGGTTGCCATTTCCTTCTCCAATCAGGTAAGATAACTCTAACCAGTGCCTTGTTACCCTGTAAGTTCTGGATATTCTATACCTTCAGGACTTAAAGGTTCCATGTTCTCTCTTCATTCTGATAGTTATGCCTGTCAGAGAACGCTCTTTTCCCTTGCTCCTGTAACCTGCCTAATTCCCACATCTCCTTTAATCATTTACTCTGATTCCACTTCCTCCAGGAAAGACAGCATCCTCCAAAATCTGTGTCAAGCAGCCCCCCTTCATGAAAGTGAAAGTTACTCAGTTGTGTCTGTCCAACGCTTTGTGACCCAGTCCATGGAACTCTCCAGGCCAGAATACTGGAGTGTGTAGACTATCCTTTCTTCAGAGGATCTTCCCAACCCAGGAATAGACCTGGGGTCTCCTGCATTGCAGATGGATTTTTTTTTTTGTTTTTTGCCAACTGAGCTATCAGGGAAGCCCTCATGTAAACTTTCTTTGAAAGAATTTCTCTTCCTCTAAACTCTTTCTCTCCTTTTGTATGATCTCCGCCTGATGGATAATAAACTCCTAAAAAATGTTCAAAGAGTAAACTAACCTATGTTAGAAAGTGATCTTCAAGTTGATTTTCAGATACAAACAGCAACAATACATATTTGCCTCCTCTCCTTTTTTCTTTGTCAAAGAAAACCTGATTCCATGATACGTATAGGCTCCATTTACTTGCACTCAATTTGTCCACTAACACGAAGCTGAAGACAGAGAGAGAAATCACTTAATATTTAAAGAAAGTCATAAATATCTAGTGCCAGACAAGTCCTCTGGGACTTTTTAAAAGCAGCTGAAAAAGCTCTGCTACTCATGACTATCATCCATCCAAGTCTGACCCATTTCCGAAGTCCTTAAGCAAGAGACTAGAGAAGAAAATAAGACAACTGTGGAGTTAGGTGTTTTCTACCTGGTTTGGGGGCTGGGGGAGGAAGGGGATTAAGTGCTTACTTCAACCAAACGTAAACAGGACGGAGAGCAACCAATTCTATCATAAATATAATTCTTATAAGAAGGGGAAATTTTATATCACAAAAAAATGGCTGGAAATGTACTTAGCAATACATTTATTATCCTTCTAGCTATCTAAAAATGGCAAAAAAAAAAAAAAAAAGAGAGAGAGAGAGAGAGATCAACAGGTAACGAAGGGTGAAACTGGCATGTAATATGTGAAGAGTTCCATGGATTAGGGGACTTCGCAGAAGGAAGCTACACCTCAAGAGAATTTGCAGCCATGCAAGGCAATTGCAGCAGAGAACAACCGCCATCTGATGACAACTGTTGAGCGAGATGGGGTGAGAAAGATCATGCTAGCATCAGATGTCTCATATTAGGGAACTATACAGTGGCATTGCCCCAGAGGCCACCAGGCACCCTGCGCAGAGACGGGGCTGGAGGCATGGACCACCGGCGGGCTGAAAGAACACATAGCTGCCCTGCCTTGGCAGGTCCTGTGATAAGCTGAAATAAAAGTGAATGCCATCTATATGGAGAACTCCGCGTCACTGAGGCCACGAGTGGTAAAGAGTTTAGCCCAAGTCAGATCAAACTGTCGAATGTCTCTCATTACTACCTTCTCTCCCCTCTCACCTCCCATTCCCACCTATTAGGTGGAAAGAAGGATGCAGAAACCAACACTGCCCTCCTCCTCATTTCTTGAGACACAGTCCAAGGTGAGGAATAAGATGAAGTTTAAAAAAGTATATATATATATATTTTTTAAGGACTCAGTCCCTCCTCTGAGTCATTTGCTAAAGAGAAGCACTTACAGTTGGATATGAGGTTGAAGTATGAAACTAGACTGTAAATTTTTTCTCTTTGAATAACCAAAAGTAGTGACTATACTAAGTTATAGAAAACACTGGAGATGAGACGTCAATTAAAGATTACAAATGGGAAACCAACAGACTCAGGAAAAAAATATAAAATGAAATATCAGGTTTATATATACCAAATTCAGATTGTTCAGTAAACTGATAGGAAATCTTAGTCATCAAAAAAGTAAAACCATATAAGATAATAACTGGCTAGAGTGGAATTGACACCTAATAAGACCACGTTATTAATGAAAAAATGTATTTAATTGCAACCCACTTCCAGTATTCTTGCCTGGAGAATCTCATGCATAGAGGAGACTGTGGGCTACAGTCCACAAGGTTGCAAAGAGCCAGACGTGACTGCAGCGACTTAGCACGTACGCATAATACTCAATAGATGAATCATTCTGTTGCCAACCACCTCTATCTTCAGCAAGTTTTATTAAATGCTAGTCACAATAACTATTGAAATAGATGTTCACAAAATATGAGAACACGGCTTAAACCTTTTAACACATTTTTTTCAATTTAATGTATTATAGAATGATGTAAACATCAGTGAAATTCTTTCAGAGTTCTATGTCTTACTGGGATGATTACATGATTTTAAAATACTATAGTCTTAAGCAACTACATTAGAGCTCATGAAAAATCTAAGTACATAAGACTCATGATTCTGAAACTATAATTGAAAACTATAGCTTTTAACTTCTAAAATACTAATCATACATGGTATGAAATTACTTTTTGTAATATTTCAACTGAAATCTCATTCTTGGAAAAAAAAAAAGTGAAAATATTCAATTGTGCAGCCAAAACTATCAAATTTCTACACGTCTCCCCTTTTGTAAAAACATTCTATTGGCTTACTAGATATACTGCGCATGACTATAAATGCAGGCATACCAAACACTTCACACATACCCTAATCAGAGTGAGATTTTTGTTGGCCCATCTGCTTTAAACTGCATGCCAAGCATCAAGAAAAGCCTTGGAAGTTCTAAGTCCTGGTTGTAAAAACAGAAGATAAACTCTGAATCACAAATTGTAGGCCCTGGAAGAAAATGCCAATGACAACTTGATTAATTCAATGGCCATTCTGATTGAAGTAAAGAAATAATAGACTTCTCTAAGCAGTGTAACTGCAGACACACTAAAATCGTTTAACACAGACCCATCACTCTTAACAGTGTCTTTGTGTTGATGTTTATGTTGTCATTTCAAAAACTTGAACCTGCATTCAGCAGACATTCTATAATTAGCTGTGGCTTCACCTACAGAGACAAGTAGCACCATGATCTCAGGTTCTTAACATTCCTTTGAAATTTATTTCAAAGCTGTGCTAAACAAATCAGTCAGAAAGCCTTAGCCAAGGAGTCCACCCACGTTTAACAACCTTTCTTCACCTAATGATAATTACAGTCTATGGAACAGGCAGCCACTAATAAACAGCATCAACTTCAGAAGACAGATATCTGGAGGGACCTTTCTGTTGCCATAGAAATATCTTCAGGCCACCTTGTCCTCAGCATGAAACCTTCACATTAACCTGCTATTAACAGTGTGTGTGCAAATGCGTGTGTGTGTGTGTGTTTGAGAGTCAGGAGTACACGTGCACACATGTGCATGTTGGGGTTGTTTGGGGGCATATATTATCCCAAATTATAGGATAATTTACCCTGTCCTGATGGTTATAAATAATATGTGGTCCGTAGCTCTAAAACATTCCCCCAAACAGAGAACACAAATCTTCTCAGTGACAGCAGCCCCTGATTAACGGGTTCTTGCTCTCTTGGTTCGACTGCAGACTTTCATACTGCAGCAAAGCAGTAAAGCTCAGCAAAGAATTCTCCATACCCGCTTTCCTCATTCTAACCTCTGGGGTCAGTGGCTTCCTAAAAAAAAGGTAGCAGCAGCTGCCACGAAATGAAGAATGAAACTTTATCATGTCAACCCAAACATGAAAAACATTTTAGGAACCATGAATTCAGGGTGTAGAGGTTGAAATTCTGCTTAATAAACTATTTTAAAAGTTGTTTTTAAAAGAGTCAAATGAACTTCCCTGAGGCATATTAAGAGCTAAAACATACCTGTTCCTTTCACATATCCATAGTATATACCCTTTGGGACCAGAGGAATGAGACAGAACTGAGCCATCTACAGGGTTTATATTTTAATGGGCTTCTTTTGGGGGACACTTAAACACAAAATCTTAATATGAAAGATATTGTAAAAGTAAATATATGAAACACGTAATTACTTAGAGTTTTATTATCTCCAAATGCTTATGGACTGAGAAGTCTGGCATGCTGCAGTCCAGGGGGTCAGAAAGAGTTGGACACAACTGAACAACAGTAACAAAATACTTATGGAGGCTGTCCGGGAGCAGGTAAGGAGGGAAGGTACGGGGAAGGGTGTTAGAAGGGTTAAGAGGTCAGAAAGAGCAGAGAAGGGTACAGAAAGTTTTAATGTTCAACTACTCTGAAGTAGGTTTTCTATTTCTTGGTCACTTTACATATGCAATTTGTTTAATTCAAGAATTACTGGCATTCGATGAAGCCCTTTAACATGTGTTCTCTCAATTATTTCTAAAACACCATCAAGGGAAGAGGTGGAAGCAGTGTTTTGTCATCATTACAGAAGTAGATATCAAAGCTCAGGAAGATTAAATGATTTGCCCAAGTCTGCAAACTTGCTCACTAGGCTGCCAGAAGTGAAAATAACTCAATAGCCAGGAGTTTTGCAAGACTACATTATGGTATTACTTTGGGTTTCACTTTATTCAGCATTAATAGCCACACACTGCATTCTAAAATGTTCTTTACCATTAACAATGAAGAAATTTCCCCAGCACATAGCAATGATTCACTGTTAAATCTGTTAAAGATTTCTTCTATCCTTTTATTCTCAAACTACCAAAGACCCAATACATCAATAGTCTGTTAAATTTCAGTGAGATGATGATACAACTAAGATTAGCAGAAGTCTCACACAATGAGAAACCTAAAAACAAGTGCCGTCCAGTAATATGACCCTGAGTTTGGTTCACTTTTTTTTCTTTAATGTTATTTCTTTTGGAAAATGGGAAAGGGATCCATCTAAACAGTCTTTGTTAGTTTGCCTGAATAGGACACAGTTGATTTATTCAGATCATTTTCTCTGTGTATGCTACTGGAAATTTTTCTTTATATACAGTTTTTTTAACAAGAAAGCCCACAAATCAAGACGTTATACTTTTTAATCTATGCTAAAGAAAAGATTTAGGTAACGTGATCTAACAAAAGATATCATGTCACTTGCCTACGTCTAGTAGATAGCTTAATTTTTAAAGCAGTATCATTTTTCTTAATAAACATGCTCTCTGTGTGTGGCATTTGTGTGTGCCAAAACATACTGACATAGTGATGAAGTGATCTTCACTTCAGGAGATGGGCAATAAACACCAAAATCAACCAGAATATCTGAAATCTTATTAATTATGGCATCCCACAAATACATCATAAACCTATAAGTTCAACTATACAAGGAAAATACAGATTGATAAATTTGACAGGATATTTAAAAATATAGCAAAGGAATAAAAATCTGGCCATCTTTCTAAGGTATTCATATTACTATGAAGAATAATAGGGTTTGATTCTAAAACCAAATTCAAGAATGGGACTGTGTAATTTTTTTCTGACAGTATCACTACCCACAAATGTAACATTTGAAAGTCACCATTTTCATCAAATAGGTAGATCAACTGAACTTTAACAAAAGGGCATGTGAGAAAGTTAATGTCCCAGAAGCTTCAAAACTTTCCTCTGCTCTTGGCTCAGGCTATAACAAAGTCAAGCTAAAGATACACAAGTGAATATAAGAAAACGGTTCATATCAAGGAGGATCATGATCAATTCTTGTTAATGACAATTACAACACTGGGAATCAACAACCTACAAAGTAAATTTCAGGACAGCAGTTATAGGCAAAGTTATGGCTATAAATGCATATTCAATAGATCAGATTGAAGCAAACAAAATAATGTCAACCACAGACTTCAGGGAAAAAATGCCAATCAGGTTCAAAGGTTGTACATGTCAATTATAGCTATCAAGGGTCATTAAAAAACCTACTACCCTACAGTTCCTCCTAATTCTGCTGCAATACATTTGTTTTCTGGGATGTACAGGCTGACTTAAGTAACAACACTTCCCTTCAATCTCTGAATTCTGTGTCCTTGGGTCATTCAATACACAGCAAATGCACTTTGCATTTGAGAACAGAGTAATGCACCATTTATCAACTTCACTAAGAGATGGAAAGGTAGTTTCTCATGTATATTTTTTAAATTATAAACTCAATTTATTTAATTTTGATTCCACTAGCTCACTGTGAAATTCAGGTCCAAACAAGCCAAAGGACACAGTAATGTCAGTAATTCCAGCTATCCCTAAGAAATTTTGTCATTTCATTTCAGCAGTGATCTTAAAGAACAGTGTAACTATATTCTCAGTCATTTTATTATAGGACTGTCATATAATTTAAGTGTCTGCACTTGTACATATGTTTCCTATTGTAGCAGCAACATTTTAAGATACAACTTCAGCAGCAAGGGCTAATGCAGTGGAAAAGGAATGGGGGAGGGCTTGGCAGTGATGTTCATGACCCAAGCATGGGCCAAATGACAATGCTGGGAGCCCGNTCAGTCATTTTATTATAGGACTGTCATATAATTTAAGTGTCTGCACTTGTACATATGTTTCCTATTGTAGCAGCAACATTCTAAGATACAACTTCAGCAGCAAGGGCTAATGCAGTGGAAAAGGAATGGGGGAGGGCTTGGCAGTGATGTTCATGACCCAAGCATGGGCCAAATGACAATGCTGGGAGCCCGATGATGTTTTCCAGTAATTCAAACTGGGAAACATGGCAGGAAGACACAGAACTCAGCAGACAGGATTATCAGACTCAAAAGGCCTGTGCTTTAGAAGTCAGAAGCCATTCATTTTGACAGCAATGTATACTCAGCAAAAAAATAAATCATAAACCATCACAAGTGTGATATTAATTTAAACTTTACAGATTCCTGAAATGTTGATTCAGTTTAATGTGCATGTCTGCTTTGTTTGTATGGCTACATAGGACCAACTACACTAGTGTTTTAAGCCTGTTTCAATAGGCATCTATTTAATGCAATTTTATTGGCTTTCCAGGTGGCTCAGGGTAAAGAATCTGACTGTAATATAGAAGGCATACGCAATGTGGCTTTCATTCCTGGGACAGGAAGATCACCTGGAGGAAGGCATGGCAACTCACTCCAGTATTTTTGCCTAGGGGATGCCATGGGCAGAGCAGCTGGGTGGGGTTTAGTCCACGGCAACACAAAGAGTTGGACACAACCGAGCATGCGCTCACATACAATGCAGTATTACAAACAAAGAAAATCATATACTATTTTAAAGGTCTTATTTTTTTTTCCTTTTTAAGAAAGAATACTCTCATTACTCATATTTTGCCTGAGGTTGAACACTACTCTTGTTCTTCAGTCACCTCTGACTTTTGTGCCTAAGTTCAAGAATTTCTACAAGCATTAGATCCTGTCTTCTTGCCATTGTTAATTTATGTTAATAAGACAATTTCAATTTCAGAGAGTTAATTCCCAATTCACTAGGTACACTTACATTGCACTGTCCCCTTTTCATTACAGCATTATGTCCACACATGTGTGCTCAGGCGTGTCCCACTCTTTGTGACCCCATGGACTGTACTATGGGATTTACCAGGTAAGAATACTGGGGTGGGTTGCCATTTCCTCCTCCAGGAATTGTCGCGACCCAGGGATCAAACCCATGTTTCCTGCATCACAGGTGGTCTGCTGCACTGGCAGGCAGATTCTTTACCATGGGTGCCAACTGGGAAGTCCCCTGATATCCTTATGATATATACATAAAAGCAGTGACCATCTTGAAATACTGCACTAAAAGGGATCCCTATATTTTAAACACTGAATAGACAGTAAAACAAAAGGTATATAATACATTTTTCTTCAGATTAAGCATCAGAAAAAATGTTCATGTTCATAAGGATGGGTCCTCTTCATGAAATTTCACTTCCATATGACATCATCCCCTCAAAATTAATTAACTTACCTAAAACCAAGCGTCTCTTTCCCACACCAATTATTTCATCTCAACTCCCTACACTTGTTTGCAGATTTCAGACAACACATGAGATCTTTGATGGATTTAGAAAATCTTTGGCTGATGAATTTAAAAGTTCACCTCTAACACTGTCAGGGCAAGAATGCCAAGCAAAATCCAGGTAACCTTTTCAACTACATTCTGTTTCCACCGTACCGGTAACAGAGCACAGAGCACTCATCAGAAAGAGGATCTTGGTTTTTCAAACAATTCTACTTATTAGTAAGCTGTTGCTTCCTCATATACATCAATCCTGACTTCCTATAACTTCTGGTTTGTAATAATATCGTCCTGTAAACTACATTTAATTACACGTATATATATATATATGATACTAAGGTCCATCTAGTCAGGGCTATGGTTTTTCCTGTGGTCATGTATGGATGTGAGAGTTGGACTGTGAAGAAGGCTGAGCGTTGAAGAACTGATGCTTTTGAACTGTGGTGTTGGAGAAGACTCTTGAGAGTCCCTTGGACACCATGGAGATCCAACTAGTCCATTCTGAAGGAGATCAGCCCTGGGATTGCTTTGGAAGCAATGATGCTAAAAGCTGAAACTCCAGTTCTTTGGCCACCTCATGCGAAGAGTTGACTCCTTGGAAAAGACTGGGAGGGATTGGGGGCAGGAGGAGAAGGGGACAACAGAGGATGAGATGGCTAGATGCATCACTGACTTGATGGACGCAAGTCTGAGTGAACTCCGGACAGGGAGTGATGGACAGGGAGGCCTGGGCTGNGGGCAGGAGGAGAAGGGGACAACAGAGGATGAGATGGCTAGATGCATCACTGACTCGATGGACGCAAGTCTGAGTGAACTCCAGACAGGGAGTGATGGACAGGGAGGCCTGGGCTGCTGCGATTCATGGGGTCGCAAAGAGTCAGACACGACTGAGCGACTGAACTGAACTGATATGATAAAGTTTCAAAAATCTGAACATCTATTGAGTCTCCTCCTACTTCTGTTCTGGAGGCTAAATCTGTTACACAGTTATGTTAATGTACTGCTGCTAAGTTGCTTCAGTCGTGTCTGACTCTGTGCGACCCAATAGACCGGGGCCCACTGTCTCTGGGATTCTCCAGGCAAGAACACTGGAGTGGGTTGCCATTTCCTTCTCCAATGCATGAAAGTGAAAAGCAAAAGTGAAGTCGCTCAGTCGTGTCCGACTCTTAGCGACCCCATGGACTGCAGCCTACCAGGCTCCTCCGTGCATGGGATTTTCCAGGCAAGAGTACTGGAGTGGGGTGTCACTGCCTTCTCCGATGTTAATATGAAATGACTTTAAATCCTTCACCATCCTGACCACTTGCATCTAAAGTGATGACATTTTCTCAAAGTAAAGTCTGTTGTCCTCATAGGACATTTGTAGCATTTCCAGTGCAAAGTCAAGGAAATTTTAAGAGCTGTGATATCCAGTCAGCCATTCACTATCAATCTACATGTAAGTGAACATCTATTATAAACTAGACATGACTTAAAAAACTCTGAATAGATGTTTCACTATCTATGAATCTACTGTGTTCCTCTCATTCAGTCCACATTTTCCATCTTATCTAATAATTTAAAGAAAGCTTCACCATTTTCTTGAATTGCTCAAATCAACATAATGTTTGGTTTTCCTTGACTTACTATTTTAAGAAGCTTTTCTTTAGGTTATTTTGTATATCATCACCCTATAGTGGTACAGTTCCTTAAAATTTATCAATTTTTAAATTTAAAATTTCCAGCCATAATTTTTGGATGTATCCAATGGCTCAACAATATGAAGAGAATAGCAATTATTAGCCTTTGCTATAAAAATATAATCATGGGCTTACAGAGGTTACAGAATGTCATGTTCAGGGCTGGTATTAAACACCAAGACTTGATTCCTCATTTGTACCAGATTTTCTCCAACCTGCCTTACAGGCTGTGCTTCTAGGAAACACCCAATGTTCACTCCACATTAGTTCAAACAATATATTTGATATTCTCTTAAGAAAACTTGGGGGAGGCGTTGAGCTCAGTTCAGTCGTTCAGTTGTGTCCGACTCTTTGCGACCCCATGAATCACAGCATGCCAGGCCTCCCTGTCCATCACCAACTCCCGGAGTTCACCCAAACTCATGTGCATCGAGTTGGTGATGCCATCCAACCATCTCATCCTCTGTCGTCCCCTTCTCCTCCTGCCTCTAATCCCTCCCAGCATCAGAGTCTTTTCCAATGAGTCAACTCTTCGCATGAGGTGGCCAAAGTACTGGAGCTTCAGCTTTACCATCATTCCTTCCAAAGAAATCCCAGGGCTGATCTCCTTCAGAATGGACTGGTTGGATCTCCTTGCAGTCCAAGGGACTCTCAAGAGTCTTCTCCAACGCCACAGTTCAAAAGCATCAATTCTTCAGCAACTATTCTAACACTCTATAGCTTTCAGCATTTATATATTTGCTCTATAGTTAAAGGCTGAAGATCTGATAAAGATAAAAGCATATTTAATCCTGCATGTAGACAAATACNCATCATTCCTTCCAAAGAAATCCCAGGGCTGATCTCCTTCAGAATGGACTGGTTGGATCTCCTTGCAGTCCAAGGGATTCTCAAGAGTCTTCTCCAACGCCACAGTTCAAAAGCATCAATTCTTCAGCAACTATTCTAACACTCTATAGCTTTCAGCATTTATATATTTGCTCTATAGTTAAAGGCTGAAGATCTGATAAAGATAAAAGCATATTTAATCCTGCATGTAGACAAATACCTCAATATTGGACAAAAGTTTGTCATCAAAACATAAATGTAACACTATAAGCTAAAGGTACAGATTATTCTGCTGCTTGTATTAAGGCAACTTGAATTCTAGCCACAAAATTTTCAGCTAATGGGAATACTGAACTATATAGTAATGAATTCAACCTTATGACTCTTAAAAAATAAACTTAAAATAATTATAAGAAACAGAGGATAAGGTATGGTAGTATATGAATGAATGATTTTTTTTTAAATCTCTTGGTTTATTAAAATGAAATGTTGTATTATTTTAGTTTTTGTTCATCAGGTCAATATAAGATGAGATACAGCAATGGCCCCTCTAATAATGTAAATTTAGTGGAATTTTGGGATAATCTTTGAAGATGCAACAGAATGTCTCAGTACTGCTCATTCATCCAGGAGATTAACAGTCAAGCAGACTCCTAAAGTCAGCAATAGAGAAACACACAAGAATGGTTTTTAAGTTCACAGAAAAGATGCGTATGTATGCGAGTGTGTTCAGTCATATTCTATTCTTTGCGACCCCTAGGGCTGTAGCCCGCCAGGCTCCTCTGTCTATGGAATTCTCCAGGCAAGACGGGAGTGGGTTGCCATTCCCTTCTCCAGGGGATCTTCCCGACCCACGGATCAAACCCACATCTCTTGTATCTCCTGCACTGGCAGGCAGATTCTTTACCAGCTGAGCCATCTTGGAAGTCCAAAAATGTATACATTTCTATAAAGTGGAGGGTGTGTGTGTATATACATATATAAACTTGTTCTAATTGATGATTAATTACTTTAATGTATGTAGAATAAATGTATCAGGAATTACAGAAATAAGAAAGATATTCAGATGAGAACAGTATAAGCACTAGACCAAAACTTATATTCCCTAAATTTTTTGCCACAGAAAGGTGCACTGCGTCTTTGTGCATTCACTTTTATGACTCTGATTATTTCAAAGTAAACATAACCTTTTAAATAAAACTGTTTTGTAGGTCAGAGGCCTACAGTTTCTCCAACGTTTCTGTTCCTTTTATGCTTCTATCAGGTACAATGACTTAAGGTAGGCTATATCCAGAGTTGAATGGTTTGAGGTTTTTTTGCTGTTGTTTTCTGTTTTGTTTTGCCCCAAGTAAGGCTATGCTAAAGAGCCTAAATACTTACTGCTCCTTCACAAAAACTCCCAGAAGAAAGTAGGTTCTAAATTAGCTTCTTAGAATAATGCTACCGATCCTTTACTTGTAAACGGAGCTACCTGAGCTAATTTAATGGTTTACAAGTTCACTATAGCAAAGTCTGCTCATTTGTCCTCCATATGTTGCTTAAAAAACCCCCAGAGTTTATAAGGCCACAAGTGAAGTTTCCCACTGAGTGGCCTGCCTTTGTGCTGCACTCCCTCACTTCAGTCGTGTCTGACTCTTGGCGACTCCGTTAATCACAGCCCACCAGGCTCCTCTGTACATAGGATTCTCCAAGCAAGAGCACTGGAGTGGGTTCCCATACCCTCCTCCGGCAGATCCTCCTGACCCAGGTATCAAACCGGAGTCTCTTGCATTGCAGGCANGATTCCTTAATTTATTTTTCTACTTTCTCATTATTAGTGTATAGGAATGCAAGGGATTTCTGTGTGTTTTCTTTATAGTCCAACTCTCACATCCATACACGACCACTGGAAAAACCATAGTTTTGACTAGAAGGACCTTTGTTGACAAAGTAATGTCTCTGCTTTTTAATATACTGTCTGCTGCTAAGTCGCTTCAGTTGTGTATGACTCTGTGCGACCCCATAGACGGCAGCCTACCAGGCTCCTCCATCCATGGGATTTTTCCAGGCAAGAGTACTGATGTGGGTTGCCATTGCCTTTGCCATTAATATGCTGTCTAGGCTGGTCATAACTTTCTTTCCAAGGAGTAAGCGTCTTTTAATTTCATGGCTGCAATCACCATCTTCATGGGAGACTGTAATTTTCCAGTTTCTGCAGTTGACTGTTTCTGGACCATATATAGGTGCATATCTCCCTTCTAGGGAGATGCATTTGATTTCTATTGATAGCTTGAAATTTTCTAGTATCTCTTTCTTACCTTGAAAAGTGAAAGTGAAGTCACTCAGTCGTGTCCGACTGTTTGCAACCCCATGGACTGTNTGTTTCTGGACCATATATAGATGCATATCTCCCTTCTAGGGAGATGCATTTGATTTCTATTGATAGCTTGAAATTTTCTAGTATCTCTTTCTTACCTTGAAAAGTGAAAGTGAAGTCACTCAGTCGTGTCCGACTGTTTGCAACCCCATGGACTGTAGCATACCAGGCTCCTCTGTCCATGGAATTTTCCAGGTAATAGTACTGGAGTGGATTGCCATTTCTTTCTCCAGGGGATCTTCCTGACCCAGGGATCGAACCCAGTCTCCCACATTGTAGACAGATGCTTTTCCATCTGAGCCACGAGAGAAGTTACCTTAGTGATGGAAAAAGACTGTTATTAGAGTTCTCTAGAGAAACAGAAATAATAGGATATATAGAGAGTATGGAAGGAAAATTTTGTTGAGAGATTGGCTCAAAAATTGTGGAAGTTCAGGAGCCCTGTGATTTGCCTTCTGCAAAGTGGAGACTCAGAGAAAATGGGATTGTAGTCCTCATCCAATCTTGAAGGATGAAGTGCGGCGCTAAAGACATCAAGGGCTTCTCAGGTGGCACAGTGGTAAAGAATATGCATGTCAATGCAGGTGATGCAGGAAACATGGGTTGGGAAAATCCCGTGGAGGAGGAAATGGCAACCCACTCCAGTATTCTTGCCTGGAGAATCCCATGGACAGAGGAGCCTGGCAGGCTATAGTCCATGGGGTCGCACAGAGTCAGATGCGACTGGGCACAGTGATATTAAATCCGAAGTTGTGAAGTTCTGAAAACCAGGAGCTCTGATGTTCAAGGGCAGGGGAATATGGATGTCTCAAGCATAGAGAGAGGATCTGTCCTTCCTCTGCCTTTTTGTTCTATTTGGGTTTTTAAAGGATTGGATGAGGTCTACCTACACTGATAAAGGAGATCTTCTTTACTAAGTCAACTTATTCACAAGAGAATTTCTTCCAGAAGCACCTTCACAGACATACTCAGGAATGTTTTACAAGCTATCTGGGCACCTTTTGGAGAAGGAAATGACAACCCACTCCAGTACTCTTGCCTAGAAAATCCCACAGATGTAGAAGCTTGGTAAGCTGCAGTCCATGGGGTTGCTAAGAGTCAGACACAACTGAGTGACTTCACTTTCACTTTTCACTTTAATGCATTGGAGAAGGAAATTGCAACCCACTGCAGAGTTCTCCATCCCTGGAGAATCCCAGGGATGAGGGAGCCTTGTTGGCTGCCATCTATGGGGTTGCACAGAGTTGGACATAACTGCAGCGACTTAGCAGCAGCAGCAGAGCACCCCTTAGGCCAGTCAATTTGGCACATAAAATAAAGAACCACAAAATCCAGTTATTAAGATGGTGCAACCACAAGACTAAAGCCTCCTGAATCATTAATTTGTAGCATAGGACAGTTGTCTGACAGAATATCTAAAGCTGGAGCCTATTTTACATGAATAAGAAAGAAATCTCTGCTGTGTCAAGTCACTGGGCTTTGGGTGACATTTGATAATTTAGCCTATCTTGATTAATGCATCAGGTGGGAGAATATGGTTTCAATTTGGGTAGAAATGGAAAATCCTGGTAATAGATGTGGCAGTTAAAGGAGAAAGATAAAGGAAGAAGAAAAAGAGACCCTGAGATAGGCCTCAAGAAATTCCTGTCAGGGCTTATAGAGGTGAATGGCACAGATGCCAGGTAGACAATGTACATAAATGAAGCATATACTGATAAAAACTGGAAATTAATCATCTAAATTTGATGCTTATTCAACATGTTTATATTTTTGTTTTATAGAACAAAGGGCAATGAGCCCAAGTTTGACTTTTTTGGGGGGATTCTGATCTTTCAAAGAAGGGTAAAAATGCACAGTTAAAAATTTGAACTCTTTTAGTTTTTAAATCTGACAATTAATTTTATTAAAAATTAAAGATAACCAAAAAGTTGATATATCAGACAGACCTGCTGGCCTGATTAAATAAATCCCTGGACCACTGGCTCACATCATCTCATCTTCTAAATATATTCCCCAATATATATACACATTATATTTTACTTCTCCCAAACATGTATACACATTATATTTTTTTCTGTCTAAAACCTATTCTATTCTTTATACAAGTTAACAAAAAGAGGGAAAATAAGGAAGGTGAAAGAGAAGAGAGAAAGAAAATCAAAACAAGCATTGTTCATGAACAAATAGGAAAAACTAATTTACTTCTGAGTCTACTACTCTTTTACACAGTCTATCCAGCAGAGAAGCAGGGGACAGGATGCTGAGGATGGTAATTTCTCAACATTAAAAATGTGATAACCTGAATCCGCAATTGTTATGTGATTATAACATCTGCATAGTTTGTATGTTCAGATTACATAAACTAAGTGTGTATGCATGTACTTTATATAGGGCAATCAGAGGCAAATTAAGAGACAGGAACTTAATCTCAAGATACATATTTAAGCAATATCTTTAATTGTTAAAAGTGATCAAAATAAAAAGGTGATCAAAATATATTAAATTATTATTTGAGTACAAATTTTTAGCTGTTCTTTTAGTTATTTCTATGTCTATGGTCAAGTAGAGGATTGAAAAGGTATATGACAAAACAGAAGGAAACTTCTTGCAGAGCATACAGTGATTAAAAAGAATGTGAAAGAAGTTAGGAGGCATAAAGGATAGAATGAGGAGCTCAAAAAACTAAGTTAACTTTCTATAAAGAAAGAATAGGGGGAACTGAGAAAAAGCAAGACTCAAATTTAAAACGGTTTTTTTTCTTTTTTTCAAAGTAGAAGATCCAACTTTTCAAATTGCCTTTCCCTACTGAGTGCCAGGTGAAACATTAAGAGATCCACAGTTCAATACAAGTTGTGTGTGTGCTGTGTGCTTGCCAAGTCACTTCAGTTTTCATCAAACTCTTTGAGACCCTATGAACTGTAGCTTGAGAGGCTCTTCTGTCCATGGGTTTCCTCCAGGTAAGAATACTGGAGTGGACTGACATGCCCTCCTCCAGGGGTCTTCTCCACCCAGGGATATAACCAGATTCTCTTATTGACAGTCAGGTTCTTTACCACCAGCACCACCATACACGTTAGTGAGTGTAAAAAAGTAGTAATAAAACAATGAAAAAATTCTAAAAAGACCTAAAACAAAGAGTAAAGTACCTTACAAAGTATAGCAATAAGGCAATGTTTAGAAGAAAAAAATGAAAAAAATATTTTAGATTGAGAAAGTCCTAGAAGTCTAATAATTTATGTCAAAATCATAAAATCCATACAAGGATCACATGGTGTCATTTCACACCATTGTTCCAATGGCCACATTGCTAATCAGTTGTAGTGAGCTTCCCCTGAGTTGAAATCCTCAGCACTTTTCCCAACCTTGTGCTTGATATTGAGATAAACCATAGTTTCCATTCCATTCCATTTTAGAATGGCTAAAATAAAGTGTGGATGATGGTAGATTTTTAGACAGTCACAATAAACATGTTCACTTCTATGCAAAAAGATTATATTTTCTTCTCTAACATGGCCATTTGCATGGGTTTCAAAGCCCAGTGATGTCTGTACTTCCTCCTGACAGAACTTTCAAGTCATGGGGAAGCCTCATTAAGCTCTGGCTCAGTCTTAGTTTCTCTGAACTACTGGGTATCCCTGCTTTTTCATCATTCTCTTCTACTCTTAATATGTTCTATTTCATGATAAGTAAAATGTCCCACTTTCACATTTCTTTCAATACTGTGTTTAGTATAATATTGTCTAACAGATTTTCCTGGGTTATATTATAGATGCAGTTTTATCCTAATTTTAGAACATCTATTTTCATAAAAATGTAGGAATTAGGAGAAATGCTGCTGTCTTCCTTGAAAGTTCTGCCAGTGTCTACTTTTAATATTCCTATACCATGTAAAATTTTCTGGTGATCAATTTGGGAGACAATTTTACTATAAATCCTAAGACTACTGGGGCTCTGAGATTATAATACTACAATGTTTCTCAAATACTGGAACTTTCCTGGTGGCTCACATGGTAAAAAATCTGCCTGCAATGCAGGAGACCGAGGTTCAATCACTGATTCAGGAAGATCCCCTGGGGAAAGGAATGGTAACCCACTGCAGTATTCTTGCCTAGAGAATTCAATGGACAGAGGAGCCTGGCGGGCTACAGTCCATGGGGCTGTAAAGAGTTGGACACAATTCAGTGACTAACACTCTCTCAAATATTTTCACCAAAGTAATTGCTTAGATAGGAGAGAAGGAATGCTTACTTTCTGCTGTCTTGAAGTCATGTCCTAAGTATCCTTAGTGGGCAAAATACATGTTTTGAAATTAGGAGTTGGTGATGGACAGGGAGGCCTGGCTTGCTGCAGTTTATGGGATCACAAAGAGTCGGACATGACTGAGTGACTGAACTGAACTAAACTGAATATAAAACATGAAAATATTTCCAGATGGATGTTGTATTATTGTAGTTTTAATATACAATTATTTCAAAATTGGCACTGACTAAACTTGATGCCCCAAAAAGGAACACTGTATTTATTCCTAGAATAGATGTACTACTGTGTTATGTACCACCAGTTAACTCTCTTCTGGAAGGTGCTATAGGTTAGTTTGAAAAGGCCAAGTTGAAAATAATCATCAAGTATACAATATATATTTATTCTAGTGTAAAATAAGTTTTCTGAAATTACAATAATCTCAGTTTTATGGAAAGATATGACAGTCCATTCAGAGAGCTTTTGAAGTTGCAGTTACTGCTAACAAGTCCACATTGATTTAATATCATTTTAGAAGGAAATGACAATCCACTGCAGTACTATTGCCTGGAGAATCCCATGGACTGAGGAACCTGGTAGGCTACAGTCCATGGGGTAGCAAAGAGTCGGACATGACTGAGCGACTTCATGCTTCACGTTATTTTCTATGCATCATTACTTACAGTGTAGGATAAAAATGTAATGGTAAAAAATATCCAAGTACTTGGGCTTTACCGACAATAACAAAAACAGTAAAATCAATAGATTGTATCAATTGTATATCAGTGATTGTTTTCAGAATTGGTTTCTTAATTATTAATAATGCAAAATAATAGCAGTAGCAGGAGAAGGAGGCAATAGAGGATGAGATAGTTGGATTGCATCACCAACTCAATGGACATGAGTTTGAGCAAACTCTGAGAGATAGTGAAGGACAGGCAAGGCTGGCATGTTGTAATCCTTGGGGTTACAAAGTGTCAGGCACGACTTAGTGACAGAACAACAACAATATACAAACTATATACAAATATAATGCAAAATAATTAAACTTCTATTGATCAGTTTACAGTTGTGTAAATGTCAGAGTACTGACACAAATCAATTGGCAAAGAGTGAAAAATAAGATTGCCTAATGCCATTTTCCAAGGTAGATAAGAAATCTTTTCCCTCAAAGAACATACTATATGTATTCTCTAATCCCAATTTTTTTATAGGAACAGCATTTGGAAGTATGCCAATCATTTATATGATTTATTCACACGGGCTGTAAAAACAAATCCTTAAATAATGTGTGTTTTCTTTTAATTGTAAGCAATTTATTGAACATTTTACATGGTCTCTGTTTACATTGTTCTCTGTAATCTATCTTTTGGTTTGAAATCAGAATTATTTCTGAAAAACAAAACAAGGAAATCAGTTCAAGGTTCTAACTCTGTTCTATCATTTTTTTTGTCAGTGATTCATACATTTATTGGAGTTTTGATAGAAAGTGGAGGTCTAGAAGCTTATATTATTGAAAAATAGCTAAATTTGTGATGCAGCAGTATAAAAAAATATGAAGCAGAGTTTTTCTTGGCTCTATCATTAACTGTATAATTTTACAAAATCACTTGACCTAAATTCTAACACTTATAATGTGATTAGACATGAACTTTGTTTCTCTTTTAGAACTAAAATTCGATTTGTTGATACAATCACACTCTGTGGCACTGACAGATTTTCAGCAGCTTGACGACTTATAACACATTGTTTCAAGAATTGTAGATCATCAAAAGAATTTTCACAAAACCAATTTTTTGGCATTTGCTACTGCTTATTGGAAATTATTTGACAGCTGAGTTCATCAAAAGTGACAACTAACAATTAAATGCATTATTCCTTACTACAGACTTGAAGAAAAATACTGACTATAGCCAGCATTTAAGACCACAGGAAATATAATTTTCTTTTCTTCAAAGAGCTTAGAATTGGGATTTACCAAAGCAGCATGGGTTAATATCTTGATATGCACACTTAAAGGATTATGTGATGGTCTAAAGTCAATTCATACAATAAGAAAGAGTTAGATAGATGTTGCACAACTGAAGGCTTCAACAATAGTTTGAATCACTTTTAAAAAATAGCATTTGAAAGTGTGAAAACACTTAATAAGTTTTTAAGTCTTATTATAACCATATTCCATTTATTTTCTTTTGATAGACAATTTGAAAATTTTACAAAAACTGGTTTTTAAACTTTGAAATGTAAATAAGAATTTTTCATAGTACATGATGATAGCACATCAATCATTAGAATCTACACTTGGATTAAAAAGCAATGATTTGACTTTGATGATATAGGTTAATCTAGCATGCTGAACAGCTTATTCTCTTTTTGAAGGTTATTATGAAAAACTAAAGATTTCAGATATTTCTTTTCAGGTTGGTCTACAAGCATTTTATAGAGCTATATGTATTGGAACTGAGATTTCTGCTGATATGGAAGATTAGTAATATTTAATTTTATTTTGATTTAAAAGGTAGTGTAAAGATGAAAGGAAATTTGGAAATGATGCTATAGGTAAATTTCTACATAGTTAATCATAGCAAAAAGATAGGAATAAAATGATATAAAAAATCTAACATTAACATCATTGTCAGTTGCTATGGCCTATGGATAGGAGTACAGAATGATAGATAATTAAAAAAAATCTAGTTAAACCAAGCATTAATTCATGACTTCTAGATGGTTTGCTTCTTGTGGCCTATAAT
The DNA here is from genome assembly GCA_006410615.1 of Neotragus moschatus. Taxonomy (NCBI): domain Eukaryota; kingdom Metazoa; phylum Chordata; class Mammalia; order Artiodactyla; family Bovidae; genus Neotragus; species Neotragus moschatus. The sequence continues at coordinate 224,909 of SJYA01000949.1, forward strand.
TGTATTGGAAGAGAGTGATTTATAAATGTAAATTTTCATTGTTTTCATAATTCCTTGAGATAATGTCTTGATTTGTTTTGTCTTCTCTACCTCTCCACTCTCTTCACAAGCACACACACATGCACATTCACTCACTCACATATACACATATGAACACACAGAGTCTTACAAATCAGCAGTGGTGCAACCAATATATCCATCTCAACATAAATTCTTCATTTCTGCCTTTGTATCAGAAATGAAACGTGACTAGGAACAGATGAGAAAATTCAGATTTAAAAATAGTGAGACAAAACAATAAATAATAAATACAAAGGTTAAAAACATGAAATCAGTTTCAGTTAGTTCAGCCACCCAGTAGTGTCCAACTCTTTGTGACCCCGTGAATCGCAGCATGCCAGGCCACCCCATCTATCACCAACTCCCGGAGTTCACTCAAACTCATGTGCATAGAGTTGGTGATGTCATCCAGCCATCTCATCCTCTGTCATCCCCTTCTCCTCCTGCCCTCAATCCCTCCCAGCATCAGAGTCTTTTCCACTGAGTCAACTATTCGCATGAGGTGGCCAAAGTATTGGAGTTTCAGCTTTAGCATCATTCCTTCCAAAGAAATCCCAGGGCTGATCTCCTTTAGAATGGTCTGGTTGGATCTCCTTGCAGTCCAAAGGACTCTCAAGAGTCTTCAACACAACAGTTCAAAAGCATCAATTCTTCAGCGTTCAGCATTCTTTATAGTCCAACTCTCACATCCAAACATGA